>CM026287.1:14298186-14646272 GCA_014851415.1 Cnaphalocrocis medinalis | reverse complement strand
CGGCCCATTCATGCCGAAGCGTGCTCTCCCACAGTTACTTACGTGGGTAAAAATTTGTCACCGAAAAGGTAAATGTTCACAGATTCACCCTATATAGAATAAGATAGATAGATCGATATCATGAATGAATTAACCGTTCCAATTTGTATGGAATAGCAGGCTTCTTCACTGTACAGTTAAAAGTGTAACTCAATCATTTCTTTTGCATGTCATGACAAGACAGGCCCTTTTCTATTTTAACCCAAGTACTCACAGTTTCTTTTCATTGATAATAAGTTTGATTTGATTGGATTTTTTTCTAGACTCAACCCACGTAAGTAATCAATCACTAAGTAATCCACAAATTGGGCTATTCCCATTTTTATTTCCTAATTGATATTGTACTCAGAAGGTTAAGCACTTGTGTCAAGTAAATCATACAATTGTGAGCTAACTTTCGTGGCAGTCATCAAAGTCATAAAATAGAAAGAAGAAGATTAATTCATTACTTTTGTGATAAATAAGTGGGTACCTAGTTATTCCCATAGTCAACAACCCCCACCAAATATCCATTGTATAGGTAAATGTTCATCCCGACCGGGATTCGAACTTGCGACTGTTTTTGTAAAGTATTTTGAGTCACAAGTAGGTACTTATAACGTCGTAAGGCCCAGACAGCAGACACAATGGAAAATCAAATTGTTTTATGCCTTTTAAAAGGCTTGGGTCTTGACTGACGATAAGTAGATCTACTAAAATTACCAAGTCGTATTTGTAACGCTATACCTAGTGTTTAACTATTATTATTATAGACGGGAATTAACGCGACGTAATTTTTTAAGCACATAATTATGTACTTACCTACTGCTTGACGTTTCGGCTGCGTTACAACAGCCGTGGTCACAAGCTAACTTAGGTATAGTCCGAGGCAAGAAAGTGTAGTTATGACATTTAGTGCGCAGAAACCAATTTTGATAGAAATTCTCCTTTTTTACAAGTGCGCAAAATAATGGTCATCGCTATACTTTCGTGTCTCCATCTATACGTCGCGTTAATTCCCGTCTATAATAATAATAGTTATAATGCAACGCGAAAATTTAAAGAACTAAGTATTATACTTACTTAGTGTGTTGTTTATGTAATAGATTTATTAATGGTTTTTGCACCAATTTACAGTATTAATTTATTTCAAACATGCTAAGAACACGTTATTTGGTTTACGATCTAAGTACAATTAAAGACATTTAACATTCGCACTTTTGGTAGAACAAAGGCATAATTGTCAAAAATTGCAGAAATGAGATAACTATGCAAAATTGGAGGAAAATTTTTAGGCTCTCTTGCGTTTAATTCATTTAAGCAATTTCTGACAATAAATTGTGCCCTTGTTCTACCAAAGGGGCATAATGTGTGTCTTACTTATTTTGTATTATTGTTCTCTGTTTGTTTTATTAAGCAATGAATAAATAAAACTACGTTACCAAAGGCGGCATCGAGCCGCTTAAATATTGAACTAGATTTTCAACAAACAGTAGGTACATGACTTTCTTTGAAATTCATACATTTTCAAACCTTTAGGTAACCCTTTAATTTCCTGCTGGCTTGCTGTAGGAAATTGAATCGGTTAGATTTTGAGGTAGCTATTCTAATCGATTAAGAGAACGATAACAAATTGGAATAGAATCGGGAGTATACACCTTTTATCGTTTTAAGACCCAAAAGCCTTTTAAAGGCATAAAACAATTGATTTTCCATTGTGTCTGCTGTCTGGGCCTTACGACGTTAAATATCGATACCTTCGGGTTCAAAGGTCGTATAAACCAAAACCCTACTTTACAGCAGAACAGCTTTATTTTAATTGTAATTTTTTTAGGTATTAGAGAAGTTATAAAAAACGACCAAGAAAAAACATTCTTAAAGCACGATGCCCAAAAATGGCCATAGCACGCCCATAAAAAGATTTTGTGTTAAAATTATGTTTTTAATTATTTTTAATGGTCAACATATTCGTTTTACCCCTAAAGTCCAAAATAATTTATCACACTAAATAAGTTTTGAATTGACCCCACTAACACAGGAATCATTCTTTTCCTGGAAGTGCAGAGCCGAGTTGCCATTTTAGAGCCAAACGTCAATTAAATCGATTCTTATCGATTAGAGTACGCACCACCACTCAAGGGGGCGATTTTTTAAGGATCTAAATAAAAGTACCTAAGGACGCGTCTTAGGTATATTAGGCGTTATTTTCTTATTTATTCAAAATAGAACATTAATAGCAGTCTCATAATTTCCCAAAATGTCAACATGCCAACGTCAATAGCAGCCTAACTGCTGTGTTTTTTTTCAGGAGTGAGGGTACCGGAGACTCAGCGGGGGTGTTACCATACTTGAGAAAGACGAGAGAGGTTACCGTCTTTCGCGTCTTTTTTATCCAGTGTCGTGAAGATTCCTTGCTTCACGCCTTTGCGGGCCAGTATGGCGATGCAACGGATAGGATACCCTGAGGATACCTTCATCCGTTGCCTACGTTGGCTACCATTTTGTTTACCACCAGGCCGAATGGAGTCAATAAAATAAAAAATAATAATAAATAAATATCCCAGGCACCAATTAGGTACACAAAAAACATTATTGAATGTATTTTTTTTAATAATTTTGAAACAATCGATATTGATTACTGTTTCATTTATTCAATAGGGTATCGATTGTTATATTTGCAGTGGCAACTCCACTTACCATACGTCAAACGTCATTTTACGTAAATTCACGTTAGCTCTCGAGTTTTGAACTTTTGAAATTGAGTATATATTTTTTATTAAGTAAAACAACGAATTTGCATAAAATGGACTCCGGTGATCGATCTAATCCTGAAGAACCTTGGCTGAACATGGATTCCGCTCCCGCTTCCTCCGCAACCACTCGCCCCGCCATATCGCTGAGGTGCAAAATCTCATTCAAAGATTGATTAATCAGTGGTAAATAATTATCGTAATATCTTTTGATTGTTTAACAATTTACAGGTGGACAATATGATTGTATTATATGGGCTTTTAAGTGCAACAGGTATTAACAAGGCGACGACATTAAAGTATTAAGGTATTCAACACGAATTATTCTTGCTGGACAGCAGCTTGGGAGTGAAATAAGACAGCCTGCTTCTGCAGATCAACAAAGTGCACCAATTGTTGGTCATACACATGTATGCATCTCCTGTGGACGGTAGCTTTTACGAAGAAAGATCACACACATTGCCAAATACACACCTCTGTGTAGATGGTAGATAGACAGAATATTACTCGCAAATTGCACCTCGTGAGGTAAGTTTTTTGACTTTATTAAGGTGCATTTATTTGTGTGATAAATCTGATCGGTGTTGATCTTGATCAACTGTAATAATACAGGTTGGGCAGCAATACACAATACTGTTGCAATTGTATTGTAGGCCGTCGAACTGTGGGATGCTGTGCCCACGTCTTGTCGGTGATCTGGTATTTGGGATTGGGCTTCGCCATGAAAGTAATATAGCTGTACCTGCGCAATTTCTGGATGACGTCTTAATTGTTTATGACGATGAATAAAGAACGTTTTTTAAATGAATTTCCGACTTTTACTTATCTGATGATTACCTCACAACAATAATTACATTATATACTATATTTTACGCATAAAATTATTGGTGTGCGCTTTTCAGCCAAAACTATTCTGAACTTTGGGCATTCCCTTTATGCAATGAAAAAATCTAAATATTGAAAACATGCCCATCTTTCTTTAGTAGTTTCACTCACTAGGTGGTTTATACGACCCTTTACTTTAGAATAAAATAGAATAACTTTTGGACCTAAAATGATTTCCGAAAAATCCGCTAGATGGCGTAATATACAACTTAGGTCCAACTTCTACGTCATTGGTTGTCTAGTGAGATATTGATAGCTACATCAAAAATAACCAATCACAGTGTAGACCTCAGTTATCAAGTAGGCTGTCTAGCGAATTTTTCACATGCGATAGCCCCCATTGTGCATATAGGCACAGGAAACTTAATAGTACGTATAGTCTGCGGCATGAAACAGTAGCGATGACCTTGAATGCGCAGAAACCAATTTTAGTAGAAAGTCTTCTTTTTTACAAATGCGCAAACTAACGGTCATCGCTATGCTTTCATGCCACCAGCTATACAAGATATAGGTAAAGTATCAGCCTATATACTGTCCCACTGCAGGGCAAAGGCCTCTATCACAGAAATCAAGTTATCACTACTATAATGGGATTAGGCTTAATCACCACGCTTGCCTAATGCGGATTGGTGATCACAAACCCGAGCTATGTTCGAAAAATTTGAAACATACTTTTGCTCGACCCGGGAATCGAACCCGGGACCCCGGGATCACGGCCCGGTACTTAAACTAATAGAGCAACGGGGCGTCTAGATATAGGTAGGTTATACGTTTGCACTCCCGCGCGCTGTCTCGGCGTGTGGCGTTGCAGTCGCCCGAGAACCGCCCTCGAGCACGTCCGTGCTACGACGCTCGGTGCTCAAACATTTTCATCGACTAAACTACGTCTTTTTCTTCTGCTGTCCACTCCATTAGTGCTATCGTGCCACACAGCGCTTGTTTTGCCGAGTGAGTGAGGGTAACCCCAGCATAAATGGGGGAATTGAGGTACAGGCAACGCACTTGTGACTACTGGTGTTGCAGGTGTCTATGGGAGGCGGCAATCGTATAATCGCTACCACCATCATCACATACTTACATAAAATCTGATATTGATTTTATGATAAAGACTGATAACATTATGATTTATCTACTCGGCTTTTTGACTAATAGCATTTCTTACTACTTAGAATATTTTATTACAAATTGATTTCACCACAAAATCGTCTCATTCATAAAGTAAAAATACCCTAGGTTTCGCTTGGCGCGTCACTTCGTGCCCAGAAGCCTGGCAGCTTTCGGCCAATCGGCCAGAGTACCACTCATAGGCCAAGTAGCCAAGCTCGGCCAAGTAGCCAAGCCAAGCTGGCCAAGGAATACGCCAGCCTTCTGGTCACGTGCTTTGTGTGTGAGCAATGTACGTATCATTCATGATCATCATTTTAGGTTAAATCTTTTTGTAAATATGTATATATACTTAATTGTTGTTATTTTATTATAATTCTGAAATCAAATTACTTATATATAATATTCAAAAATAAAAGGATTGCAATTTTTGGGAGATGTCTAGGCATGGGACGAGAGCTTTTTATACCTTGCCGTAACACAGTTTAAAACTAGCACGGGAGGTAAGAGTTCCTAACTTAAATACCTACATGTCTGCTATATTCTGTTATTAAGTTATATCTAAATATATAAAGTAACAAAATCATCTACCATTTGGATAAGTTCTAAATTTATTTTTATTTTTTAAGTAGATTGTGTAAGATAAACACTTAATTAGCAATAAACCATTGATTTCATTTGATTTGATTTAGTGTACTTTATGCGCAGAAACCGATTTTAGTAGAAAGTCTTCTTTTTTACAAATGCGCAAACTAACGGTCATCGCTATTCTTTCATGCCACCAGCTATACAAGATATAGGTAAAGTATCAGCCTATATACTGTCTCACTGCAGGGCAAAGGCCTCTATCACAGATATCAAGTTATCACTACTATAATGGGATTAGGCTTAATCACCACGCTTGCCTAATGCGGATTGGTGATCACAAACCCGAGCTATGTTCAAAAAATTCGAAACATACTTTTGCTCGACCCGGGAATCGAACCCGGGACCCCGAGATCACGGCCCGGTACTTAAACCAATAGACCAACGGGGCGTCTAGATATAGGTAGGTTATACGTTTGCGCTCCCGCGCGCTGTCTCGGCGTGTGGCGCTGCAGTCGCCTGAGAACCGCCCTCGAGCACGTCCGCGCTACGACGCTCGGAGATCACAAATTTTCATCGACTAAACTACGTCTTTTTCTTCTGCTGTCCACTCCATTAGTGCTATCGTGCACACAGGACCCTGTTTTGTCGAGTGAGTGAGGGTACCGAGGCATAAATGGGGGAATTGAGGTTACAAGCAACGCATTTGTGACTACTGGTGTTGCAGGTGTCTATGGGAGGCGGCAATCGTATAATCGCTACCACCATCATCACATAACCTAACAATCTGATATTGATTTTACGATAAAGACTGATAACATTATGATTTATCTACTCTGCTTTTTCACTAGAAGCAGCTCACTTCTTACTACTTAGAATATTTTATTACAAACTAGCGGCCGCCCGCGACTTCGTACGCGTAGAGTTAATTATTGACACTTACCGTCATATTTTGGACAATCCACACAATATATTTTTATAAATTCTAGCCTATGTGTTATTCTGATGTATAAGCTATATTGTGGTAAAGTTTCATTCAAATCCATTCAGTAGTTTTTACGTGAAAGAGTAACAAACATCCATACAAACTTTCGCCTTTATAATAGTAGTAGGATTGATTTCACCACAAAATCGTCTCATTCATAAAGTAAAAATACCCTAGGTTTCGCTTGGCGCATCACTTCGTGCCCAGAAGCCTGGCAGCTTTCGGCCATTGGCCAGAGTGCCACTCATAGGCCAAGTGGCCAAGCTCGGCCAAGTAGCCAAGCCAAGCTGGCCAAGGAATACGCCAGCCTTCTGGTCACGGGCTTTGTGTGTGAGCAATGTACGTATCATTCATGATCATCATTTTAGGTAAATCTTTTGTAATATGTGATATATACTTAATTTTGTTATTTTATTATAATTCTGAAATCAAATTACTTATATAATATTCAAAAATAAAAGGATTGCAATTTTTGGGAGATGTCTAGGCATGGGACGAGAGCTTTTTATTACCTTGCCGTAACACAGTTTAAAACTAGCACGGGAGGTAAGAGTTCCTAACTTAAATACCTACATGTCTGCTATATTCTGTTCATTAAGTTATATCTAAATATAAAGTAACAAAATCATCTAAACCCATTGGATAAGTTCTAAATTTATTTTTATTTTTTAAGTAGATTGTGTAAGATAAACACTTAATTAGCAATAAACCATTGATTTCATTTGATTTGATTTAAGTGTATTTATGAGAAGGAATAAAAACTATATGTGAGTTATCGACGGTAGCAATTAAGAAGTAGGAACTACATTTTGGCCATTTTCGGTTTATGTACTAAAACACTTAAAATATCAATATCTACAAGTTCGCAAAAGTTTTGAATCTCAAACTTCATGGGAACTTAATTTTTCATAAGGGATATGTAGGATGTTTCAACAGAAGCCCCTTAATAATGTAGTTAATGTACAATGCGACATAGGTTGCGCGGGCGCAGGAGGCGCGCGGGGGACCGCGCGACTGGCGTATCTCCCAGTTCACACATTGTTAGCGGGATGGGTGAGCGCAAACTTTATTTAATTTAAAGGGCCCATATCTTTTGATAGTATTGTTTTTGAATGCATAATGACAAAATAAATGTTTAAAAGTACACTGACCGGTTAATATTGTAGGAAGTGTCAGATCCTACATAATTAATTGGATTGGACCTTAATAATTTGTGTCGGGATATACCACATCCTACAATATTTGTTGCTTCGTATTGATGTACTTTTGTCGGATGTGGTATTACCGACACTATTAACGGCTCTCTTTTTTCTAGATTTTGTCGGATGTGGGAGTACCAACAATATTATTCGAGTATTATAACTTAAAGTTCTGTTGGATGTGGCAAATCCTACTTTATTAAATGCTTCAGAGTAAAAAATCGGTGTCGGTTATGATGACATATACTGCAATAACCAACAAAATTTTAATTTTAATGATTAATTTTACAAGTTTTTAATGATATCGCCATGTTGGCTTAACATAACTATTAACAATGCAATGCTTAATAACTGCTTCTGTGGGTCATCCATAAATTGCGTCACTCACTAAGGGGGATTAAGGGGATAGGGGGAAAAAAGGTTCTAATACGCGTATCGTAATTTTAAGTTTACTTTTTTTTTATAGTATAGTAGAAGGCAAACGAGCAGGCGGGTCACCTGATGGAAGCGAACACCCGCCGCCTATGGACATCAGCTACATCAGAAGGAGTGCGGATGCTTTGCCGGCCCCTTTAGGAAGGTATAGGCTCGTTTCTTGAAGATTTGGATGTCGTACCGGTTCGGAAATACCGCTGCGGGGGTGTCGATTCCACAATGAGGAGGTGCGCTGCAGAAAGTGTCGTGTAAAGCGCACGGTAGAGGATTGCCAATCATGCAGGTGGTATGGATAGAACCCAAGTTTATGGCGTGTAGTACGGTGGTGGAATTTGGCAGCGGGTATCAACTCAAACAACTCCTCGGAGCACTCACCATGATAAAGGCGGTAAAAGATACAAAGAGATGCAGCATCTCTCCGCAATGCCAGAGAATCTAAGCGATCAGTGAGATTCTCGTCGCCGACTATTCGAGTTGCACGACGTTGGACGCGGTCAAAAGGGATGAGCTGATATTGGGGTGCCCCGGCCCAGAGATGGGAGCAGTACTCCATGTGGGGCCGGACTTGCGCCTTATAGAGCTGAAGGAGGTGAGATGGCGTAAGTACCCCCTGCCTGCCGAGGACCACCCAGTTTTGTTAGAGGCTTTTTCCTCTAAATGACCCCGAAATTGAACGTCACTTGAATATTCGACGCCAAAGAATCCAATGCTCGCGTTAAGGTGTCCTGAAAGGTGAAGAGAAACGACAAATGCGTGTTTTTTTTCGCAGTAAACGCGCAAACTTTGTGTCTTTTTGGGATTGAATTCGAGGAGATTCATGTCACTAACAACTCGACACATGATCTAGGACTCTAGAGTATTCTCAATGACGGACACAAGTTCCTTCCTGAACATTTCCTCTGCTTTTGGCGAGAAGCCTGTTTGCAGGGGAAAAATAAACCAGCGTTTGGGACCTACCACTAACGGGCACACGGGAATTCGGAACAAAGAGTTCATACCCTTGAGCACCACGTCAGTTATAAGTCGGCAATGCTGCTGGGATCCTGAAGGCGAAAGCAACCTGCCCCCATGGGTAGGACGAAAGGAACGCCCTCATCCCGTCCCAATCTGCTGACCTGAAATGCCAAAACTCGACGGTAGCACGGTGTGGGAAGCACCATGTTTCGTGAGTGGCACCTAGCTCCGAATCAGGCAGTGGTCTGAAGATCCTAATTGGGGAGTCAACGGCGACCTGATAGCATCTAGATGGGAGGTCAGCAGAAGGTGCAAAAGTAAAGGCGTCTGATCTTTCTACATCTGGCACCCCATGTGGGTGAAGAGACTACCTGTGTCAGATCATAGGCCAAAGTAAAAGGACATGAAAAGATCTACCCGCATGAATCAGTTTTGAGTGATTTCAGCCATTTCAGTATGGTGGGTATTGAAATTGCCAAGTATCACGATCACGAATGAATGGATCAGTTGCAACACCAGAGTCTGTCACTGTTTTTTTAAATGCTCAACGAGCGGTCGGTCTGAGCGTCACCGCTGTGAGACCTATAGAGGCAAGCGTAGACGCGTGGGTGGTGGGTCGCAATCTACTCTCAACCAGATAATAGATAGGTCTCTATCTTCAAAATTGCCCAGGCGACGGACAGATATCATCACGAACGTATACACATACACCGGCACGCTGCACAAATTTGTGCTCTATTTTATAACCGGGATAGTTAAGGTATGCTGTATCCGCAGGCGACGATATCTGAGTTCCGTTAGAAAGAGCAAGGCTGGCTTTTCAGTGTCGAGGTGAAGGTGGACAGAATTAAGATTCGAGTGGATACCCCTAATGTTTACAGAAATCCACATGAAGCATGGGTGGTGGTGGCGTTTGCGGTTGTTTTGCTCTTGCCTCTTGCAGATGACATGACGAGCGGAATTTCTGCCCCTCCCCAGAGTACGCAGGCCAGCTCCAAGCACGAATGCTCGGAGAGGGATTCTCCAGAATGTAGTAAACTGGTACCCTCCTGGGGTGTAAAACCTCTTTGAATGCCGCTGCCATATGTACGGGGGGACGGGATAGGCTGTCCGGCTCTCTCACTCGGTTGAGGAAACAACAATCAATAAATTCGTGTGACATGATTTAAGGAAGGTTATTTTTTATCAACATTATTGAGTTGCGTTTTCTTATAAAATAAATTGATTCTTCGGAGAAGAATCCCCCATACCCGAAGAGTTTCGAGAGGAATTAATAAGCAATTGCCGCCACCCATGTACACCTGCAACGCCAGTGTTACAAGTGCGCTGCCAACCTTTCAATCCCCTCGAGCCCCGATTGGGCCTCCGGTACCCTTACTCACTCAGCGAAACACAGCACAGGTGCTGCTTCACGCCGGTTTTTATTTATCACTCCAGTCAAGTCGGCCCATTCATGCCGAAGCGTGGCTTCCAAGATTAAGTTTGCTGTTTTTCATGCTTACTTCCTTAGTAACTCATAGAAGTTACTAATAGAATAAATAATGTTAGAAAATCACTAATTATTATTAATATCCGACGCAATCGGTCAAAATAAAACCGGGGAACATTGTAGTATGTTCCACTTTCGACATTATGACCAACAGAAGTTCCGATTACTAAAGTGGTATGTACCACTTCCAACATAATCGTGATTGTTAAGTCAATGAATATTGTAGGATGTTCCACTTCCGACATACCAGCTTGCTTTTCAGTCGGTTAATTACTGTAGCATGTGCCTTTTTTTCACTTTCCTATTATAATTTACGCTTTATTACCATATCATTCTGTCGTGTATGGATTAAACATAGCACTATACCAAATTTTAACTCGATATCTCATTTAGAATCCAATTTGTTCAAGTTTAAAACTTTGATCGCCCGTCCTGTAAAGTAGTGATTTTTCACTTTCCTACTTTGTTAATTGCTACCGTCCGTTATGTGAGTAGTGGAGAAATGTATTGAAATTTGAAGAGTTGTACATCTTTAAATTTTAGTGATTTAATCGCAAAGCCTTCACTATTGTGAAGGCTTTGCATAAAACACGAATAGTAACACGAATATAGCCCTTATATCATTTTCATAATCAAAATAAGTAAAATAAAAATCAGCTTTCCCATCAAATAACAACACTTACCAGGCATGGCTTAAATGGAACAGCTGATTTTGGTATAACTATTTTTCAAATCAGTGGTACAGGAGCTTTGGTAGCTGACGGACATCCACATGTTGAAAAATCTATTAAACTTCTTCAATCGATACTCATAATATTTTTCTCCTTCATGTTTTGCATACTGTCACGGCAAAGATGCACAACGCGTGTGAAAGATATGTAGTCTGTACCTAACTTGACTACAGACGTAGAAATGTCTTTTAAAAATTATATCAGCTAGGGTGGTACAAAAAAAATAACATTTACCTTATCACCTAATTACTAATTAAAGTTTACAGCAATTTTTTTTTTTTTTTTATGTGATAGGTAGCAGGCGAGCAGGCGGATCACCTGATGGTAAGCAATTGCCACCGCCCATGGACACTTGCAACACCAGTGGAGTTACAAGTGCGCTGCCAACCTTTTATCCCCTTCCCCCCCGAGTGGGCCTCCGGTACCCTCACTCACTCAGCGAAACACAGCACAGGGGCTGCTTCACTATTATATATATATAATATTAAAATAATTTCTTTTTACTTACACAGAACGACAAAATGGCAAACGACGAAGAAGTGCTACCAATAAAACTGCAAAAATCTATCAACCAAATAATACGTGACCAAAAGTTCACACCCATTCGATTAAGTCACGAACCATACCCCCAGATGGCGGTAGTTTTATGGGCATCCTTCGAGAAATCACCATCAAAGGAAAAACAGAGAAGGGAGATAAAGAAATAAATCTATTCGTTAAAACAATGATACCCGAAGCTGAATTAACTATCTATTCTGTACCTGGGGTGTACGAGAAAGAGACAACGGTATACAATAATATTTTCAAAGTCTTCAATGAACTGCAAGAAGAAGCAAACGTGCCATTTGAAGATAGATACTATATGCCCAAAACTTATGAAGGTGTGGATAGTGAGTCTATTATTATGGAGAATTTGGCAAAAAAGGGTTACACAATGTGTGAGAGGTTGGAAGTACTACCTTTGAAGTTTGCAGAACTAACAATTCAACAGCTAGCTAAATTTCATGGTATGGCATTTGTAATACAGGCAAAGAGACCTGACTTTTTTGAGGCTAAAGTGAAGACTTTGAATCAGCCTTTTTACTATGACACTGAAGACTGGGACATGTTCGTTGGGAATGTCAGCAGGAAGGCGTTGACTATCCTTGATCCCTGAACCTAGGAAGAAAGTGGAAGCCTACCTGCCCACAACTTTTGGAAAGTATAGCAAGTATGTGAAGGATTCTTCGGTAAATACGTTCGTCCATGGCGATTTCAGGGCTAACAACGCTATGATTAAATATAACGTAAGTAGACAATCGAAGGGTGAAAAAAATTATATTAAAATAAACATTAATATTTTATGGATAAATTAAAATGACTTTGATAGAATTTGTAATTTAATTATAATCTATAATACATTTTAAACAACAAAGGCATAGCGTATCTTCCCAAGTTGAAGAATAACCATTTATAACCATAGAATTAGCTTTTTCAAAAATGTAATACCCCCAATGGGTTTCGAATTACATCTTACAATGCTAACTATATATTAACGGCAACAATGTAATAATTTTGATCCTATATCATTTACAGGACGGTAAAATCACGGAAGTGATGCTCATTGACTTCCAGCAGACATTCTACGGGTGTCCCATGATAGACTTCCTCTACTTCATCTTCAGTGGACTGACCAGGAATTTAGAAAGCAGCACTTGGAAAACCTCAAGACCTTATACCACGATACTATGACCCAATTTTTGAAGTACTTCGATCTAGACATCGACTCATATTGTTCAAGGAAGGAATTCGAAAGGATATACAAAGAGAGATTGGACTATGGGCTGATGATCTCGCTATGGTTGATTCCAATAATCTTAGCTGATAAGGGGGAATTACCTGATGTCACGAAAGTAGACCTTAATGAGATGAATTTTAGGATGAATGAAACTGTAAAGAGCCGAGTAAGGGGGGCTGTTGATGATTTTATTAAGTGGGGGTATTTGTAAATAATTTGATCCCTTGATTAAGGTAAGGCGTAAAGGCGAAGGAAGAGCGAAGTTTAAGTAAAATTAGTTAGCTCTAAGATCGTATTTATGTAAGCACTTTTCACATCGTTTATCTTCAAAGAGTGAAAATTAGTACCAAAATAAATCTACCACACCCATTTCATTGATTATAAGATAGTATAGCTGGAGGCAGGAAAGTATAGCAATGACCGTTATTTTGCGCACTTGTAAAAAAGGAGACTTTCTATCAAAATTGGTTTCTGCGCACTCAAGGTCATTTTATTTTATTTATTTTTTTTATTTTATTTATTAGGATATCCAACAGCACAACCATAAGTACATTATACAGAAAAGAAACATGATACATATTTCAAAGCCAATGATAGGATATCACAACATGAGTTTTATGATTGACATCTAAACAATATAAAAGTTTCAACAAAAAAGAAATGTGTTAATAATCTAAATGAAAATGTTTACAAAAAAAAAAGGAGTGTGTTGGTGCTAGACCGATCAAACAATAAGCAGCAAGCAGTTTTTTTTCCCTCTAGAAGGATTTACAAATCTATTAAAAATCATTTCTGTACAAAAAAGCCTAAATATCAATATTCTACTTATATAAATATAAATAATAAAATAATAAATAAATATATATGTAAGACAAATACGTATAAATAGTAATAAATAATAATAATATTAATATATAAATAATAATAATACAAAGTTATATTGTAATAGATATATAATAAAATGTGTACACTTTAATTTATTTTATCCAATATTTTACGCTTTAAAGCTGCCTTAGACTGGCAGAATAAATCAATATCACTGAACGACTTATTATATACTTTAGTAGCTCGCAAAAAATACTCATTATCCCTATAGTTGGTACGGCTGAAAGGGATGTGAAAAAGTTTGGCCGTGCAAGTTCGGGAGGGGCGGCTTGGGATGTGATATTTGATCAGAGAGGTGAGTTCGGCACAATCCAAATTTGAGCATGCAACGTCATACAAGAAGGTCATGTCCAGCATGGTTCTCCTTTTCTCCAAAGTAATAATACCATGAAACTTACAGGC
Source organism: Cnaphalocrocis medinalis (assembly GCA_014851415.1). NCBI lineage: Eukaryota > Metazoa > Arthropoda > Insecta > Lepidoptera > Crambidae > Cnaphalocrocis > Cnaphalocrocis medinalis. The sequence continues at coordinate 14,632,073 of CM026287.1, read as the reverse complement.
CTCTTCGTACGATGAGAACCACCTTTTTGTTCTAAAATTGAGGTGCCTCACAAAAATTTTTTGAATGCGTTCTATTTTGTTTATATAAATTGAGTATTGCGGATTCCAGACAATGCTAGCAAATTCCAATAGGCTCCTTACATATGCATAGTAAACTATCTTGAGACAGGCAATATCTGTGAATGGTTTGCAGACTCTCATTACAAAGCCCAGATTCCTGTAGGCCTTGGCTGTAATGGATTCAACGTGTTCGGAGAACGCCACTTTGTGGTCGAGATTTACACCGAGGTCACGGACGCTGTTGGTTTTTTTAATATAATCATAACTAAACTTTTTTGCCTCGGACTATTATGTATATTAATTTGCACAAGTTGAATGTTAAATCCTTAAGTCAGTATATATTTAGTAAGAAACTTTAATTTAATAAACAATAATAAAGTTTTTCTATTTCACATTCTGCTCGAGAATCTAACAGAAAATAAGTAAAAATTAAGATAAGCTATTTTATTCCACTAATCGATAGTAATAGTGATAAGGTAGTTTTCATACAGAATTTTATTAATTGTATATTCGTCCCAGTATTTTTTTTTGTATAAGTTTTTATTAAGTCTTAAATGATTTCACTGAAAAAACATGTATAATTTACTAGCAAATTAATGAGCAATAAATAGACAGTATAATGGTTATCAAATGTTGTGTATTGCCAACTACTGTGACTCGACTCCCTCTCCCCCTCTCCCCCAATCCCCAATTTGACCCCTCACAGTCAGAAAATCGTCAAGCTGGGTATGCGGGCTGGTTTGCTTGGGTATCAAAAATATATAATTATCTAGTCACAGTAAAGAAATATTAGTCAATTAATAATAGGTACGTACATGACTAGATTGTAGTCAAGTCTATCTAGTTCTGTATTTTTAATTTAAGTTCTTATAGTATACTTAATTATAAAACAAACGATAAAATTTTATATTGCACTTTTTGATATGTCTAATTAAAAAGTTACTTACTTATTTTCACAATTGCATATTTTATAATATTACAATTTTTATTACCTTGTTGAAACAGTGACGATTCATATTAATATTCACGTCTTATTATTCTTAGTATGTATTCACTAAATCTATTTACATCAGCTCGTATAAACTAAGTTAGCTACTTCGTTACTTAAGCACTTGATCAATCACAAACATGAAGTACATAAACTTATCATACAATAGGTACTCGTAATACGATAAAACAACACTTACTCAGAGACACACGCAGATACACCTATTAATTAGACCTTAATTGTCACTTAGTAAATACATTGACTTTTTTAATAGACATACCTAAATACTAGCATTAAGGTTTTGACTTTCTGAGTCCGACTGTTAGTGATTAGATTAGATTCAGAGATACATACATGCAGAAATAGCTTCTACGAGTTTGTGGCATGAGGCAAGCTACTACGAAATGTGTCATCAGAAAAGTTATCCAACCAAAAGTTTTTTTTATGAATAGGTAGCAGACGAGCAGGCGGATCACCTGATGGTAAGCAATTGCCACCGCCCATGGACACTTGCAACACCAGTGGAGTTACAAGTGCGCTGCCAACCTTTTATGTAAGCACTTTTCACATGAAAATTAGTACCAAAATAAATCAACCACACCCATTTCATTGATTATAAGATAGTATAGCTGGAGGCAGAGAAAGTATAGCAATGACCGTTATTTTGCGCACTTGTAAAAAAGGAGGACTTTCTATCAAAATGGTTTCTGCGCACTCAAGGTCATTTTATTTTATTTATTTTTTTTATTTTATTTATTAGGATATCCAACAGCACAACCATAAGTACATTATACAGAAAAGAAACATGATACATATTTCAAAGCCAATGATAGGATATCACAACATGAGTTTTATGATTGACATCTAAACAATATAAAAGTTTCAACAAAAAAGAAATGTGTTAATAATCTAAATGAAAATGTAGTTTACAAAAAAAAAAGGAGTGTGTTGGTGCTAGACCGATCAAACAATAAGCAGCAAGCAGTTTTTTTTCCCTCTAGAAGGATTTAACAAATCTATTAAAAATCATTTCTGTACAAAAAAGCCTAAATATCAATATTCTACTTATATAAATATAAAATAATAAATAAATATATATGTAAGACAAATACGTATAAATAGTAATAAATAATAATAATATTAATATATAAATAATAATAATACAAAGTTATATTATAATAGATATATAATAAAAAGTGTACACTTTTAATTTATTTTATCCAATATTTTACGCTTTAAAGCTGCCTTAGACTGGCAGAATAAATCAATATCACTGAACGACTTATTATATACTTTAGTAGCTCGCAAAAAATACTCATTATCCCTATAGTTGGTACGGCTGAAAGGGATGTGAAAAAGTTTGGCCGTGCAAGTTCGGGAGGGGCGGCTTGGGATGTGATATTTGATCAGAGAGGTGAGTTCGGCACAATCCAAATTTGAGCATGCAACGTCATACAAGAAGGTCATGTCCAGCATGGTTCTCCTTTTCTCCAAAGTAATAATACCATGAAACTTACAGGCCTCTTCGTACGATGAGAACCACCTTTTTGTTCTAAAATTGAGGTGCCTCACAAAAATTTTTTGAATGCGTTCTATTTTGTTTATATAAATTGAGTATTGCGGATTCCAGACAATGCTAGCAAATTCCAATAGGCTCCTTACATATGCATAGTAAACTATCTTGAGACAGGCAATATCTGTGAATGGTTTGCAGACTCTCATTACAAAGCCCAGATTCCTGTAGGCCCTGGCTGTAATGGATTCAACGTGTTCGGAGAACGCCACTTTGTGGTCGAGATTTACACCGAGGTCACGGACGCTGTTGGTTTTTTTAATAATCATAACTACACTTTTTGCCTCGGACTATTATGTATATTAATTTGCACAAGTTGAATGTTAAATCCTTAAGTCAGTATATTTATTTTAGTAAGAAACTTTAATTTAATAAAACAATAATAATATTTTTCTATTTCACATTCTGCTCGAGAATCTAACAGAAAATAAGCTAAAAATTAAGATAAGCTATTTTATTCCACTAATCGATAGTAATAGTGATAAGGTAGTTTTCATACAGAATTTTATAATTATTGTATATTCGTCCCAGTATTTTTTTTTGTATAAGTTTTTATTAAGTCTTAAATGATTTCACTGAAAAAGCATGTATAATTTACTAGCAAATTAATGAGCAATAAATAGACAGTATAATGGTTTTCAAGTTTTGTGTATTGCCAACTACTGTGACTCGACTCCCTCTCCCCCTCTCCCCCAATCCCCAATTTGACCCCTCACAGTCATAAAATCGTCAAGCTGGGTATGCGGGCTGGTTTGCTTGGGTATCAAAAATAGATAATTATCTAGTCACAGTAAAGTAATATTAGTCAATTAATAATAGGTACATGACTAGATTGTAGTCAAGTCTATCTAGTTCTGTATTTTTAATTTAAGTTCTTATAGTATACCTACTTAATTATAAAACAAAAGATAAAATTTTATATTGCACTTTTTGATATGTCTAATTAGAAAGTTACTTACTTATTTTCACAATTGCATATTTTTATAATATTACAATATTTTTATACCTTGTTGAAACAGTGATGATATCATATTAATATTCACGTCTGAATACATACTAAATCTATTTACATCAGCTCGTATAAACTAAGTTAGCTACTTCGTTACTTAAGCACTTGATCAATCACAAACATGAAGTACATAAACTTATCATACAATAGGTACTCGTAATACGATAAAAAAACACTTACTCAGAGACACACGCAGATATACCTATTAATTAGACCTTAATTGTCACTTAAGTAAATACATTGACCTTTTTTTAATAGACATACCTAAATACTAGCATTAAGGTTATATGACTTCTCTGAGTTCTCTGTTAGTGATTAGATTAGATTCAGAGATACATACAAGCAGAAATAGCTTCGACGAGTTTTGTGGCATGAGGCAAGCTCACTACGAAATGTGTCATCAGAAAAGTTTATCCAACCAAAGTTTTTTTTTTATGTGATAGGTAGCAGACGAGCAGGCGGATCACCTGATGGTAAGCAATTGCCGCCGCTCAAGGACACTTGCAACACCAGTGGAGTTACAAGTGCGCTGCTAACCTTTTATCCCCTTCTCCCCCCCCCCCGGGTGGGCCTCCGGTGCCCTCACTCACTCGGCGAAACACAGCACAGGTGTTGCTTCACGCCGGTTTTCTGTGAGGCAGTGGTATCACTCCGGTTGAGCCGGCCCATTCATGCCGAAGCGTGGCTCTTCCACAGTTAAGCGTGCCTCTCCCACAGAGAAGTTTTGATAAACGTAACAAATAAGTTTTATAAAATAATAGCCCCACTGAAGAAAGTTTTTGACAATACTCGTTGCATATATTGCACTTTGCCTGTCCATATAAGGAATATTTTATAAAAGCCCCCACTCAATAAATTCATTGACAAACTCTTGAAATCTCCATTTTGCTTCATCACTTCTACCAAACTTGTGTTCAGTTATGTTGGTTTTGACAATATCCACTACATCATTTTCATCGACTAATAAAATCTGTAACGTCCAAGTTGCTAAAGACAAAGCAGTAAGTAGATTTTCATTAAATAATCTTTCAAACTCTTTCCTCGTAAAAATATCTTCCACCCGCATATCAAAATATTTCATAAACTTATCCATAGTATCAAAGTAATGGTTCTTCAAATCGTCTAAATGCTTTCTTCGGAATTCTCTATCTGTCGCAGTGACAATGTAATAGTATAAGTCATTGAAAGGAGACCCGTAGTGGAGAAACTGGTAATCTATTGGTATTACTTCTAGTTCTCCATTCTGAACAAAAAAAAATATTGAGGAGATGAATACGACAAAAAACTGCGTTATACAAAATTTCTACATTACCTATAATTTTACGAAAATCATTTAGCCAATAAAGGTATTTTTTACGGATAACCTCACTTCTAATGTAAAAAAAATTAAGGATTCGTGCTAGCGAACAACGAAAGGTTAAAATTTGTATTACCAGTACCCGCGTTGTCTTTCAGGTGAGTTACTACCAGAAATGGGTGGATTTAAAAAAAAAAGAGTTTTTGTTGATGGTGGTCGATCAGACGGATCACCTAAAGGTAAATGATTGCCGCTGCCCGGGTGTACTTGCGCAGTCATATGCTCACTGCCAACCTTTAAAACTACCCATCGGATTGGGCCTCCGCATGGCTATCATGGATCACAATAAAATTAAATGAAATAACTTACGATTTCTCTTAGCATAATGTTATTTGCTCTGTAATCACCATGGCACAGACACATTATTGGGTGTGACTGTGAACCAAATGACACCTTATTTATTTCTAACACTTTTGGTATAAACTTTTTAAACTTCTCCAGCGAGTATTCATCTAAATATGTAAGGGAAGTGTCGACCATATTTGACATGTATTGTTCCCATTCCTCATTAAAATTAACCACATATCGCATACTTTTTATCTTTTTATCGAAATACGCTGGTTCTTTCTTTTGTAACACAAAGGACAAAGCGTGAAATTTTGCTAGTTCTTCAAAAGACTTTTTGGCAAAGTTAAACGTGGCAATGTCACGTCTCGACATCATTTCAAATCCTTTAAAAGTTAAGTTTTCCATTATGACGTGATCTCTATTACTTTCTTCGTAACATCGTACGAAGTTGTACTTTTCTTCAGAAGGTATATCCGCTTCATCCTGTAATTTAGCTAACATTTTTGAAAGTTCATCATAAAAGTATATTTCATTACTGTATAGTCTAATGACGTCTAACATATTTCCCAGTCCTTCTCCATATATGGCTGATTTAACGAATAAATTAAGTTCCTTGATGCCTTCTTTGGTTTGTCCATTGATGGTGACTTCATTTAATGTTCCAAAATAATTGCCGCCATTGGTAGATACATTTTTAACATTTATTTTATAGGTGTTAAAACTTTCTCTTTTAGCGATTATGTGTAGTTTGGTTTTTAACTCTGGATCAATTTCGTCTAAAACATCATCTTTATTTGTATATTCTGTTTCTTTTCCCCACTTTAGATTGGTGATCGTAGTAATATCACTTCTATTATCTACAGACATGTTGATGATCCACTAAATTACGTCCAAAAATTCGAAGGAAATAAGAACAAAAACTTTTCGTGATTATATAGGAAAAAACCTGCAAGTAATGTTCTTATTATCAATCAGTACAAATAGAAAATTAGCTATCTCATAGCATTAAGTAAATAGTTACTCATAAAAATATGGCCAAATATACAAAAGAATGTCGAAAGTATCAACATAATATTTGGTTTTTACTTTTTATCATTGTTATGCAGAGGTTACGTAGGTACGTACAGCTTATCATCAAAATATACAAAACTGTCAAATTACTTCAATTGACTCTCTTCTTACTGTCAAACACATTAGGTTGAAAATCAATTGAGGAAAATTGATAGGTTGTGGTAACCTTGATGCGTTGCTGCTCTGTACCTAGAGTATATCTTTGTCAGAGTTTTGCTAATTTTTAAACAATATTAACGTACTGTTTACTGTATGAGATGTATTTATTTAACAAACGCAGGTACTTACCAAAATACAGTTACTTATCTGTATAGCATAAAACAAATCACATATTCAATAGTTCACTATTTAAATAATCTGCGGATTGCAATAATAACTTCTCTCCTTCTTTTTTCTTGTATACTTCTTCTTCTTTCCTTTGCCCTTTTTTTGTCCTTTCTTCTCGACCCAAAGGTTGTCTGGTAAATAATGTCTCTCTTGGCATTAAATTCGCCTATTGTACGAAGATTTGTGCAATAACTTTTAAATCCTACTACTATTATAAAGGCGAAAGTTTGTAAGGATGTATGGATGTTTGTTACTCTTTCACGTAAAAACTACTGAATGGATTTGAATGAAACTTTACCACAATATAGCTTATACATCAGAATAACACATAGGCTACAATTTATAAAAATATATTGTGTGGATTGTCCAAAATATGACGGTAAGTGTCAATAATTAACTCCACGCGTACGAAGTCGCGGGCGGCCGCTAGTAAATAAATAAAATATCAACAACAACACAACAACTGCTTCACATCAGCGGCTTCTCGGAGATGCGCATAAGCAGCTGTGATTAACACTTATAATGCGACAATTAACTCATAGAATTTATTAGGGCGCCACTGTCGTCTATATGGCGATGACTTGATAACCCCGGTTGCATTGGATTGGATGAATACACCTTGATACTTTGATATTATTGAGAATTGCAAACAGAAAGTAATAAAGTAAATTTTGTGGTGTATAATTATTTTGTAAAACTACGATATTTCACAATTAATCCTGGATTCACGAAGGGGGGGGGGGGGGGTTCATCTCGATTTTCCTAATAGTAGTAGTAATAGTTCCTAAAAGCAAAGTAAAGTGCTGGACAATTAATTAATAATACATAGGCATATTACTTGTGAATACGTTTTCACGCGATGGCTAAGTCATTATATTTATTTATTTGAAAAGAAGAAATGTTATTTTAAATAACAAAATAACTGATTTGGACACGCGGATGAAGTCGCAGGTAACAGCTAGTTTTTTTCTAGTTATAATGCGCAACGCTAAAATCTGAAAACTTATGTTATATACGTAGCTCATACACAAATTGTTGTTGCCAACAAAGATTAATATCATTGGTTGCAAAAGGTTTTTACTTAGTTTCAGTGTTTTATAGCATTTTTATTCCGCATATAATTTCAATGTCCTCATTCATTTTTGTACAGTAAAATATTTTTTATCGTATCTTACCTACCTACCTACATCATAGATAGATTTACTTTATTGCACAAACCTCACTTAAGAACAAGACATAACTGAGACTTAACGTGCAATTTCGCCGGTCTTATCGCTTTAAGCGATTTGTACCAGACAACCTAAGGATATTTGATAAATAGAAGAAGGGTAGATGGTGCAATATTGAAAAAGGGAAATTAATAAGAGTCTAAATATCATAAAATATATAATAAGAGTAATATATAAATAAAACTTAATATTTTCACTAATAAATAAATATCATCGTAATAATAAAGCTAAAGCTGATATGATTATGTTATGGAGGTATTCTTCCATATTCTGTAACAACTTTACAAATAACCCCACTGGATAAAATCATTAACAATCTCTTGAAATCTCATTTTTGCTTTGTCATTTCTACCAAAACTGATTTCAGTAATATCATTCGTGACAATATCTACTACTTCATCTTCATTGGCTAGTAATATCGGTATAGCCCATATTGATGTAACTAAAGCATAAATAAGATTTTGCTTGAAGATTTTTTCGTATTCCTCCCTCGGGAAAAAGTCTTTAGCCTGCATTCCAAAATACTTCATGAACTTTTCCATGGTGCCATAATAATGATCCTTCAGGTATTCAAGATGCGTTCGTCGAAATTCTCCATCTGTTGCGGTGATTATGAAATAGTACAAGTCGTTTAAAGGAAACCCGTAGTAGATAAATTGGTAATCTATTGGTATTACTTCTAGTTCTCCATTCTGAAACAAAGAATTTATTTTATTAAAGGTCTTTATCCTTGGATTTTGGGACAATCTAATACATTTTAAATATCAGACACAACTATCAACAATGTAAAAATACTTAATTATCGTCATCTGGTATTCATAGTACAGGGGTTGCCCTAGTTGAATTTAGGTTGATTGGTGTGATTGTCTGGTGAAACTATTAAACTTCAACATTGTTAATTGTTGTATTACAAATAAACCAAACTAAAAACTAGTTAATTAATTTAAAATAATTCACCAGAAAAAAAAACAACGCTGTTATACTGTTGGTCCTTTTTTATAACAATTTGTCTTATTCTACCGGAAAAAAAGCAACAAACTACGGTCGGCCATGAAAGTCAAGTACCTAGATTTTTGTGCTGCGTTATTACTTTAAATCAAAATCTCTATTCAATTTAAGTCCTTTACAGAACATTTATGAATGTCAAATTTTATAATCTACTGTTGATTCGGAAGGTCAATTTCTACCGAGAAGAATCAGCAGGAAACTCAGTAAAACTTAATCTTTTCAAAATTGTAATCATACAATTTTTAAAGAATAAAATAAAAATTAAATTTCATAATACATAATACAGTGTAGGTGAGCAGTTTATCATTTCCACTAATTCTTGTCATTCAGGTATTCTTCAACTGTATAATAGGCATTTGCCATCAAGTAAGATTTAACTTGAGATTTAAATTCATGTATGGGTAAATCTGTTGTTTTGTGGTAATTTGTTTAAAATTTTAATGCTCATTCCGACAAATGAATTACCAATTTTATGAAGTCTGAGATTAGAAATCTATATTAAAACGGGAATTAAGTAGCGCGTCGTTTATTGTTAAGTACATTTATTGTACTGCTTGACAGCGACTACGTTGCAGCAGCCGAGGGCACAAGCGGACAGGGGCGGTGCACGGCGTCGTCTGCTACGGCCCGCCATCGAATCTTCGGACATCTTCTCGTTAAGTTTCACTTATTGAATCGCCATTAGATGAAATTTCAGTAAAGCTATTGCTAAAGACAACAATAACCGCATATCGTAGTCGAAACGTCAAGCAGTAAGCACAATACAAGATACATAACAATTGCCGTCGCGTTAATTTCCGTTTTATATAGGTATGTCAAAGTCAAGTATACCTAATAATATCAATAATCAGTTATGGGAACTTACGATTTTCCTTTGCATAATGTTATTAGTCCTGTAATCTCCATGGCACAGGCACATTATTGAGTGTGAACCAAATGACACCCTCGCTATTTCTGAAACACTTGGAATAAACTTTTTAAATTTCTCGAGCGAATATTCATCTAAATATGCAAGAGTAATGTCGATACAATTTGACATGATATTTCTCCCACTCTTGTCCGAAATTGACTAAATGTTTCATATTTTTTATGATATTTTCGAAATAAAGTGGTTCTTTTTTTTGTAGCACGAAGGACAGAGTGTGAAATTTTGCAATTTCTTCTAAAGACTTTTTGGCAAATTCCAACGAGATAATGTCATATCTGGACTTCATATCAAAACCTTTACTAATCAAATTTTCCATTATAACGTGATCACTATCACTTTCGTCGTAACAGCGGACGAAGTTGTATCTTTCTTCCAGGGGTATTTCTGTTGCATCTTGTAATTTAGTTAGAATTTTCGATAGTTCTTTATAAAAATATAATTCATTATTGTAAGCCTTAGTGACTTCTACTATATTCTGCAGCCCTTCTCCATATATAGCTGATTTAACGAATAAATTTAGTTCCTTGATGCCAACTTCAGTATGTTCTTTAATGGTGACTTCATGTAGTCTTCCCATATAGTTGGCGCCATTAGTGACAATTTTTTTAACAAATATTTTATAGGTGTGAAAGCCTTCTTTTTTGGCAATTACTTCAAGTTTTGTTTTCAATTCTGGATCAATCTCGTCTAAACCATCATCTTTGCTTGTACATTCAGTTTCATTTTCCCATTTTTTATTGTTTATTTTAGTAATAGAACCATTGTCATTAACCGACATTTTTATTCTGCCAAACTTCGTTGAAAAATTCAATAGAATAAGAACTATCACTTGTCGTGTTATTATTTATAGGACCGAAATTATGTAACGTAAATATGTTATCTACGAGAATTACATAATTTTATTACACCTAAAAGCGTTAATTAAATACTTACTCATAAAATATGACCAATGATGTATACACATAGATTTAAAAAATATCACAATAATATTTGGGTTTCCATTTTTATCTTTGTTATTCACTTGCCGGGAGTATTACCACAAAGGCGACCAAGTACGAATCAGATAAGATAAGCCCATGAAGGATTCCGTACTACGGAATTATTAGCAGCAAGTAACTTTTATTTTATATTTATAGTAACAGTAGTTCCAAACTGAACAAATAGATGGTGCTGGGCTGGGCGTCGAATACATCGCATTAGTGTTTCGTATTTTTGGTTTACCTATAAGCCTTGTGGTTGTCTATAAAAAATATTGCTTTATAAATAGTAAAGATGCTTACAATATGAGTAGGTTGAATAAAAGGTAAACGCTTCGACTGTCGAAGTTCGACATGATGAGACGACTTGGCCTGTGTGATCCCACGGCCTTACCAAAGATCGGCGTGAAGCAGCGCCTGCGATGTTTCGCGCGAGAGTGTTTGAGTATCTGGGATGCAGCGCATAGACTCTGCTGATGTTGGGGGTGCATAAGTCCCACCCCTACGCATCGGAGAAGCCTAAATGTTTTGTCACAACTTAAGTTCATACCGAAGGCATGACTAAAATTAAATTTTAATATGCATGAAATAATTCATCTCTAAAGATCTATAAAAAATTACCGCCAAATCAAGGAGGGAAAAAACAAAAGAATGTAGAGAATAAAAGGCGACAAATAGTACTTTATTATTATGACCATACTTTTTAACAATAATACTCAAAGCATTTTATTTACATTCAGTATTCATTACTCTCTCTTTCTCTCTCTCACTTATTTTAGCGTGCCCTGGGTATCTTTAGACCATGCTTTAGCTGAAGACAGATTTTTTATTTGTATAAAATCGATGGGTCCTGTCAAGTAAGTGTTTCCAACATATAATAAAATTGATAAATTTGGAATTGAAGTTATCACAATCAAATCGACACATGTTTTATTGCCTTTTTGAACATAACAATTTTATAAATAGCCCCATTGAATAAATTCATTAACGATCTCTCGGATCCTTACTTTGGCAATATTATTTGAACCAAAATTGACTTCAGCAATATTTGTAGTGACAATATCTACTACATCATTTTCATCAACTAGAAATACTGGGAGTCCCCATATTGCTACAAGTAAACCACAAATTAGATTATCCTTGAAAAGCCTTTCATATTCCTTTCTCGTAAAAAAGTCTTCAACCCGCATATCAAAATATTTCAGGAACTTATCCATGGAGTCATAGTAATGATCCTTCAAATAGTCCAAATGCTTTCGGCGGAATTACTTCATCTGTCCCGGTGAAGATGAAGTAGATTAAATCGTTGCAGGGAGATCCGTAGTGGATAAATTGGTAATCTAATGCTACTAGTTCCAGTTCTTCATCCTGAAAATAATGTTGATAGTTTAGTTTTATATCTATTAAAAACTTATTTTAACTCTTCTCGAGACTTGTAACTCCACTGGTGTTGCAAGTGTCCATGGGCGGCGGCAAATGCTTACCATCAGGTGATCCGCCTGCTCGTTTGCTACCTATCACATAAAAAAAAAGACTTCCGGAAATCCTCTCGCACGATCACGTAAAGGAGTTCGAACTCCTTGCGAAAGGCTCTCAACTCTTGCTGGAGAGAGGTCTGAACCGTTTCGACGAGGTCCTTGGGTGTTTGAGGTTGAGGCTGTGCAGAGAGTTCTGACACAATTCCTAAAACCGGGCTTATCTTTAACCTAACTACCTCACTGAAGTTGTCGTGTAGAATTTAGTGCATATTCAGATTTTTCGGGCTCTGCATCCGTATATTTAGTCTCCATCGTCACTCATTTTCATGCAGAGTTTTAGTACATTTTCATGACCCGTCAAATACGGGACAGCTTAAGTTAAATAGTTGCTAAAAATGTTTTAAAGAAAAACAAGGTTGACATAAAAGTATAAAATTAAACATGAAAATTTAGAAAACTTACGTTTTTTCTATGCAAAATGTTAGCATTCCTATAGTCTCCATGACATAGGCACATAATTGAGTGTGGGCCATATGTCGCTGCAGCTTTTTCTGCAATACTCGAAATTAACACTTCATACTTCTCAAGCGAATGATCATCTAAATATGTTCGGATAGTGTCGATCAAGTTTTTTAAGAATCTCTTCCATTCTCCATCATAATTAACTGGATGTTTCTTATTTTTTAAGTTATAATTGAAATATTCTGGTTCTTTTCTTTCTAGTACAAAAGACAAAGCGTGAAATTTTGCTAGTTCTTCTATGGACTTTTTAGCAAACTCAAGCGAGGCAAGGTCATATCTTGATTTAATTTCGAATCCTTTACAAGTCATGTTTTCCATTATCATGTGGTCTTTATCACTCTCTTCGTAAGAGTGAACAATGTTATACCTTTCTTTAAGGGGTATATTTGCTTTGTCTTGTAATTTAGCAAACACTTTCGAAAGTTCGTTATAAAAATATATTTCATTACTGTAAAGTACAGTAACGTCTAGCACATTTGCCAGTCCATCTCCATACATAGCTGATTTAACAAATAAATTAAGTTCCTTCATACCATCTTTTGTTTGTCCTTTAATGGTGACAACATTTAATCTTCCAAAATAACTGGCGCCATTGGTGACAATATTTTTAACATATATCTTGTAGGTATTAAAGTCTTCTTTATTAGCAATTATGTGAAGTCTTCTAATCACTTCTGGATCGGCGTCGTCCAATTCGTCGTCTTTGTTCTCATGTTCGTTATTTTTAGTCCATATTGCGTTACTACCTTTAGTAACATCGCTATTTCTATCTACAGACATGTTGATAGTCCGCTAAATTACGTGATAAAGTTTAACTATGTAATAAGAAACGCCTTTTGTGTCTTTATAAAGGAAAATATGTGCTCGCAATGTACATAGATATTATTATCTAACCAAGAACATGTACACAATCTGTTATCTCAAAGGCATAAATTAAATACCTACTCATAAAAAATATGACCAAATATACAGATGAATGACGAAAGGAACACCACATTATTTGGTTTATTATTTTTGTCGTATTCGCGTGAAACTGCAAAATGTAGTCCAAACAAACTTGTTAAATGTTTTGTGATAGTGAAATTAAAATGTAAGTTAGTAGTAAGATAACAAACTTTCGGATATTTTTAAATTATGCCTGCATTGTTACATAATACATCTGATCTTAAAAAAATATTTTGATTTATTGGCTTGATGAATAATTGATATTAATAATTAGTGGAATAGTATTTTTGGGTAGCATTTTTAATTATTTAATCATTTTCAACCCCCCTGTTAATACCAAAGTATAAAGTATACCAAATTTTATTCAAATCCGTTCAGTAGTTTTGGCGTGAAAGAGTAACAGACAGAAAGAGAAAGTTACAATCGCATTTAGATTATTAGTATTATGTATTCTGTGTTATTAGTAAGAATTCTGATTTTGACACATATACCGTAAAAACAAATAGGCAGATAGACAGACAGACAGATAAATGGATGACAAAGTGAACTAAACTATCGTAAGTGTAGATTCCCATAATAGTATCTACATCTACAGTTAAAGTTGTAAATATGGTTTTGCTATCTCTATTGTCTTTGTTAATTAAATAACCTGTAGCTAAAACTGGATTTTCAAGTAAACAATTCATTGTTTGTAAAACAAAAACACAGTATAACCGTGACTTACATTTTTGTTTCATGTAGTAAAAAGTATGAAAATATAATATCATAGGTAGGTTACCTTGAGCTAAGATGCCAGATGCAAGAGAATGCAAGAGAGAAGTATATTTAAATGTTGTAATATACCTGAAGCCCTTAGTCAAACTATTCAGAAGGATTTTTAGGATCTATAATTTACAGGTTATATATCCGCATGTTGATCAATGGTATGTACATTCAATTTACAGAAATTATAGGTAGCTATGGTAGCTCAGGTTACTCAGGGAATAGTTTTCTTATCTACGGGGACGGCCTTTCAAGGGGGAGTGGTGGTTCGAATGCAATCTTGCACATCTGGAATTTTCAAATCTATGTGCGTATTTCTACCATTAGCTCGGCAGTGAGGTAAAACATCGTGATCGCCATCATCGATCGTGAAGACTGCACCTTTCTTAAACGTGTAACCATGATTCAGTTGGTTTGGTCCCCCTGTTATCAGGGTTGCGAAGGTCAGACGGTAGTTGCTTCACTGTAATTACCAGACTCCAAACCCTGAATCATAGTCTAAGTGTACCCCGGATTCAATCGCGACACTTAGAACATCAACCGGGAACTAAACACTAAGATGAGGGATAGAATATTAATGAGTTTATTACTCTTAGTACGGGGTCATGGATAATGTTTTTGCAGGGATCAAGAACTAACAGAGGAGATGAGGATCAATGTTATGAGGCGAAGAGTATTAACAGAGTCAAACACAGCTACGGAATAAATATTTTCGCGATTTCAGACACTAAAATATGACGCGAAAACCATAAGAAGGAGAGAAAGAGGGAGATCCTATAAAATATTACGTTATAATATCGCAGATTTTTCTTTCCGATGGTTTGTAGGTTGTAACAATGGTATCAGCAAGTTTTGCGTTTAGTGGAATGTAGGTTTTTGCGAATCTCTTGAAAACATGTCGGAACAAACACTTTTGATTGATGTTATTGCTATTCAAAGTACGGGATTTGGGGAGCCTTCCTGAATAAATTCATCCGGCATATTAGTTTGTGCGGTAAGGTTAAAGATACGTAGATCGTAGATGTATGTCAAAACATACAATGAAGTACGAAAAATCTTCTTACAAAAGTTCAGTTTACAAATGTAAATGGGCGATTAAGAATTAAAAATAATGCAATTACGTAAAGTTATTTATATTACATTACTATAGAACAAGGTGAATAAAAATAAATTAATACGCAATTTAATATGTGGTTTCATTCGTACTACTTGAAGCATTATTTAGATTTTACCAAATTTGACATAAATGTTAGACTCGGAAATTAACGTATTCTCTCTCTTCTTTTTCAGATAGTCTCAACATCATCATGAATAGATCTTCAACCACAAATAAGTTCAGTCCATCCACAAACTGGATATAAAATGGCGGACACAATATCCATAGACCAAACACAATGGCACTCAAAAGCTTTAGAGAAATCCAAAAAGAAGAACCTAAAAATCAAAATGCGTTCGCATCTAAGTATCATTGCAGTAGTTATACTGGTCCTACTGCCTTACAGTTCAACGCTAAGCTTGCCTAGTGGGGACCCTGCTCCAGGGAGGTCACCTGGGCCCCCTAAGTTAGAAGATGCAAAGGTTGACGGGACCGTGGTAGCGACAGTAGAAGAGCCTTTAGACTATGATACCACGACTGAGGAGGTGGAGTCAACGACAGTCAGTGATGTGAGTGTTAGTGAGAAGACTGTGGGTGATGCATGTGCCTTCGCGAGGATCCCTAGCGACAGTGAGGAGGTGGTAACGCTGGACGTCAGTGATAGTGATGTGAATTTGACAGTCAGCCATCCTGTTTTTGAGGCGGAGGAGCTGGTTAGAGGCGTCGTTTATGATGGTAAGTCTTAGTTATCTAGCAATGTCTAAAGACACATAATAATAATATACTTCCTAGAATGCTTTGCACGTGATAAGATCAATTATTATGTGACGCTGGTCTTACTAATGACCTTACAATTTGACATTACAAATTTCTTAAACTCAACGTCATAAAAATAAATTTAGAAAGAACATTCCATGTTCTTACGCAAATGTGGTTTCAAGACCTATCCCAAAGGTGAAAGATAATTTAAACAGTATGAAGATAACGGCTATAACCTATTTTAAACTTGCCCCATTCTATTTAGCTCTAGAGGAAACAAACAAGATGTCTTATCATCAAATATTAACTGGGGAACGGAAATTAAACCTAGAAAGTTAGCTTGAAGTTTAAACGTGTTTTAAATTGGTAAGGTTACTTGACTGGGTGTTAACTTTGTAGTTGATGTATTAAATATTAGTTTTTCACTAATATGATTCTACATACAGGTTGTATCATAAACATTTACACCCTTTAACCACGTGTTCTACCAACCATTCTGGACTACATTTTGTTCTATGATTTGCAAAAAAAAAATCCAACAGACGGCAGCTCTTTGCTGAAATGATAAACTGTCTGAGTATATATTAGAGGCAACAAACAAGAAAAGGGATACCAGATAACGATAGCCGAGTAGTGAAATAGTGAGTAGCCGGCGTGAAGCAGCCCCTGTGCTGTGTTTCGCCGAGTGAGTGAGGGTACCGGTGGCCCACTCGGGGGTCTAGGGGATAAAAGGTTGGCAGCGCACTTGTAATTCCACTGGTGTTGCAAGTGTCCATGGGCGGCGGCAATTGCTTACCATCAGGTGATCCGCCTGCTCGCCTGCTACGTATCACATAAAAAAAAAGTGAAAGACAAGTAAAATTTTGAAAGTAGGGTTTTCTAATGTAACTTGGTGGCTTCTCCGGAAAATAGAAAGAAAACAAAGTAAGATTTAACAAGGCTTATCTAAAATCACATAATTTACATAATGTTCTGAATTTAACATTCCCATTTTGAATTGTTTGTTTTAAACGTGTTGAAATAACAACTTGGGATAATAACAGGCCAAGTTCAGTCAATTAATGGCTGCTGTTAAAACTAAGCCAATTTCCCAATCGGTCGTTATTGTCACCTGAGAAAATAATAGACGTTAACGTTTTATGTACATATTCTGTCGAAAGATGATAATTTGTTTTCAATGAAGGTATCAAAAAAATCAAATCGTTTATCCGCAGAAATATGGGTGTAACAAAATGTAATATTGGTTTTGCCATAATTGGCCTTGTCAACATGCAAATATTTATGTCGCAGTCATCTGGTTGAAACAGCTATTTGATTGGATGACTAGCGGGTTTATTGAATAGCGACGTTTAATTGAATGACTACACCGAACGTTGAATGAACAAGCCTCACTCAACGTTCAACAAATTAACGGATTGAAACATAGCTCTTTGAACATAGCGGACGTAAAATCAGTCAAGTGATTGTAATTTAGTTCATTTTTTTTCACTGCGGCGTTGGTGCTCATCAAAACAAAGATGGCGTCAAACAGCTGGCAAAGGTACAGATCGAATAAAATAGCACTGTTTTGATATTTATTCCGAAAAAAATCTTATTAATGTGTGTTATTATGTCGTTTCATATTTTATTTTATCTAAAGTTAGTTATCTTTTAAGTTTCGAACTTATCAAATATTACAAAGTCAGCTATATCCCATTCAACGACTATGCTAAATGACGTTCAGTCAAGTTATATTAAACGACTTGACGTGTTGTCCTTTAGTCATTCAATTAATAATTAAACGTCGTCATTCAATGAACGTGCTAGTCATCCAATTAAATAGCTGATTAAACCAGATGACTGCGACATTTATAATATGACTGACGATTAGCAAACAATCAACGGCCAAATAAGACGGATCCTGAGATGAGAGAGTGCGGGTACCGGAAGCCCAAGTTAGCAGACGACAGTGAGTCTTCCAATGAGTCACTGTCGTTGCAGGATTATTTGTTTGTCGCACAGCGATATTGTTTTCACAAATTGTTTTTCCATAGATAGTAAGACATAATATGAGAACTACATTTTGTTCTGTAACACTAAAAATGTCTTATGTAAAATCCTATGTGAAACAAAAAATATTTTCTATTTCTCCTATGTTTAAGTACTTGGCCATGGTCTCGGGGTACCGGGTTCGATTCACAGGTCAAGTAAAACTATGTTCCGAATTTTTCGAACATAGAAAACTCGGGTTTGTCATCACCAGTCTGCACGCTTGCTTAAAGCGTGGTGGTTAAGCCTAAACACATCATAGTAGCGATGACTTGACTTCTATGGTGGAGGCCTTTACCCTGCAGTGATAAGGTATATAAGCTGATACTTAACTTCCTATTTATTTCTACTAGCTTTGTATACCCAAAACTGGAATCCAAGACCAAAAAATCTACTACAATGTTGCTACTGCAATAAAATGATCGTACTATATAGTATACCCCTATTTTCTAAAAACACTCGCTGATGTAATTTATTTATTGGTAATTGTGATTCTATAATTTAAAAAAATATTTTATTAACTTTTTTTCATTTAAATACAAGCACTTAAATAAAAATTTAACCATCCGTAATTTTAGTTTTCAAAGATGGTATTGCGCTTGTAACACATCAAGTGTTAATAACATTAGGTATCTACCCACAAAATTTTAACAATGTATGGAAACTTGACAATTTAGTCTGCATAATAAGAAACATAATGCCAAAAAGGTTGGCGAAACCTGAAAACGTCACTTGAAAATGACATAAGAGACAATATCAGATTTGACAGTGACGTATCTGGCTGGCGTTGTAATTGGGTCTTGAATTCCAGTTTGGTATTAAGGTTACCTTTAACTTACCTTTAGAGCAAAAGGAAAATAAGTGAAGCGAATTAAGAAATATTCCAAATGTGGCGTTAATTTTTCCTCCAACCCTGTAAATGCAGGCCGGTATGGCAATTATTGCGGTCAACCCTCCGCAGACAAAGTGGGATGAGCCGGCATACCGCGACACGGCGAAGGGTTAACGTATGTTATGTTGTTTGTTTATGTATGTTATAATTTAGGACACGTTACAAATGTTTTACTTATTCAGAAACGTACAATTTTGAGCGTTTTTATGTACACTTATTTTTTATGTATCTATATTTTACCGTGGGAGAGCCACGTTTCCACATGAGTGGGCCGGCTCGATTGAAGTGCTACCACGGCCTGCGCTATGTTTCGTTGAGTGAGATACACTCAGTACCGGAAGCCCAATTGGAGGGAAAGAGGGTTAAAAGTTGGCAGCGTAGTTGTGCCTCTACCGATTTTGCAGCTGTCTATGGGTGTCAGCAATGGCTTACCATTAGGTGATCCGTCTGCTTGTCTGCCACGTATTATATAAAAAATGTTATAGTGTTAGGATTTCTATGATTGCCGTAGGTACAGTACGACAACAAATCGACGAGTTCTAAGAACAAAATCGTAGTATCTGATATGTTTTTACTTAGGAAATAGGCTGATACTTA
Source organism: Cnaphalocrocis medinalis (assembly GCA_014851415.1). Taxonomy (NCBI): domain Eukaryota; kingdom Metazoa; phylum Arthropoda; class Insecta; order Lepidoptera; family Crambidae; genus Cnaphalocrocis; species Cnaphalocrocis medinalis. The sequence goes on along the minus strand of CM026287.1, from coordinate 14,612,179 downwards.
CGGTTTACGTTTTTTCCTTTTAAGGTAAGTAGATACTTAAGTTCGGAAACCTAAAAAAGAAAACGTTACAGACAAAAGCCATTATTTACTATTCAATCGCTTGGGCTGAAAAGTTTTTGATAGGATTTTAAACAGGCATTACCGTAATCTTTTCTCGCTAAGTTGTTAAAGTATCCGAGAACTGTCAAGGAATTTTGCGATAAACGTTTAAGAAAAAAATCGTTGGCCCAGCTGTACTTTCAACAAATTTAATAATGGTTACTTACATTAAAATAGGTACATACTAATACCTGAATTAACTTATTTAGGTATTTAAGTGATAAGATTCATTTTGGTAGCACATAGTTTGACTTATGCCTAAAGGCACCTTCAGAATTATAGAGACCTAGTCCAAAAATTACAGATTTCGACTTTCAAATATTCTAAAAACTTTTTATTAAAAGGTAGGCATTAAGCATATTTCCGTGTCAACAAACAGACAGGAAATATGCCTACCTTATAATAAAAATCAATGGGAATGTTTGCTTAATTTTTGGATTAGGCTTCTATAATTCTGAAGGTGCCTTGAAAAGCAAATGAGTCTTATCACTTAAATAAATAAGTTCATTTACTTAATCCTAGCTACAACGTGAACTTTAATTAGTATCGCCGCCATTGAAGCAATAAATTGAAGGCTTTTTCGCAAAAGAGAGAGAGAAAAAAGATTTGGCGTTTTTGGAATTTGAAACCAATTGACAACTTGTGTGTAAGAGTCGAAAATAAAATACTACATTTGGTTTGTGATTCGGTTGTCGACCACGATTATTCCAAATTCAAAATAAATGAAAACTACTAAAGACAGCGTTGTTGGGATGACTATTTCAAACGAGTTCAGAATGTAATTGTGTATCTTAGATATTATATCGCTGGTTGTATTTCAATGTATGTTTGTACGCAAACAATGTACGTACTGTTTGGAGAAATTACACCGTAACAATATGTACATAAGTAGTAGGTAATACTGTGTAGGTAGAATTTCAAGGTGAGTGTTAAAGTGAGGTCACAAAAGGTTAATAATGCTTTGTATTGTTGGTGTATTCCACCTAAAAGGCAGGCAACGCATTAGCGACCTCTCTGATCTCGCAGAATGTTCGCAGGCGGGAATAATAACTAAGTATTAGGTCGTTTTTTCGTTTGTCGGCTAAAGCCGATATTGAAAGTAATATTGATCAAGAAATTAGTAACTTTTACTTAGCTTCTTTCTGTACAACAATTTTTGTAAGGTCTAATTGTTACTAAATAATAGGAATAAATCCATTCTTCATTTTTATAAATATGTACCCTACATACCTTTCGAAAAATATTTTTAGAGTCAGCCCGTTTTTCTGTTTGCTCGTCTGCCATCTTTCAGATCACCTGTGGAGTCACTTATACGCAAGTTTAACAACCTTTAAGCCCCTCTTCCCCCGGAATGGACCTTCAGAATCCTCACTCACTCAGCAAAACATAGTACAGGAAGGTCGAAACATTATTTTGTAACGTATTCTTATCTAGGATTGATTTAAAAGCTTTCACCCGCGTTATCAAACAATTTTAATCGGAAAACAAAGGCAGTAAAAAATTGAAATCATTTACCTTTAAACACTTATTACAAGCCCAACCCAAAATCGATACGAGCCGCACGCAAGGGCTGCACGAAACGAGCGACTTCGGCTTAAACCACTGGAAATGGTTTCACACCCGCAAGCACGAAATTGTATTCATATATCATTATCTTTACTATTTATAAAGACGTGAATTCTAACATCGACACATTTTATATAAAAAAAAAGCGAAACAACAGTCAGCGTGATGCAATCGACGTCTAGCAACGCAACTCAGTGCGACGCACTAACGGAGTCTTAACCCGAAAGTGAGGCCCCATTAGTGCGTTGCGCGTATATTTTTATATGCGACAACGCGATCCAACGCTCTAAATAGGGCCTTAGCTAAAAAGTGAGGCCCCATTGCGTCTAATATCTTTATATGCTACGAAGTGATACAACGCAGCGCAACGCACTAAGGAGCCTCAGCTCTAAGAGTGAGGCCCCATTAGTGCGTAACGTGTATATTTTTATATGTGATGACGCGATACAACGCAGCGCAACGAAATTCCATTTCAGTTTTGCAGTTTTTCGACCAACATCTACATCACATAAAACATAGGTATGTACAGTCAGCCACACATTAGGCTACCACCCTGTCAAATTTCCTCAATTGATTTTCATTCTTATGTGTATGACAGTGAAAAGAGAGTCGATTGACGAAATTTGACAGTTTTGTATACTTTGATGTGTGGGTACGTACATAAAACAGAATCGACATTACATAAAATTGTAACACTAATGCCTGCACTAGTAAACAAATCGATTGCGTCGCCTCACGCGACGTTTCTCACGAAACACCCTAATTTCGTGTTGTTTCCCGTCGAAAAAAACTTTCACACTTACGTACACGCATGATTGCCTACAATTCAATGTAAAAATTTCGTGAGGCGTGACAAGGTTGAATTGGGCGGTAGAATTAGGTTTGTGTGTTTGGACAGTTATAATTTGGGGAATATTTTCATGTAGATTATTGGTAGGCAGTTTGGCCTACTTACGTAGGTACACGTTTTTTGAGATCCCAAGCCAAATGTCTTTCTGTCCGTCCGTATGTCACAGCCACAAGTTTTACCTAAAGAGCCACGCTTCGGCACGAATGGGCCGGCGCGATTGGAGTGATACCACGGCCTCACCGAAGACCGGCGTAAAGCAGCAGCATGTATTGTAAGCATTATTAGTAAGAAAAACAAAATATCGAAATTGTTACCCATTTATAGGCACCATTGGCATATTCATATTAAGATTTGCAACAATAATTGCACTTAAATCTGATCAGACAGACTCAATGGACACTTTTTCTATTCTTTTGTGCTTGTCAATCTCATAATTTGATCTCCCGGCCGCTTACCGTCAGGCGGAGTGAGCTCATCTTAATTGTCCTCAATATAAAAAAACACAGATTTATTGATGAACTAAATACCTTCTCTGTCATCTGCCGGGAGTAATCACGTTTGGTATAGAAACAAAAAGACTTGCCCAGACTTGGTGCAATCAACACTGAGTCGCAAGTCGCTCAAATCCTAATCTAAATTGATGGCAGCGAAATTAGTTTGCTGACGGAACTAATTCCAGATTAATACCGACTCGACTGGAGTCACGGGCGAACGTCTACTTTGTAGGGGAATTCGGAATCCGGCATACAAGCGTGGCAGTTGTCTGTGCCGTGTCATCTGACGCGTTTCATTGACGCAAAATTTTCCCGTTTTGTGAAAAAAATTCCCCGTTTTGTGAAAAATTCACCCGTTTTGTAAAAAGTCGAAACGACGAGCCTCACGGGGAACCGCTGCCTCTATTATTGACAATAATTATGACGAGTGTGAGGTTTTTTCCGTTTTTTGTATCAAAATCCTTATACCAACTTTCAACTACTTATATTAAAATTACGGAAAAAAAAATTTTTGATGTGAAAGGTGGCCGACGAGCAGACCGATTACCTGATTGTAAGCGACTGCCGCCGCCCATAGACACCTTCAACACCAGTAGTCAAAAGTGCGCTGCCACTATAAACCCATTTCCCCCAACTAGGCCTCCAGTACGATTCACTCGACAAAACAGCGCAGGCTGCTTCACGCCGTTCTTATCTTCTATTTTTTTTTACTTAAATCTATCAATTTGTCGGCATCCCAATTATAATGTGAGCCACCTGTATATGCCTACCTAAGTTTATCGAATTTCCGTAAAATGGTGAGCGTGCCTGTCGGATATTTAATGAGAATATCGTGACATTTTTCCCTGGCGGCAGAATGTCAGACAAGTAAGTGATGAGTGTGGTATGGTCAGCAGAGGAAATAACTTTGCATTACCATTTAAGAGCGGTACCTATAAAGAGAGAATAATATCGTATTTCACCCGCGAGCCTTACAAACCCTGTACAGAAAACGTTTTGTAGGTGCACAGTATACGCAAAAACATCAGATAAATCAGGTAAAATTGGCTAAGCGCGAGCTGGATTAACCGTATGACCACAAAATGAAGATTGTTACACCACGGACCTGAGTCTCCCGGGAGAAGCACCATCTCTCCCCCACATCTGGCTTGCCTTTATTGGCCGGCTAGAATGCGCAAGAGCTAAGTATATGCTGGCAAGGATGGAAGCACTCCACCTACTACTCACCGCAGAATATATTTTTAATTCATTGGTTAATTGTTATTTTGACAGGATATATCTATATTGTAACCAATCCACCTAACGCCATCCATAGAATTTCAAAGGAGTTGTCCCATTATAGGTTGGGTCTATGTACGCTACCTTAAAAAACGGAGAAAAAATTACTTATTACGAGAAAAATACAATGAATTCCATATCATGCACAGTTTTCTGGTTATAAAATAAAAAAGATGACCATTTTTCAACCTTTACCAAAGACAAAACGCGTGAGACGACGGTGACCAAAGGCAAAAAAAAAACAATGTCAATGTCAATGTCTGTCAATGTGACGTTAGACGGTTTGGTTTTTTAGGTAGTTTTTTTTTTCTTAGTCTGTGGTTTGTTACGTTTGTTCCATCAAACGTCAGACAGACAGACAAGCGTCAAACGTCATCGAATTCGTAATGTCAATCAATAGGTAACCGACATCGACAACCATTTTGTAACGTGTTGCAATACTTTGTTCAAATAAATTATTCCTTCCAAAAAACAACGCTACAATAGAGAAATTGGATATTCAAAAACTATTCTTCATATTATTATCTATATTTTGGTATAGGGTACATATACCTCGCCTAGACTCCATACATTCTGGGACAACTCCTTTGCAAAAACCCTCTCTCTTTTTACAAAATAACATTCCAAGACCTAGTTAAATGAAAGCAAGAAACGTGAAAAGTTTGGCCTAAACGAATCATTTTGAACGTACCTCCAGGCTTAATATTATTAATTTGTTCTCTGGCGACTGTACCGCGCTCGACAAGAGACGTCGTTTCGAAACTAAAAACAAAAGAGATTATTAATCTTGACACAAATTGGCAGGAAACTTTGGCTGGCTTTATTATTTTCATTCATGCCTGGAATTTTGAATTCCGGAAATATGTCCCCAAAAGCATATTATATTTAACTAATTACAAACTTATGGGGCTAGTGATTAGTTTTGTAAAAGGTGGCCGCAGACGATCAGTTTTTTTTTACCTGGCAACACCAGTAGATAAATGCGCTGCCAACCTTTATCCCACTTTCCCCCCCAATTGGGCCTCTGGTACCACTCACTCGACGAAACACAGCTATTCTTCAACACACACATAACAATCACAGTAGATCCTTAAACTATAGCAAATACTAAAATGGCGGTCTAACCACTAATAGCGATCTCTTCCTAACAACCTCGGGGTAGAGGAAAATATACATAATATTAATGAGATGTTGTCTATTTTTTTATGCGATAGGTGGCAGACGAACAGAGGGATCACCTGATTGCCGCCGCCCATAGACACCAGCAACACCAGTAGAGTCACAAATGCGCTGCCAACCTTTTAACCCCCTTTCCCCGACACTTTCATTTTACTTTTCACTGTTTAACCTCTCGACTCATATCTCCCCAACAATATTATTTTATCCCTACAAATATTTTTCCAGGGCTCGTATTTTGAAAAATAATACAATATTTCCCGGGATGTTTGCTCAGTGCCCGAGAGGCGCAAACAGTCTGTCGTATTATGATTGAAGATGCCGGGAGGTCTCTGTAACAGCTAAAGCTAAATTCGAGGATAGTGAAGTGTGCTGCGGTTATCTTTATATTCCCTCCTGAAGTTGGTTGTAGACTGAGTAGATTGTGTGGGGGTAGTGACGACAAGGCTTATAGGTAAACCGAAAATACGAAACACTAGCGCGATGTGCTAGTATTTTGTATTTTCGGTGTACCCACTCGTATAAGCCTTGTCGTTGTTTATAAAAGTTATCCTCTTTATAAAATATAAATAGTATAGAAGAAGAAGATATCTAATAATATTATAATATACTGAAATTAAATAACTGAGGGATGAAGGTACAGTAAGCACGAAATTAATCTTAGCTTTCAAACCTACCAAAAATAATCGAGGAATTAATCTAATGTATGTCAATATACCTAGTTTAGTTTTTGGAGAACAAACTTTTGACAACTAATGAAAGTACACTGTCAAAATACTCAGATATTTTTGTAGGTTTGAATGGACATAAACTGATACTTACCATTAAATGCTCAAATCTATAAGCACCCTAACGCTGGTCTTAACAACCCATCAATCTTCCAAAACAAAGCAAGGAAACTGCCCGTTTGGGCGCCTTCCTGTTTCCTGGAAGATATTAAATTTGAAACAAGCTAGCTACTTACCAAGTAATAAGAACAAACAAGGGTCCTAGGAAATATTACTCAACGGTATAAATTTACCTAAGAGCGTTGGTACCGTCCGCTTTCGAGCGGCAGATCAGACTCAAATCCGATCAGACTCAAGTACAACCACACATCTAAATATACAATTACTGTCAAATTTCTTCAATGGAGTCTCATCTAACCGTCATACACATTAGGTTGAATATCAATCGAGGAAATATGACAGGTTGTGGTAACCTGATGTGTGGCTAACTGTACCTTAAGGTTTTTTAATTTACATGTGCGAATTTCACCATTAGACAAACGGTATGGGAAAACATCGTATCGAAACCTGCACGTTTCGGATAGTAACTGGAAAAAATAGGACTCCTTTCCAACAGATACATAATTTGATTCATTCAATACTGTTCCTTTGAATTAAAAAAAATACGTTTCCACTAAAAATAAAAATTTAGGATGGCCATCTTTTTTGCCTAAATGTCAAGTATAAGCATTATCCGGCTTTTCGGTTTAAAAACCGGGTAACCCTATAGCCATTTATATAAAACTTTCCTCATTATTATTAATATTATAAAGAGGAAAATTTCATAAAGAAAGTTTTCAAAATGGCCGCTGAATTTCTAGCGCAGTCAAAAAACGTTAACTTTTATTTATTTACAGACTCGTTTTCCAGTTCACAATTCAAATCGCTTGTTTTTTTAATTCCCACCTTTCTTTTTCGCATTCATCTATCTCTATTGTCTATTGTGGTGAAGTGTTTTTTTATGCAACAACATATTATATTCCTTTGTTCTTTGAATCAAATTACAAAGACTACCTTTCTACATCATACTGTGATATCAATATTACTTACATATCTTTTTATACCTTTTAATATCCTAATATAACATAGAATATGTTAGGATACGAAAAAAGTCGAAATGTTATATAGGTATATTTATCCATTTATAGTCATCAAAAAGACCTTGGGCGTGTGTTAAAATTCGCTATCTTTGTTTTGTACAGCCACACACAATAATAATGAAAACAAATGTTCCATACAGTTCCCGCATTTTATTAAATTTCATGAAGACCTTCCGAAACATCTGCCTATTCACCGCCCATTATTCGCCCCAGCGAGTAATCACAGTACAGGTAATATTAACAGTGAATATCACACAAACTATTTAAACTGGCATATCTATATCTTCATCTTCTATACTATTTATTTATATAGTATTTTATAGACACCGGCAAATCTTATCTTCTAGCTTCTATGCTATTTATAAAGAGATAACTTCTATAGACAACGACAAGGCTTACCGAAAGCACGAAACGCTTGCGCTTTGTAATTAGACACAGCACATCTATTGGTTCATTTCTGAATTACGGTCCCGAAGCGAAGTGAGGGCGGGCCACAATATACAAATTAAAAAGGCAAAACACCAAGCGGGTGGATGCAATCAATACCCAAACGCCATCTATTGGAAGAAAGTGGAACTACTGCTCCGAAACGCAGTGAGTATGTATATATTAAGAGTGCTGCTGACTGAGTGGTGCTGGAGAAGAATGCTCGGAGTATCGTGAACTGATTTTCTTACCAACGAGTATATACTTCGAGAACTCTGCATCAGGCAGCGTTTGTCATCTTTGATTCACAACAACATATTAATTTGTTCTGTTGCCGAAACATGCATAAGACACTTAAAATTGTAGGCAAACTGTTGTTTTCTTTGTATAAACAGGAGAGGCACCACGAATAAACCAGCCCAGTCAACTGATTGTGTATGTGATCCGCCAATATACATCATCTACACCAAAAGCAGTGCAGATGCGTTGCCTGCCTTTAAGGATGGCGTAGGCTCGTTTCTTAAAGATTTAAATGTCGTACCGTTTCGAAAATACCGCTGCGGGAAGTTGATTCTATAACGAGGAGGCGCGTTGCAGGAAATGCCACAAAATGAACCATCACGTCATGGAATGCCCTTCCAGTTCAAGCGTTTCCTTCTTCTTACAATCCTGGGTTTTTTCGGCGGGGCGTGAAACGGCATCTCAGCAGGCCTTCAAGGTGAGAGTGACAAACTCTATGGACACTTTGTCTATCTTTTGTGCCTGTTAATCTCATATTTGGATCACACGGCCGCTCTCCATCAGGCGGAGGCATCTTGGTTGTCTTCAATATAAAAAAATATTATAAAAATGGTGATCCAACGTTAATGGGTCTATTGACTGTTGGCTAAACGTTATAAAGCAAATAGCAGTGACTATGGAAGTAAGATGGAAGGAGATTCAGAAGTCGAAGTCCAATGATGGTTGGACCATGTAGGCTCGATGCTGGACAAAGGTTGCAAAAGATAAAAGTAGATGGAGGAACATCATAAAGAAAAATTGTGCTCTCGCGGGAGGACCTTCAGTAATGAGGAATATAACGACTAGAGGCGGCACCGTTACAAAATCTATGTAAAATTGGAGGTGCCTTTCCGCGCTTCAATATATTGTGTCAGGGTGATCTACCGCGATTCAAACAAAAGCGTGTTTAGGGATGGCTGCAAATTGAATCCATTGTTGCGCGGCGCGTCGATCCCGCGGCGATCGTGAATGGATGCTTTGATTGAGTGCCACCTTTGTTCTAGATTCTTTTTGGGTGCTACATTTTATACAATTCACGGTTTTGTTAGAATGTTTTTAAAAGGCCTTGAAGATTATTCTTTGATAGGCCTTTCTTTTTTGTTATTATTTTCAGCAAGTACTTTTTATAGGCTGTATCAGCTTTTATCAATCTAATAGATACTAGATTCTCTTCCACTACCTCATCATCATTGTCATCAGCACAGGCTGATAGCTGGACTGCAACAGTGCAGTCCACAGCTGGACATAGGCCTTTCCTAATTTTTCGCCCGATCGATTTTACGCTACTCGCATTCAGCTTTTGCCATCTTGCCATCGCAAAATTTGACAGACACATGGCTACTGTTCTTATATTTAATATGGCAACTTTTGTGTTCTATAAAATATAGGATCTAATAATAACAGCTCTAAAACTTTTAGGCACCTTCGTATTGGAGCAATCAACGCAGGGTTAAAATTTTGTTAAAAAAAGAAATAATATCTATGCTATTTATAAGGAGATAACTTCTATAGACAACGCAAGGCATATGGTGAAACCGAAAACAGAACGCTTGCGCGATGTAATTGAGCACAGCGCCATCTATGATTCATTTTCTGAATTACGGTCCCGAAGAATGAGGGCGGCCATTAGTCTAATTAGTAAAAGTAAAATTCAGCCCTGACTATCCTTCCTGCAGGCCTCCACATAGAAATCCGAGTCATCGTCTACTATAGGTATTTAGCTTGATCCCACGCTTACTAATACATATAATATATGGAATTATTTATTAAAGACCCTAAAATTTGTACCTCCGAAGTCAGGAGAACATCCCAGGGCCAGCCCTGGGATGTTCCAGAAACTCCATAGTTTTAGGTTAATTTAATATCATCTATAATTACATCCCTAAATCTTTCTTACTAGTCAGGAAAGCTCCTTACCCCAAGTTTTGTTAAAATAAAGAAACTAACTATCTATCTAACAGCCCTAAAACTTGTACTTACGTAGTCAGGAAAGCAGCCAACTCTTGCCCTTTGCCCTTTGGCGGGAGCAAACCAGACCCCGAATTAAACCAGGTGACAACGCCCTGGCCCTTTGTCTCAAAGAGCCGCAGTTATTAGCCGCGTCGACAAAGACCCGGTTTGCCACTGGTTTGTGACATCTTTGTCACTGTAATTCAAAAAGGTATAGTATTTTTTTTTTTAATGGCCTGTATTGTGTTCATGACACATTTAATTTTGCCAATGTCAAGTGTAGTTTGATAAAGTGTAGTCAACAGTCGAAGTCAGTCGAAGTCACACTCACTCAATAAAACGCCGGTGTTTAGCGTTTTAATGTCCTAAGGATTCTGTGGAGACTATTTTTAACAAAGCCGTAGGTTTTAAGACTCTATTAGGTCAAAGCAAATTGTTCACGTGACAACTCACTCGACACACAATAGCAGTGTTAAAAACGACACAATTCAATGATTCTTATATTAATATCACCCTGCGGCACTTCACTGCACAAAGTAACACCAAATTTGTACACTAAAAACCACTAGATACTAATTAAAATCTTTGGATTGCATCAGCCGATGCGGCTTGTTTCACAGTTACCCACAGAATCCCAAGGTATAGTATACTGCAATAAAATGTAAACACCTCGACTCTTATGACAGGACTATAAGGTTCATGTTTGAATGAGGTTGTATACTTATTAGTGCACGACTATAGTCAGGAGTTTAGGATGCCACCGAAAAGACCAACAAAAGTGTGGGAAAGAAAAGACGTAATCTTATGACGACTGCTTGAATCAATAAGAGACAGATGTTAATTTAATTGGTGGAGAACAACATGCATGCTGAGCATGAATGGGCCGGAGTGATACCTCATACTCACTGAATCTTTTCAGTTTGTAAGGTTTGTCGAACTCTATAGAATATATCTATTTATAAAATTAGTATAGTTTTTTATAGTGAAAAATTTTATGGAAAAAATATTAAGGATACACGAGAAAACAATAAATGGAATCAAAAGGTAAATGAAAAATGAAAAATGAAAAATCTTTATTCAAGTTAGGTCCATACAGAACACTTATGAATGTCAAAACATAATATAATCTACCACTGGTTCGGAACGTCGATTTCTACTGAGAAGACACCAGCAAGAAACTCAGTAGCTACTCTTTTCAAATAGTAATAAGTTACAGAGTTTCATTTGAGCAAAATAACTTACAATAATACAAGGAAATAGACTACTATGTATGACAATTATTTTTCTTTATCATTGAGATAATGGTCAGATTTAAATAAAATTTATAGATAAACGCACACAATAACATCAATGAAAGCTAATAAATTAACATGTCCAGGAATCTTTATCATTCAAATAATCTTGTACATTATAGTAACCCTTCTTCATCAGGCAGGTTTTAATATGGGACTTAAACTTATCCATTGATAGGTTAATGACATTTTGTGGTAGCTTATTGAACATTTTAATGCTTAAGCCAACAAATGAATTACCGATTTTATGAAGTCGGAGATTTGGGACGATTGGGAGATTGGGGAAAAGACTACCAAAAAGAAAAATTAAAACACAGAGGCCCCTGTGGCAATGTCTCCAAATACTGGCAGCATCACCTCGTTGGATAGCGAAGGAAATTAGTATAAACTAGCCGCCGCCCGCGACTTCGTACGCGTGGAGTTAATTATTGACACTTACCGTCATATTTTGGACAATCCATACAATATATTTTTATAAATTGTAGCCTATGTGTTATTCTGATGTATAAGCTATATTGTGGTAAAGTTTCATTCAAATCCATTCAGTAGTTTTACGTGAAAGAGTAACAAACATCCATACATCCATACATCCTTACAAACTTTCGCCTTTATAATAGTAGTAGGATAAGTAGGTTAAAAGATACCTAAATTACATTTCACTACATTTCACTGGCTTACATTTGGACGGTACCTATTACTACTATAGAGTTAGAGACGTAATTTAACCTGCTTATTATTTTAATTATGCATAGTGTTTAAATCTATTAAAATAAAAGTTAATAGTACTAATAAGTGTACCAAAAATAAGGGTTTACTTGACAATTAACCTTTAGTGCATCAGTAATTATTTGCCTGTCTGAAAACTTATCACGCAAACGTACTTGTCGAAGTATAATCCGCTCTTTACGGTCCAATGACAAATCTCGTAACATCTTATTTCGAGACTATCCGCGGTTAACAATATTACTCCGCCATGTGACTAAGGCATTAACGTGACCCACTTTCCTTTATTTACCAAAATAATGTCTTTTCTTTCTATCCTTTGTCAGATGGGCTTTAGTTGATCCGATTTTTTATTCCGAATAAATCCGTGAAGGTTTTATTATTTTTCCCTCAGCTAAACTGTTTATAAATATGAAAATGTCTCGCCTTTGCCAAAATGTATTTTATTTTATATGATGGGCGGCAGATGAGCAGACGTATCACCTGATGGTAAGCGATTGCCGCCGCTCAAAGACATCTGCAACACTAGTAGAATCACATGTGACCAACCTTTACCCACTTTCTCCCCAATTGGGCCTCCAGTACTCTTACACACACAACGAAACACAGCGCAGGCGCTGCTTCACGCCGGTTGTCTGTGAGGCCGTGGTATCACTCCGGTCGAGCCGGCCCATTCATGCCGAATATTATTTATATGCGATGAGACCGCCTTATTGTTAAAATCCTTCGTGATCTGGAATACTTTTGATAAAATTTAGTATGGAGCTAGCTGACTTAGTAGTAAGTACTATAATGCTAAACAGCGGCCGCCTTGTTGAAGAACGTATCGCCCTAACTACATAGTTTTAATGTGAAATGGCGCCTGGCGGATTATACGTTCCGGCTGTGACATGTAGGTATATTGGTATTCTAGTTTTATCATTTATGCGTGCAATAAGTCTAGAACACATAACTAACAACGCCCCGTTGGTCTAGTGGTTTAAGTTCCAGGCCATGATCTCATCCCGGGTCGAGGAAAAGTTTCAAATTTTTCGAATACCGCCGGGTTTATGATCACCAAACTGCATTAGGCAAGCGTGGTGATTAAGCATAATCCCATCATAGTAGCGTTGACTTGATTTCTATGATGGAGGCCTTTGCCCTGCAGTGGGACAGTATGTTGCTGATGCTTTATTTGCTTTTTTTACATAACTAGTCCACATTCCACTGTAATTTCAATTAAATATTTTTTGTGTCAACCGTTTTTTTTTCTTTCTAGTTAAACGTGGACTTAATCCCTATTTCCAACCCTTACAATTCTAAGTGCTGTCACGTCTTGACCTTTACAATCGCTTGTTGTTCCTTTCGACTCGGAACACGTTCCGTCTATCTTGTTTTATTTGGAGGATAGAATATGATAATTTTATTAGCGTTCCGTTGTAGGCGGGTCGGCGAGTTGCTGAGATGTTTGTGAGATGAATGTTGTTAGAAAAAAGTTGTTTGAAAGTGTTCGGAACTTCTTTTTGCGATCCCGAAAAAGTGACAGCGATAAATAAGAAAGTTTTCCGGCGGCTACAGTATGAGGTTGTTTAAGAGAGTTTTTAGGTTTTTAATTATTGGTAACAACTAATTCAAATCCTCTGGAGTGAAAGACTATGTTAGGCGTTATAACTTGTTAGTTATTTCGCCTAACGCAGGATCGATTACCCGGCCGAGCAAAAGTATGTTTCGATTTTTTCGAGCATAGCTCGGGTTTGTGATCTCCAATCCGCATTCGGCAAGCGTGGTGATTAAGACTAATCCCATTTTAGTAGTGATAACTTGATTTCTATGATGGAGGCCTTACCCCTGCCAGTGAGACAGTATATAGGCTGATACTTTGCTTTTACTTTAAGCCGGATTAACGTAAATGAGATCATATTGCACGGCGTCTTTGCCATGCAATCCGATACCAATCTTCGACTTAAGCTTAAATCGACATAAAATAATACTAAACCGATATTTCATTTGTTCATCCAAGCCGCTTTTAGACGTCTCGTATTTATTTGCAAGCAAAAAATGGGCTAAAAGCCTAACTTTCATAAAAAATGCTAAGTTCAAACATTTACAAATATGTATACTGGAATAACTCTAGTAAGAACATGCCAAATTCCTATGAATATGTATTTTTATGCTATTTTATAAGCCCTCCGTTTGAGCCAGATTATTCATGCTAAGGCATTGCTCTCCTACGGCCTTAAACACTGGTTTAAATAAATCTCGAAAAGAAATCTTTTCTTAAAGAAATTTTTTAGGTTTTTAACCATTAAGATCAAGTCGAGATTGCAAGGTTTATGGTTTTTTTTATATAATAGGTGGCAGACGAGCAGACGGATCACCTGATGGCAAGCGATTACCGCCGCCCAAAGACACCTGCAACACCCAGTAGAGTCACAAGTGTGCTGTCAACCTTTAACCCCCTTTCCCCCAATTGGGCCTCCGGTACCCTCACTTACTCGGCGAAACACAGCGCAGATGCTGCTTCACGCCGGTCTTGTATGACGCCGTGGTATCACTCCGCCCGGACCGGCTATTCATGCCGTAGCGTGGCTCTCCCACGGCTTAAATTGCTCACGCCCAACTTATCTCTAAACCCCAATATAAATTGCTGTTTCAGTCTAATTGGCAAGTTCTTTTATTTCATTTCCCCAGCTCGTTAAAACTGTGTCAAACGAAGCATCTGATTACTCGCACTTAACAAATTACGTTTACTTGATACTGTTATTTAAGCTCTCTTTTCTTGAGGAGTTCCGGAGTTATCCGAATGTAAATAAAGTAAGATTTTTTTCTTGAAGAAAAAGAAATATCTATGGAAAAGAGTCTGTTGTTTTTACAAAATGTAATTGACAGACACAGGTAGAGACGGCAATTAACTTTAATTGTCACTTGAGAAAAAAATATTGACACTTATACGCATTTAATAATATATATTGTTTATAAATAGTATCTATAATTAAGATAATAAACATTAAGGTTAATTTATTGACGTATCTAAGTGCAGCAGTTAATGCTTTGTATCTAATTATATTTTGTGTTTATAATATCAAATTGTACTATGGATAGGAATCAATACTATTTATAAAGAGATAACTTCAATAGACAACGACAAGGCTTATAGGTAAACCGAAAACACGAAACGCTTGCGCGATGTAATTGGACACAGCGCCATCTATTGGTTCATTTCTGAATTACGGTCCCGAAGCGAAGTGAGGGCGGGCCACTAGTATAATAATAAATAAATTCGTGGTTAAAAGCCCCCTTGGTCTATTGGTTTAAGTATCTCTCCGAGCCGGCCTATTCATGCCGAAGCGTTGTTCTTCTCCAGTCTCACTTCACTTTTAGCTAATTACAGCCAACATAAGTAAAACAATAATTAGCCTCGTCTTTTCAATCTTGAAGTGGAAAACTTTAACGCTATGATCGACTTAAGTTGTCTTAAGTCGCAAAGTTGGAGTTAAAACGACTTGATTATTGTCTCCGGCATCTTATTGAGAACATAATAGACTCAAGTGACATTTCTGTTACATTTCTGTTCAGCGTACGTGCAAATTGTGGAATGACCTTCCAGTTGTGGTGTTCCCTGATCGCTATGACATGTCCTTTTTTAAACGAGGTTTGAAAAGCGAACTTCTTTCACGGTAGGCAACGGCATGACTGTGCCTCAGCATTGTTGTTGTCTATGAGCGGCGGTTACCATTTACCATCAGATGGGCCGCATGCTGGTCTGCCTACTTCAGCAATAAAAAAAAACATTTATTAATGTTGTTTTTGTGTAAAGCGATGGTAGTGTAGGGAATCAGAACGCGTCTTCCATATCCTTAATATTGCCAGTAGTTTTGTACGCATGCGTTAGAGTGCCAAGCTTGCAAATTTAACGACAACAAAGACCTTTTGCTGTTTAGTAACATTCACAAAACTAAACTAAGTTCTTATATTTAGAAACTCTATAAAATTGTCATGAAGACGCACTACCTTCCCATGGTCCTTTCCACCTTCTTGGTATACGGACCGAATTGTGGGATCATCGGTACTTGCACGGGGTTCTTTCCCGTATGGAAAGTTGTAGTTCGAATCTGATAGCTACAAAACACAAATAAAATAATACAGGGCGTATCTCTATCGCATTTTATGTGGTATAATATGATATGATGTGATGATACATGCAGACGAGCAAAAGAATCCAGGATCTTATGGTAATCGATTGCCGCCGTCCATAGACATCTGCAACACCAGTAGAGTCACAAGTGTGCTGTCAACTTTTAACCCCTTTTCCCCCCAATTGAGAAAAAGGCCGGTATGAAACAGCGTCTGCGCTGTTTCGTCGACTGAGTGGGGATACTGAAGGCCCAATTGGAAGGAAAGGGGGTTAAAGATTGGCAGCGCACTTGTGACTCTGGTGTTGCAGGTGTTTATGGGCGGCGGCAATCGCTTACCATCAGGTGACCCATCTACTCGTCTACCACCTATCACATAAAAAGAACTACTTATTTGTCATGTTGTTGTCTTTAAAACAAATCCACTCCCTCAAAACTCATTGTGGACTTGTAAAACAATCAAAAAGATCTTCAAGTGAATAATTGCCTTTACTTAACACTGAGAGCGTAATCTTGGCAAAGGGCCCTTACCGAGTGATTATCATGGCACAGTGCCCTCGGGTGGGCAGAGAGGCCGTTCCGCTCCTCATGATCACGGGTCAAGTATAATTATCTCACTCCTTATCTTTGTCTACAGTCGAGTGAAATCCAGTGAAGGAACTCTGCTGGAACTTTTAGCTGTTAGCTGGACTGGCAAGCGCTGGTTAGCGCTGGTTACTAACAGAGACTAATGGAGGAGTTTGGGAGAGGCCTTTGCCAAACAGTGGGACAGTTTAGGCTTATTAAAATAAAGCTGTTAGCAGCATTAGTTCCGACTTTTTCCGTGAGCCAAATTGTTATTTGTCGTATGTGAAAGTTCCGCTAGCTATTTTACATATTTTATTTATTTATTTGTCACACAAAACAGAGATACAGTAGTTTCACTATAGGGAGACATGCTTAATTAAATAAGTTTAGGCTGTAACTCCACTAGCATGTGTGAACAGCAAGCCAATGGTGATGAAATTGGACCAATAGTGAGCCATCACACACGGCCTCACAGAAGACCGGTGTGAAGCAGCGCCTGCGCTGTGTTTCGTTGAATAAGTGAGGGTACCAGAGACCAATTGGGGGAAAAGGGGGTTAATGGTTGGCAGCGCACTTGTAGAATAGAATAGAATATTGTTTATTCAGAAACTGGTATTTCGACTCTACTGGTATTGCTATGGGCGGCGGCAATCGGTAACCGTCTGCTCGTCTGCCACCTATGCCAACCTTTAAGCCCCTTTCCCCGAATTGGGTCTCCGGTACCTTCACTCACTTGACGAAACGCAGTGCCACTGCTGCTTCACGCCGGTCATCTTTGAGGCCGTGGTATCACTCCGGTCGAGTCGGCCCATTCATGCCAAAGCGTGGCTCTCCCACTGTTAGGTCCGTGACACATTCTGCAAGTCGTCGCGTCAAAGGCAAAGCCAAGCGGATACCAATTCTCAAGGGCTTGCTGTTGTCTTCACTGTATTTCCGTATACTGTAATCAGCGGCGCGATTCATTAGGAAAAGGGATAAATTAATTAGATTACTGACTTAAAAGGACCCGTGGGAATATTGAAATAAAATTTCTGCGATGGGTTTTAAATTATGGATAACCACCTTTTATACAAAATATTTGCCAATTTGATGATTGAGCAGTTTAAGTGTACTTTTAACTTTTCTAAAACATTGCGCTGTAATATCTTTTTACCAGTAGGTACCGGACTATATTTACCTTTGGCTTCTGTTTACATGTTTTTCATAAAAATAAACATATTTATTCAGAATATAAGTGTATCTATGTTACAACAAAAACAGAAATGTAAAATGGAAGCCACGTTCTATTTTTCTAAGAGTTTTATCAAATGAAATGAAGTTAATATCTAAATGGGTGCTAGGTCAAATGGTGCAATTTAAGTGACTAATTCTCATTCCCGAATTATGCAGCCCGATGCCACTTTAAGTTGTTTATAATATTCCTACAGCCATTTTCAATTTCACCAATAGAAGAAGCGCCACTTACCAAAATAATATTAAATTCAAACAAAACTATGTTAATACCGAGTTAACGAGCGGATATTCCGTGTCGGTAACCAAAAACGTTATCTAGCAACCAGCTCATGAATAAATAATACTGATTTCTCAGTACATTTGCCGGGATTCCGGCCGAACGAGGCCGGTTCGCCGAATGGCTGATGGCCTAAACAATTTTGGTAACACAAATAAGCAAAGGTACCTATGCAAACATATAGTTTATTCTCGCTTTACGGGTGGTCGAACTTTTGCACTTACATATTTTTTACCCGACTACGGCAAAGCAAAAGAAGGGTTATGATTTTGACAGGCTATGTATGTATGTATGTATGTTCATCTGTTTCCACGTAACTTCTAAACTACTTATCAGAATTCAACAAATGTTGTATCATTATAAGCGTCTTAATTGTCCGCTGGTAAAGGCGTAGCACTTTGACAACGTGTGACTGCGGATTTCCAAACATGAAAATTTATCTCTACATAGTGAATATTGCATACTTCAGAATAGTATTGTATGACATTTTGTAAATGACAACGAAGACTTGTTTTATACTTTTCCTAGCGTTGTTTTTTTCCATAATATGATGTAGATTTGTGACCAATCCGGATTAAGCAAACGTGGTGATTAGTCCCATCATAGTAGCGGTGGCTTCATTTCTATGATGGAGGCCTGCCCTGCATTGGGCCTGTAAGTATATGGGCTGATATTGCATTTTATAGGAATGCACGCGGGCAAATCACCTGATGGGTTATTGATTGCCGCCGTTTTCAATCATAGAAATCCTCGATACGTGAAAGCGTTAAAAGTGTCACTGCCATCCAGTGACGGCTCCACTTATAAAAGTTCGGTTTTCGGTAAAGTTCGGAATTCGCCAGTGACGGCTCTATCTATAAAAGAACGCTATTCTAAATTTTATTTTCTTTAAAACCTATGGATTGGGGTGGAAAATAGAATACCTATTAATTCGAATTATCTATAGCTCTAAAACTACTAATGCCAGCGCTGTTGAGATATTTTTTTAAATTAAAGCTTTCAGTGTGGATTGTGTATTTGGAGATTATATCGATTTCAAACTTAAACCAGTTATTATTTTGAAAAATGTTATCCTCAAAATAATAATTACCTACCTAACTACTTTACTCCAGATAATCACATCACATAATTCCAGTAGTTAGCTAGTTCCCCAAAGCATTTTTACACGAAACTGCAGTTACCGTGTTTTTGTTGCCCAACTTTAAGTTTACCATTATTATTTAAACCTGCGATAAGGTTTGTTGTTAAGTTACAACGACAACATTATGGCAGCCATTTAGAATTTAAATCACAGTCTGAGGGGTAAGGAACTGTGCCTACTTGTTAGAGATTAGCGTTTTGGAGAAAGAATGCGGTAAAATTAAGTTAAATTTGGATAAGTTAATTTCATGAAATTTGTATCAAATTATGTAAATTAATGAATCCATACTAATATTATAAATGCGAAAGTTACTCTGTCTGTCTGTCTGTCTGTCTGCTACTCTTTCACACCAAAACTACTCAACGGATTTAAATGAAATTTGGTATACAGATAATCTAGACCCTGAGAAAGGACATAGGCTACTTTTTATTGCGAAAAGGGGGTAAGGGGTTGAACGGGGGGGGGTATGTATTTAAGTATTATATTTGTGATACTCTGTTGTCTGGTACATATGTAACACAAGTGCTTAAGCTACTTAGTAGGTACGGAGTCAGGTCAATGTATGAGATGTTGTGTGAATTTATTATTTATTTACGCCCCGTTAGTCTAGTGGTATAACGCTGTAAGACCCAAAAGCCTTATATAAGGCAAAAAAAAAAGATTTTCTATTGCGTCTCCTGTCTGGACCTTACGATGTTAAGTACGTATAGCCACACATCAAGGTATACTAAACTGTCAAATTTCTTCAATCAACTCTCATCCTACTGACATACACATTAAGTTGAATATCAATGGAGGAAATTTGACAGGTTGTGGTAACCTGATGTGTAGCTGACTTTACAGTCAGGTAACTCTAATAGTTTAAGAAAAAAATGGCTGTGACTTACCTACGGACGGACAGACGGTCGGACGGATGGACGGACAGACAGACTTGACGAATCTATAAGGGTTCCGTTTTTTGCGTATTTGGCTACAGAACCCTAAAAAGGGCCGCTATATCATGCTATACCACTCCTCCAGTCGACAGCAGACCTTCCAACCACAGCATTATCAGGGCTATTCTGAATTTCAAATCGGCAACAACGAAAGTCGATTATGTTAAGTGTGACCGATAAAGACCCTGTTTAACAATAAGCCAATTTCATTCAAAGTTGAAGATTTCTCCGGCATTTTGTTAAGTGTTTTGAGAATGGTTCGTTTAATTGGTTATGGTTTAAGAGTAGGGGGATGAAACATTTCGATGATATTCATAACATAAATCATAAGCCATACATTACATACAGGATACGTCTGTGAATATTTACAACCCTTTAACCACGTCATCTACCAATCATTCCGAACAACATTTGTTCAAAGACTCTTGGAAATTGACATAAAAAAATCTACTTTTCATACAAAGTTGGTCACATGACTTGTTCATTTTGTATGGGAAGTTAAAAAAAATTTGGTGAATTTCGAAAAGTCATACAACACTATGTTGTTTAGGATGGTTGGTAGAATACGTGGTTAAAGTAAAAGTAAAATGTCACAGGTACTTACATCCTGTATATCAATGAAGAATACTCATAATGTAGATAAAAAATCATGAGTATTTGTAGATACGTAATATTATATACGCGTATATATGGATTTTTAAATACAAATGACCAAAGAACAGACCAGATTGGAAGAAGAAGCAGGGAGAGAAGAAGAGTTCAATTTGAGGAGATATAAAGTTAGAACGAGAGAGTTAAAAATCTTTAAAAAAACTTCCAAATATTTTACAACACAGACAGCTGTATTCTTTACTTCAGTCCAAGTCGATTAGCAAAGTGCGAAAGTACTGCCAAAGGGTCTCGGTTACATAACGAATCGATAAGGTTTGGATGTATGCCAGTGGGTTTTGCCTACGGATGTAAAGGTCGGTCCGTGAGGACTCCCCATGAATGTCCCCACTGTCAGCACTTTAGCACTTTTAGTGCTTGAATTGGCACTATTTTCATAGAACATTATGTTATTTTTAACATAGCAATTCTGCAATTTATTCGTAGTGGTTTTAAATGTGAAAACATAAGGAAAAAAAACCACGTCTCGCAGCTCAGTTGTTCTACCGTAAAAAGTTGTGAGATCCGTGCTATAATACTAAGTCAGTTATTAAATTTATTCAGTCCCTAGTTATGGGACCTTCTGTCTTAAGTTTTTACTTAATTATCAAACCTAATATCTTTGCCATATAAATATTATAAATCTTTAACGTTTTAAATAAAAATATTGTCACGGCCATCACATGAAAACACAATACATATTTTTTCACAAGAAAGTAATACATACATTTATATTCTTAATAATTTATTCTTGAGGAACTATTATGGAGTTCCATAGTATTTAACCAATGGGACTACGATACTCTATGACATAAATGGCAGTGGTGCATCAATTAATTCATGACTTTCTTGATGCATTATTAGCTCTTGAGTCTTTGAATTTATTGAGCTACATGTTGGAACTAGCTAAGGAAATTCCCTACTAACCAACACTAATCCTCGTGTAGCACCTTTTGGTGCCAAAAAAAATACAACCCTAAATGTCTCAGCTCCCGTCCTTGTCATGTCTGATTTATTGAAACGATTTAGGGGACATTTCGGTAACTATTTGTGAAGTGAGAACTGCCTTTGTACAAGATAATAAACAGATAGACACACATCAGGACAATCTATCAAAGATCAGTTATCGGAGTGATACCACGGCCTCACAGAAGACCGGCGTGAAGCAGCGCCTGCGCTGTGTTTCGTCCAGTGAGTGAGGGTACCGGATACCCAATTGGGGGAAAGGGGGTTAAAGGATGGCAGCGCACTTGTGACTCTACTGGTGTTGCAGGTATAGGCGGTAACCGCTTACAGTTAGGAGATCAATATAATCGTCTGCCATCTATTGCATAAAATATAGACACAAATCAGGACCGGAAATGACGGAAGCGTCTTTACTTAGACGAAAGCTTTACTTAGCATATTCTTAACACCATGATTATAGATAGATAGATACTCTTTATTGCACAACACATAACAGAACTTAATGCTAATAGTAATTTCCAAATACAATATCGGCGGCCTTATCGCTAATATTATAGTTATTAGAAACTCTTATAGAACCGATTTATTGCTATCGGAAACAATGCTTTTTTTTAATTCTTGCTTATTTAGAGATTGCGTGTACCTTACTTATCAATTTCATAAAATTGGTATCAATTACATACTTATAATAATAATACTGTATTGTTATCAAAGAATCGCAATCCATTACTCGGAAACGTAAAGTCTATAATCGCAACTTGCTCCTTTTTTCCTGCAAAGAACTTACCTCCCAGCTAATTCACCTTCCGGCGCTAGCGTGCAGCCGTGCAAGTATCGTTGACGTCACTTCCGCACGGTGAACGACCGCATCGATGCGGTGCAACGACCTGAGGGTCTAATTTGAAGTCGACGTTACGACCGAATCGGAGTTCCCCTCTCTTTCACACGCGCTGTACGCGCTTTTGTTTGAATATGACAGGTATAGTCTCATTCGTTACGGGACGTCTTCGTTATAAGCCACCTGGCACCGGGCAGGGCGTGACAATACCTCCACCCGTTGCTGGGCGCCTGGTACTTCTAGCTCGTAAATAGAAATTGTTTCTTTGAATTCGGTTGTTTAACTCGTATGATTTTACATTTTTCAATTGTATTTGTCTATGAAACAGTTTATTTTCCTGGCAACTGTTCTCTTTTCATCATTTTGCTTTTCTATCCAATAGGTACTGAGTTGGCAGTGTATTGTGATCTTAGTTCGTACCTCATACTGTTTTATCCCGCTATACTTTTTGTAATCAAGGTCAACCGACAGACTTTAATCAGACCCCTAGGGGATCAGAGCTCAAACAGTGAAATTGAAAACCCTTTACACATTGACGATCGATCCAGCAAACATGAATTTTATTCTACAATTACAAAACATGTTGACATTATCCCACAGCTAGCGAAAAGCTTCTACGTCCTATATAATCTACATCACTCAACGCCAATATAGTGCTATTTGGCAGTTGTTTTTTCTTTATTCCGTAAACTGGCCTTCCTTCATTTGAAATTATGATCATTAACTTTTAACAATTAATTCCTAATTGACAAAAAATAAATTGTAACCTAATAATGGTACATTTATAATATTTTCACTACATCACATATATTGATCTGACTCTGAGATAGGTAGCTCAAGCATATATTACTTTTCTTTTTTTGTAAATACATACTTATAATACATAGAAAACACCCAGACCAATACAAACAGACATGTTCATGCACACAAATGTTTGTACAATGCGGGGATCGAACCCGCAACCCTTGGCCCAGACGCAGCATTCACTACCACTGAACCAACCGGGTCGTAGAGTAAACCAATTCCTGTAAACCAAGCTTATGATTTATTACTAGACACTTTCAAACCTCTTGGGACCTGCAAAAACCCAACAGCACTGGAATCAAAGTTGTTGATACGGGTGTGCAAAACCAGCCCAGAATCTTTTTAGCTAGGGTTGTCAAATCTGAACGTGCTACAAATGTTTATGTGTTTTGCTGCTGCATTCAGTCCTTTCCATCTCTCAGTGCCATCGTTCTGGTAGTAGACGCATCGTTTTCATTAAATTTCATTAAATCGTTTTAATCGCTTTATATGGAGAACATTGTGAGAGGACTATGTGCAGCAGTGGACGTCTATTGGCTGAAATGATGATAATAATGGTGAATTGTGCTTCATACGATACTGGTCATGGATTAGATTCCCTATTTAGATAAACACTTGTGTTTGTTTAGTGTCTAAGTGTAAAAGGTAAAGTAAAGTCAGTCTTTATCTGAGAACAAATCTTTAATACGCGGTTACGCGGGTAACAATCTTGGTATAAATCAATTGAAAATTTTAAAATAAGAGTAAAAATTTTATGATATTACTAGTTTCAAGTTCAATTTCAAGTTTATGTACTGTAATGCACTGAACAATAACTGTTATTATTTATAATGTTTTACTTATTTAGTGTATGATTGGCATTGAATAAACTATTTCATTATTATTAATCATTTCACTTCCGTATCTACACTGTTAATGTTTATTCTTCTGCTTATTTTACTGTATTTTAGGTATTAAGTGAATCTTAATTTTTTTACACGAGTGTCTTACAAATCAATGTTTTTTTTTTCAAACTAAGTAAATGACGTAATACACAGGTCGCCCGAAAACTGTCAAATTGGACCGAAAAAACCGCTTTTTTCCGGCTTCATCGGTGCGTTGACAACCCTACCTCCAGTCATAAATCAAGGAAAAACGACCTTATTCCCATTTACAAGGGCAGGCTAAGTGAGCGCCTTGTTCTGTAAACAAGATTACATTGGCATTGTGTTAAGGAAATTACTCTTGTATTTGTAACTGCCAATTCATATTGAAGTTTGTTAGTTCAAAACAACATAATGAACAAACATACACAGTACACAACCTGTATATCACCCAATTCAGTACAGTTCAGTATGTGTATTATCCATCCATACTAATATTATAAATGCGAAAGTAACTCTGTCTGTCTGTCTGTTACTCTTTCACGCCAAAACTGCTAAACGGATTTAAATGAAATTTGGTATACCTACAGATGATCTAGACCCTGAGAAAGGACATAGGCTACTTTTTATTGCGAAAAGGGGGTTGTAAGGGGTTAAAAAGGGGGTAAAAAGTTACTTTTCCACGCGGACGGAGTCGCGGGCGGCCGCTAGTACTTTATAATACCCAGACACTGAACAAACACAAGTTTTCATCACACAAATGTTTGTCTAGTTTGGGGTTCGTACCTAGACCTTTGGCGAATGAGGCAGGGTCACTACAAAATGCTATCCGGTCAGTCAATTGATATCGGTGAACATTGACATCCCTTTAATCACCACTTTTACTTATCACTTTGAAGATAATTATGGTCAGCGACCTTTTGAAGTCGTCGAAAATTCTAATCTATACTATTTATAAAGAGATAACATCTATGGACAACGACAAGGCTTATAGGTAAACCGAAAACACGAAACGCTTGCGCGATGTAATTGGACACAGCGCCATCTATCGGTTCATTTCTGAATTACGGTCCCGAAGCGAAGTAAGGGCGGGCCACTAGTCCCAATAGAAAATTAATAAGTGACATGAATGACTTTGTATGAAAACAACTTCTGTCATCACAAAATTACTGACGTCTTTGTTGTCATTTTCACGTAAACGTTCAATTCTTCAAATATATCTAAAAATCTGAGTGTTCTTTAACATATTAATCGCCATCACCTCACCATTAACGTTTTTTGAGCGCTCATAAGTAAATATTGTCATGACAGTCAAAAACTTTTAAAAGTTTAAACGTTAGTCTTTATTTATTTAAATAAGGTACACCAACAGCAATACACATAAAACATTCAAAAATAACATTCTATATAAATATTCTAATATGTTTGCCAATTATAGGTATACACAGCATTTACAATATTGTAGCTAATTGGTCTTTTAATTATTTTAAAATTAAAATCCATACAAAATTGAAGTGATTACTATTAATTGGGGGAACACTGGTTAACTGTAAGTAATTAATCAACAATTTTTTTCTTAAAGACTGTACTGGACTAGACTGTAGTCTTTCTTTGAACACCTAGAGTGTATATTTACTTCTGTTGCAATCTAAGTATTTATAATCGTATCTAGGTAGCTTAGAATTATTCCAAGCTAGGTAGGTACTCAGATTGCGACTTACCGATGCATGAGCTCATCGTAAGCTCCATCTATTTTAATTATAATTAAGCCCGGTATCTATTGACCGGCATGTCTCAAAGGAACCGGCGCCATCTTGTGGAGTTCCTTGCTAACCTTAGACTGCTGTTTAGTCTAGCTAGTCGCTAGTTTCCCATCATTTTATTAATGTTAAAATTGTGATCAATGACCGACCAACGGGGTTAGGTTCCAAACTTTTAACATCCGTTCTCCGGGACTCTACTTCACAGAAGACCGGCTTGAAGCAGTGCCTGCGCTATGTTTCGTCGAGTAGGTAAATGAGGGTACTAGAGGCCCAATAGAGGGTTAATAGGGGGTTAGGTTGGCAGAGCACTATGCCTTTACTGATTTTGCGGGTGTCTATGGGCGGCGGCAATCACTTACCATCAGGTGATACATCCGGTCGTTTGGCACCTATCACATAGAAAGGCCTTAGGGTGGTAATTGATTTCATTGCTCTAAATGAATAATTATTTTTGCCATTTTTTTATGTGTGAAATTATGTTTTTTAGATTCAAACACACACCAATGAGTTTTGAATGCATAGTAAGTAGTATTTTTTGTTGCACCAAATAAATTTACCGCTTTAAAAAAACCTTCAGTCCATTCCCATTTTTATTAACAACTAGTGGCCGCCCGCAACTTCGTTTGCGTGAACTTTATGACTCTTGGCTTAAAGATGAACAAACTTGGAACCCCCTTTTCGCTCCATTAGGGGTTTAAGTTTGGAATATGGCTTATAGGATCTCATCCAAAAATGCTCATCACATTTGACAATTTTCCATTCCATTTCATTCCATATTTGTCATAGTGGAGCTGGGCTTTTAGAGTTCCAAACCAGATGTTCCATGATCTTTGATTTTTTCATGGCATCATAAAATGCTCATCAATCTGAACAACTTTTGTTAAAGTGCCATTGCCCTACCTCTTATAGTTTAGCTGGGCTGTTGTGGTTCTACATCAAGGAGCCTGGTCTTCAAAATATAATATATCCTATAAGTTGCCCTGATATTACAGCTATACAATAAAAAAAGTTTTATTCGAATTGGTTCAGTAGTTTCCGAGATTAGCGCGAACAAACAGACAAACAGACAAACAGACAAACAGACAAACAGACAAACAGACAAACAGACAAACAGACAAACAGACAAACAGATAAACAGACAAACAGATAGACAAAAATTTTAAAAATCATTGATTCATGTTCTGTTACTGTTTTTTAGTCGGCCTAAGTTATTTTGAGATAAATATCTTCAATGTACAGACACAGCTTTTTTACATTTTTATTATATGTATAGATAGTTAATTTTGTTCCTCTTTTGTGTTTCCGACGTTACTAACACAGAATAAGTTAACTGTTATCGACAGCAAGTCAGTCATAATTAATAGTACGTGTTTATTAGAGGCCTTTGAAGCTCAAAGGTGCCGACACTGCCCGACAGCCGCGCTACACCCGCAAGCTAAAGTTTAGTTTCGAGCTACCCTCACCAACTTCGAAGGGAGTTGAGCCTAGGAAATTGACTTAAGACAAGATGGCGACTGGATCTCAGGCTTGATGGAATCGAGTTTATTTGCAACGTAGATCGCTTATTGAGTTTGAAATGGTCTTAAACTAACTTTTTAGGAGTGACTTTATACACTGAGCAGGAAATATACTGAGTGACCAGCTGATTTTCATACAAAGATGCCAGTTCGAAAGCTAAAAGTTTTACTGTTATGGTAATCATTTAAATTTGTATAAATGAAAAGAAATTTTAAAAGACACTACAAACACACACATTTCCTAAAAAAATGTTGATGGTTTTTCGCATCCCATAATAAGCCGTTCAGATGAGAATATCTATACTATTTAAAAGATATAATTTCTATAGACAACCAGAAAGCTTATCATAATCATCATCATCAGCCTGTTGCAGTCCACTGCTGGACATAGGCCTCTCCAAATGCTCGCCAATTTGATCGATCTTCGGCTACTCGTATCCAGCTCCAACCAGCCCTATTGCGCAGATCATCACTCCATCTGGCCTGAGGTGGTCCTACACTACATTTACCGAGACGCGTTCTCCACTCCAGAACTCGTTTACCCCAACGGTTGTCAGTTCTGCGGCAGATATGGCCAGCCCACTGCCACTTCAGCTTGCTAATCCGGAAAGCTTATATATAATCGAAAAAGCCGAAAAGTGGAAACACTTTTCGCATTAGTAGCAAAACTTAAGTCCCAAAGTGAGGGCGTCCCAGAGTGCATAAATAAAATCTGTATATTTTTACGTAATTTTCTTTTCATATATTACCTACGTAATATATCATGTAATTTCGCAATGTAATTTAGCAGATCTCAAAACGCGTAACGCATAATTGTGTCCGAACAAGAACCATTAAGAGGCACCTACCACCACAATATAAAAATAGCCAGTAGTAAAACTGAATGATGTGTATGTGATACGTATGTAGCATACTAGACACTCGCAACATAAGCGGGCTGCCAACCTCTTAATTCTTCTTTTAGTCTTCTTGCTTGGATCCCTGATGAAGACTAATGAGCCAAAAGAGGTACGCAAAGTTGAGCCACAGATTTTTTTTTTACAGTCTCTCGGGGAATTTTCTTCCGCGAACCTCAGTTTTGTGGAATAGTTTAGCTGCGGCAGTATTTCCTGACGGCTATGACTTAGGGACCTTCAAGAAAAGAGCGTGATCCTTCTTAAAAGGCCGGCAACGCATTAGCGACCTCTCTGATCTCGCAGATGTTCATGGGCAGCGGTGATTTCTTATCAGCGTGGTCCGCTTGCTCGTTTGCCGCCTCTAGTATAAAAAAACAAGATTACATCCTTACTTACTCCTACATTTTATAGAGCAGGTTAGTTGAAATAAATATTAATTAGCTATAACATATTTTAAATACTCCGTTGTTGATTCAAGTCGCATAAATAATGTAAAATGGTAACGGTGTAAAATGATTTATCTACGTGACAGGCCCAGCCTAGTGTAGAAATCATGGCAACCTATGCATATGACGCGCTTTTCGCTACAACTTTATTTATGTAAATGTGCTAAAGTGTTTTAAGCCCTTATTTGTAAAAGTTGTTCAGTAAACTATTTTATTTTTTATTTATTTTATTTTTACATATTGAGCCTCTGTTTACTTATACACTGCGGCCTCTCGATCCCCTCCCTTTACGAGGCGGCGGCCATAAAAATGTGGTAAGGCTAAATGTTGAGCCTTCCTTTTATTGCAGCTTCAAAAGCTAATGTCTTACATAAGTTTGTCGGACGGCTTCCTGCCGGGGCGACTTTCCGGCCGTCTCCTGGGATGTTTGAACAATTTGGGACAAAATGAAGAGGTGTGGGAATTGTGGAAATTAACTTGAATACGAAAAGAAATCTTTGGGACATCATTTGCTAATGGGAATATGAGTAAGTGGGAGAGCCACGCTGCGGCATGAAGGGACCGGCTCGTCCGGATGAAACCATGGCCTCACAGAAGACCGGCGGGAAGCAGCGGCTGCGCTGTGTTTCGTCGAGTGATTGAGGATAACTCTTTGGGGGAATTCAATTCAATTTATTTATTCACAAACAAAATTCTAATAAGCAAAACACATAAAAATAAGTGGAGACCGCGTCTTGGTAAACGCAATGTAGGACAACCTCAGGCCAGTTGGAGTGACTATCTGCGCAAGAGGGCTGGCTGGAGCTGGATGCGAGTAGCCAAAGATCGATCAAAGTGGCGAGCATTTGGAGAGGCCTATGTCCAGCAGTGGACTGCAACAGGCTGATGATGATGAAAAGAAGAAGGAATGGGGGTTAAAGGTTGTCAGTCACTTATGACTACTGTTACAGGAGGCAATGACTAACACCTGACTCCTATTGGTTACAGGTGTATATGAACGGTGACAATCGCTTACCATCAGGTGATCCGTCTGCTCGTCTCGTCGTCCTGCATAACTATATTTAGGTAGTGTTAAAAGAACATAAATCCGGAGATCATTATCTATACCCATCCGAAATTTTCGCCTCAGTATTTCGAGTTACTTCAAATTCAAAACCCGAAACTCGACTTCACCCGACGAAGTTTAGTTTAGAGAAAGTTGTAAAATTTTCTCTCGACCCTGAGAGCTACCAATTATTGGGAGTGCCTACAACCACCTCCACAATAAATTCACACAACAGCTCATTATATTGACCTGTTACAGACATCAGATAACGGCGGAAACACAAATATACTTAAATACATATGTTTCTTATACCCAGACATTTTTGTCTCTTTGTCTATTTGCAAATGTGTTGTGGCAGGCCTGTCCCACTCCGCGTGTAGGCATCGAACTTGCAAGTACATGCAGCGGCCCCTCCGGAGGGGCCAATTAGTAAAAAATCTCGAGCGAGCGGCGACGTATGCGCGACAGTTGCTTGCGATAGAAAGAGAACGCACTTCTAGGTATGAATAATTGTAGGTGTTGACCGCTGGGCGGTCGGAATTTCAACTTTATGTTATCGTAGCCTGGTCTTTATTTTCTATAAACGGTTTTTTTGGGCTTTCTGTACTTGTACTATTATGTATTCTGTGGTTGTGGTCAATAAATGTTTTCGTACTCTTAGGTACTCTTCTTACACTGAACAAACACAAGTGTTTATCCCACGAATGTTAGTCCAGGGTGGGGATCTCACCCGACTTATGGTGTTGAGGCCAGGGTTACCAAAGGCGCCATCTGGGCAGTCAAAAAAAAGTCCCCTTTCGTTTTTGCAACTGTGTCCTTCTCTCTCTGGCTTAATTTTGGACCCATCATCATGATAATAAACAACCAGGGTATCATCTAATAGTTCTACGACATGAGTTTTCTCCAACTATTTAGGTAGCTCGGTGGCTTTCCTAATTCACTTCTGTTAATGAATTGTGTCAAATGTAATCATCAATTATAATTTCTATCACAAACAGATAAAGGCTTTATTGGGTCCATTCCATTATTCTACAGCAAAACAAGCTCCATTGTCTAACAATAGTAAATCAAAATAATATTTATCTAGCAAAAACCAATTATCAACAATTTTACCTCTATTTGGTACGACAGACCTATTCAACCAATATTATATTCAATTCTTATCAGTTTCATTAATAGACATTCCTTCAAAAAATAATTTCTAGAGGGTCATTGACAACCTTTTGTTAAAAAGGTTAATCGCATACGGACTATCACACAGTTGAATTTCCACAAACTTACTTACCCACTCGTCAATTGTTATATTGGTTCATCACCTAGCGCTGGTACCGGAAAATTTGCCTGTATAAACAAACCTATACAACCGACCAATTTTTTCTATTTAAAATCGGTATCCTCAATAAAATACCTAAAAGTACCTAGGGTAACTGACCTCCATAACCCGTTCGCAAACTAACAATACTCACGTGAATTTCCACGAAAATTAACCTAAATCCGGTCGAAGAACTTTCAAAGGAAACAAAGAAATCAGGTCAAATAAGTCGGTTCGTTCAGAAATAGTAGACGCTTCAATATTTCACGGCGACTGAGACTATAAGTACCTACTACGAAGTTTTAAAAGTGCAACTTGTAAGATTTTTATTTGAGTCTCGTTTGAATGTGACTGAAATAGTTAGACGGAAATTTTTGGTAAGATATTATAAAGTTAATGTGAGCTAGCAAAGAGATCTATCATCCAGTTGGTATCCGAAGTATACAAAACTGACAAATTTCGTCAATCGACTCTCATCTTACTGTCAAACACATTGATCTAAATACGGTTGAATTTCAATTGGGGAAATTGGACTGTTTGTGGCAACCGGATGTGTGGCTGTCTATGCATAAGTAATTAATTGGCTGCTCACATCGCCAGTTTACCTAGTGGCTTATAAAAAAAGAGATACACACAGTCCTTATGAAAGGAAAGGAAACTCACATTCGATCGTAAGTTATTTTTTTTTTATATTATAGGAAGGCAAACGAGCAAGAGGGTCACCTGATGGTAAGTGATCACCGCCGCCCATGTACATCAGCTACATCAGAAGGAGTGCGGATGCGTTGCCGTCCTTTTAGGAAGGTAAAGGCTCGTTCCTTGAAGATTTGAATGTCGTACCGGTTCGGAAATACCGCTGCTGGAAGTTGATTCCACAATGAGGAATTAATATTCGGTTCGTCTTATGTCCTGTCGACCACATGCATTCGCGCATAGGTATAGTGATCTCAGGGAGTTTCGGCGCGAATCACAGGAGAGACACAACACACCATAATCCTATAACTTTCACGAACTCTTTGATATAAAGGTCAGCTAGACTTTCTGTCTTTATTTATTACGAAGGTCAAACGGAAGTATCTACATCGTAATTACCAGACTTCCCAAATCCTTCAAGAATTTAGTCTTGCAAGTCCAAGATTACCTATCCCACAGCATACCGATAAGACGCATCTGGGAACGATAATATGATGAACTGTAAAACAGTTTAAAGTTACATATATGTTTTGTTTAAAAATATCTTTTTTGTTCAATATGTTTATTAAACTCTCTACAGTTGTAGATAGTTTTACATTTTGACGTTTAGACTTATTGTAAAAGTTTTTATGGTTTACTGTAAACTGTGGACTATAAAGAACTTACTGTATAGTAACGATAGCTTTTTATAGGTTCTCAAAAACTTTTGTTTTATCTTTAGTAGAGTCTAGTAGACTTTTAGCACATCTGTACAGTCATATAAAGTCAGAGAAACCTACCGGGAATTATCATAGTGCAAAAATAGCACTTGTATCTCAGACATAAGGACGTTGCAAAGTCTAAACAGGGTATCTCCATGTGCCGCCGTGTATACACATGAACATTTATATCCTACTAGCGGCCGCCCGCGACTTCGTACGCGTGGAGTTAATTATTGACACTTACCGTCATATTTTGGACAATCCACACAATATATTTTTATAAATTGTAGCCTATGTGTTATTCTGATGTATAAGCTATATTGTGGTAAAGTTTCATTCAAATCCATTCAGTAGTTTTTACGTAAAAGAGTAACAAACATCCATACATCCATACCTACTTACAAACTTTCGCCTTTATAATAGTAGTAGGATAACCATGTCTTCTACCAACCAATCTGAACATTGACGACTTTTGGGAATTCGTGATTTTTTTTTTACTTTTTTATGCGAATTAACAAAAGTCATCAAACAAGAGTCAAACAAATGTTGGTTCAGAATGCTTGGTAAATGATGTGGTTAAAGGGATGCAAATGTTCACAGATACACCCTGTATAATGAGTTTATCTTTCAAGCGACATTCCACCCGTAAAGTCCGAAATCTTGCACTTCATACTAAAATACATAATAAAATGGATACCTCATCAAAGCGTTGCTCGGTGCAGCTCGTGTTTTTATCTTATAACTTTTGCAACTCGTTTGCATAGTCAAGCAACTGACGTGGCGCGGGATATCTTACACTGAGATACTGGGAAAATCCTACTACTATTATAAAGGCGAAAGTTTGTAAGTATGGATGTATGGATGTATGGATGTTTGTTACTCTTTCACAGTAAAAACTACTGAATGGATTTGAATGCAAACTTTACCACACTAGAGCTTATACATCAGACATAACAATAGGCTACAATTTATAAAAATATATTGTGTGGATTGTCCCAAAATATTGACGGTAAGTGTCAATTATTAACTCCACGCGTACGAAGTCGCGGGCGGCCGCTAGTAATAATATATAATCTTGCAGCGCTTGTTAAATTCCATTCAGTCAGGCATTCTACTACTCAAGTGCTTTTCATTTGATACCTATATTACGGGAATCAAGTGAAAATAACAAATACTCATCATTGTGTGGTAGCGGCCGCCGCCTTAAGTTGGTGGCCATCTAATCCAGCTAAGAACACTCCTGACTATTATAACTTTCAAACAAAAAAAAAAACAAAATCGAAATCGGTTCAGGAGCTACGATGCCACAGACAAAGACACACAGTCAGACAAACACACAGACACGTCAGTCGGTATAAACCGTTTAAAAGCGCCGCTTAGGGGGCAACTCGGGCAGGAATTTCAAGATTTTTAGCTGGTCAGTGTTTGGACTTAGCCCCACCAAAATATTTATGTTGATATAACATACTAAACTCTGTGAAACAAAAAATATTGGTTAGGTTAGGTTAGAACAGTGACCAGCTACAAAATCTTTTCGATTGATCTATTTTTCGACGACCCGTTTAGCGCAATGGTTTGAGCGCCGGTTGAGACGTAAGGGTCGCGGGTTCGATTCCCGCATCGACACAAATGTTTGTTTGGATGAAACAGATATTGTGTTGGGTCTGGGTGTTTGTAGTCCTTCATTGTTTCTGGTGTTTCCATAGTACAAGGGGGAAAACCTTAGTTTGGGACCAGGACAATGAATGTGATGTTGTCCCAATTTATTTATTTATTTATTTTATTCCTGCCCGACATTTTTGCCTAGTTTCCCCCCTAAGCCAAAAGCGTAAAGTACAAAGTATCGAATGGCGTCCCCGTGAGACGCAGCCGCAACTCGGTGCGACAACTCATTCCAGATCCTGAAACTGAAACTTGGCTGGCTGAGTTCGCGAGGTCGTTGACCTGGTCGCGGGACGGTTGCATAACGCTCCGCCATCGGAAAATCGTGTTGAAGATTTTCGAGCCAATTCTGTTTTAGGTGCATTTTCGTTCGCTTTGAAATTTGTGGTTTGAAATTCTTTCAAGAAATAGAAATTGGGAAACTTCTTTTTCTTTACATTATTTCAATAAATACTTACTTAGTTAAAAATATTATGTTACCTACATCCTATATCCTAACTAATATTATAAATGCGAAAGTAACTCTGTCTGTCTGTCTGTTACTCTTTCACGCCAAAACTACGTTATGAAATTTGGTATACAGATGATCTAGACCCTGAGAAAGAACATAGGCTACTTTTTATTGCGAAAAGGGGGGTAAAAAGTTACTTTTCCACGCGGACGAAGTCGCGGGCGGTCGCTAGTGTATAATAAATTAACACATCTGCGCTATAAAATCTGTGCTCACCTGTAATAGGACTTACATGAACATTGTAATTTGCAATACAGACTTACCAAATCAATGATTATTGTCCAAACGTGATCAATCTAAAATAGCCGGACGCAACTGGGAATGGTTGGAGATACAATCGTTGCACCTCCACAGTATGTGACTGCCCAAAAGGCGTAGTGGCTGAAGAATTACATTTTAAGATGGTGGATATAAGGGTCTAAGATTTGAATCCTTCGTAAAACCAATTCCAATGAAGGGTTTCAGTTATGAAATTCAACATTATTCAAACAAAACTAAAGAAACACAAAAACTAATGCAAAATTAAACCGGAATTACATTTGAGAATAAAATTTGTATTTCCAGCAATAGCTTAAATACTTAAACTTTTGCCAGACACGATAACTGGTCACATAACAAAGTTTTCTTTTTAAACTTTCGAAACCAATGCAAAGATAACGCTACAATTGGAACTGCAGCTGAGAATAAACCGATCTGATTATCCAAGAGCACAGAAGGTATAAAATTATGAAAGTATTTTACATAACTACTACAAAAGAAATCATAGATTTACGTCTATTTCTGTTTGTGTGAATTGACGTGAAGCGATTCGATAAGTGTCCACGAACCTGACAAAGGTTTCATTTCTTT
Organism: Cnaphalocrocis medinalis; assembly: GCA_014851415.1. Taxonomy (NCBI): domain Eukaryota; kingdom Metazoa; phylum Arthropoda; class Insecta; order Lepidoptera; family Crambidae; genus Cnaphalocrocis; species Cnaphalocrocis medinalis. The sequence goes on along the minus strand of CM026287.1, from coordinate 14,576,400 downwards.
AGTTAGTACAATGTGTAGGTATAAGAACGTGTCCTTTATATTATAACTAGTGGCCCGCCCTCACTTCGTCTCGGGAAAGTAGTGCCACTGTCAACCGATAGATGGCGGTGGGCGTAGATTGCATTGCTCTTGTGTTTCGGGTTTTCGGTTTGTATGTAAGGTTTGGCGATGTTTATATAAATTATCTCTTTATAAATAGTATAGAAGATATAAGAAGATAATGTGTAAATATAAGAAAGGTCATAAGGTTCAAATCGGTTCGGATTTTTCAATTCTTCGTGCATATGACTGTCTACACTACAACTAGTGCCTTGACATCGCAAACGATAAAAATTAATAATTGTTTTATATTATATTATAAGATACCTACAGAAAAAACAATACAATTTCCCCTATGTTGCTAAGTATTTCTTATACGAATGTTGTGAGTGCTTGTAAAGGCTTACATATATATCCCTAACTATTCAAGTGCTGTTTGTTTATGTAAATGTTTGTATGTCAAGCTGTAAGCATTCATAATAAATAAATAATTCTATGTTTCCGGGTACACAAATAGACAATTAATTATTTTGATTGCTGGCCAGTTATGAGGCATGTTCTTTTCCCACATTGTTTACCTGTGTTAAACCCTGCTTAAATACAGCAATTCAAATTGCAGCGTTCACTACCAAGTTTACAATACAAACACAAATGAAAACTAACAGCGAAATTTTCCCAGCCACCCCACGGTATAACGTGCCGAGTTAAATATGAAATTGCCGAAATAACTCAGCTAAATGCAGATGAGAATGTTGTTTATGTAAATGAATGGTAATCCGTGTGTACCTTGGTCAGTCTTAATTAATTTCGTGTTTGTCTACGAGATTATTGCGAGGAAATGATAAATAGTACTTAATAATAGTAGAAATTTGCTGTCACCAGTTTGCATAGTCATAAAATATATTAATAACTTCACACCTCATCTCATACTTTGTCCTGACTTCGAACTTATCAGGTACTGCACTTGTGTTACAAATATCATACTTAAACCCGTCCTTACTTAGTTTCAAGACATTTAGTTCCACTTTCTACCAACAGATGGCGCTGGGCGTCGTTTGTATCGGGTTTGTCTTCCTTCCTTTCACCTTTTCATAACATTGTTTAAAAATCTATGCTCGCTATTTAAGGTTAGTAATTAACGGGCGACGCGAATATATTTTTAGTTTTTTGTATTTATTTAATCCCCATTGTTATTATTAACCCTAGTTGTTATGCAACGCGAAAAAGCAAAGAGCTAAGTATCTGTGCTCGCCATGTTTGATATTCATCCAAACTGAAACTTTTCCTAGGTTTTTGGCAAATGCCAACCAGGTGGAATCAACCTTCAATCCAAACTCAGCAATTTCCCAACGCCCGATAAAATCAAAACTTACAGTTTGTTTTAAGAGTCCCGAATTGGCACGGCTTTAACAAAACAACTGAGGATGCAGTTGTGTAAAATTGGAGTGGGTCCAAAGCGACGGATTGGCTAGAGTTCATGCTTCACTCTAAATGGATCTGAGATGTAGGAGACGTCTGACTTACGTCATACTTCAGGGTGGTGTTACACTTCTGTACCTAAGGGGCTAAAAAAAGCGAAAAGACCTATAGATTATGAATGTCAAAACATATAATCTACCACTGGTTCGGAACGTCGATTTCTACTGAGAAGAAAAACCAAAAAAAAAAAACAAAAGAAAAAGAAGAAAAGGCCGGCAACGCATCCGCACTCCTTCTGGTGTAGCTGATGTCCATGGGCGGCGGTGATCACTTACCATCAGGTGACCCGCTTGCTCGTTTGCCTTCCTATAATATATATATAAAAAAAAAGAAGACACCAGCAAGAACCTCATTAGTCTCTCTTTTCAAATAGTACAGAGTTTCATTTGAGCAAAATAAATTACAATAATCCAAGGAAATAGACTAATATGTATGACAATTATAACTATGCTAAAGAGAAAGTACTGCCAGAGCACACAATCATGTGCTGTATTAGTTCACGCCCCAGATGGGGAGAGGTGAAACAGATATGGGACGGAAAAGATTATGTAGGAGTCAAGCAAACGCCATACGGTAAAGAGCCCCTGAGCAAGTTGAACCCAAGACCTTTGACTTATGAGACAGGGTCACTGCCAAATGTATCTAGCACCTCTAGATTGCCCCCCTCCCCTATTTTATTTATTGCTCTTTACCTGAAAGTTGTCTGGTAAAAAACGCTCCCAGAGATAACACGGCCAAACATTACACTGAATATCTGTACCCTTAGCTCTTTACTTTCGTTGTGCAATAAAGAGTAGGTACTCTCAGGTAACCAGAGTCACCGACATAGTCCACCGAATCAGAAAACTGAAGTGGCAGTGGGCTGGTCACATTAGCCGCAGAACTGACAACCGTTGGAGCTATAAAGTCCTTGAGTGGAGACCGCGACTCGGTAAACGTAGTGTTGGACGCCCTGCTACAAGATGGGATGACGACATTCGAAGGCTGGCTGGAGTGAGCTGGATGAGAGTGGCCGAAAATTGGGAGCGGATGGCGTGCATCGGGGGAGACCTATGTCCAGCAGTGGACGAGCGTGGGTTGCTGATGATGATGACGATGACTCTCAGGTAGGTTTAGTTAGATAGGTATCTATCTCTCCATATCTGAGCTGGTAGATAGATATACCCAACATTGCAAATACAAAGTCTTGAACAATTCAGAGCCACGTGCTTTGATTCGAGCCAACGACCAGCCAAATAGAAGGCACCCATTCTAAACCGCTAAGCTACTCTGCTCCTAAACCTAACCATACAATATGATGCCACCCTAATCCAAGAAGTGACATAAAATGTATTTGACTTTGAAATACCCTCTCTTGAACTTTGGCTGAAGACATTTGACTGTACACACGACAAACGCGAACTGAATTATATGGTGCACTGTCCTCTTCAATATTTAATTTAAACAAAGGTCAATAAAACAAAAACATAAAAGACTTTTTAATCAAATAGTTTTACACATACAGTTTTTTACAGTGTAGAATTGAACAGTGAGATTAAAAAGAAGTATTTCTCTAATGTGTCTAAACTTAACCATTATACTTTAGACTTAGCTGTATATAAAAAGCTATTATGATTGACGAAAAGATAAGTGGTAGAAGGCCTAACGATGGAAACCCCTTGCGCTTCTACAAAAAAAAACATCAACTATTTAACAACTCACTGTATTTTTTTATATTTCCTACATTATATAGTAAAAACATCACATTTATAATCTATAACTTTATATTTTAGTAGTCGTAAGGGCATAGAGGTAAGCTAATGAATACAGACAGTTGGTCGGGTGACATTAATTAACATCTAAAAGATCGTTGATGTACACACTAGGTAAAAACACTGGTGTTGCAGGTCTCCATTGGCGGCGGTAATCGCCGCCAATACCATCAGGTGATCCGTCGGCTGGTCTGCCACCTTTATCATAAAAAAACCTATGTCGTATCGTGTCTCATCCGCACATGTACCGTTAATCTGTCTCTGCTATACCCACTCACTCGTTGCTAGTCGAATGACTCCAAGAGACCAGTAGATTAAACTTCGAACGACACACTCTAATTAAATATTTTTTCGTTCGACTTGCAAGACGATGAGACATACGTCCCATGCGACAACAGTATGTCAAACGAGTAAATAAAAAATATAGCTGCTGGCTCCTACAGTATTTACATTTATATTTAAACAAGCGCCAATAATAACAAGCTATACTAACATTAAAATACCATCATGATTAAACAATCTAGGATAGAGAAAACTTGGAATAGGCATCCCGCCGGTTTTCTTGCCGATCGCCAACATTATCTTCGATAGGCACATACCCTGTCATTTTGTTTCTATTTAACACACTATGGTAAACTGCTTCGTTCGAATTCATTTTTCTCCGAGTAGGATTTTTAACTTCAATATCATTGCTCACTTCACTGCTTCCATCACGATCATTTCTGAACTCTGGTACACCGTTGGAGGGAAATGTTAGGTTTTTAAGCCAAAATTCGTCAGTCAAAACCGTTGTTACAAACGTTAAAAGTAAGTCATTAATATTGAAAATTCCATCGTTCTGTAGCGTCTGATTTTCAATTACTAACTAGGTAATAATATGGTAGATGTGTGCCAAATCGTTCACGATTACCAATCACCGTAGCATATCTAATTAGACGATTAAAAGAAATTGTGTGTTTATTTTGCGCGTTTACGATAAGAACTCGTGTTTTTCAAAGGAACAAGGTATTTTAGGGTTATATTTTTTTATGAGATAGATGGCAGACGACCCGACGGATCACCTGATGGTAAGCGATTACCGCCGCCCATGGACACCTGCAACACTATTGGTGTCACAAGTGCTTACCTTTTAACCCCCCTGTCCCGGGATTGGGCCTCCGGTACCCTCACTCACGCAGCGAAACCTATCGCATGCACTGCTTCACGTCGGTTTTCTGTGAAAACATGGTATTACTTCGGTCGAGCAGGCCCATTCATGCCGAAGCGTAGCTCTCTCACTGTTAAAGTTTTTCTTACTTCAGTTCCATCACTTCATTTGAAGTCTAAAAAAAGATTATAGTGCTCAAATAAAATTGCTAGAATCCCATTGGTATTTCCATTAGTTTCCTCCTTCCACACGCGTTAATTAAAGTAAACACTCGGCAGTCGGCGGTTTGTAGAGCCTAACGAGCGACCTTACATTACGTTTTAAACCAATAAAAAATTGCTTCTAACACTCACTAGCCGTCCTAGGTATCGTTGGAAAGACGTCTACGAAAACGATCTGCGTGAATTTCAGGCTAATAAATAATAAATAAATATTTTTTTATTTTCAGATAGGTAGCATTAACATTAACTGTGGCTGGAGCCCCCTTTTAAGCATGGAATTGCTTGTGTTAGGAGGCCCCGCTCTTCTTTAGCATGATAAATGAACCTATACTTATTTACTACTAGTGGCTCCCGGCGAACTTCGTTCCACCTACTTTTTGTTTAATTTCTCACCTTTTAGACCTTCCCTGGACTACGACAAACATTTTAAAACTAAAATCTGCTCAATCGGCCCAGCCGTTCTCGAGTTTTAGCCAGACTAACGAACGGCGATTCATTTTTATTTATATAGAAGATAAGCGAACACTCTTAATTACAATTTAAATTAGGAAAAATACACAAAAATACAAACTTTTCATTATAGGCTGCGCATTAGTGTGTGTGTGTGTGTGTGTGTGTGTGTGTGTGTGTGTAAGTGCGTGTGTGTAAGTTTGGTGTATATAGACTAGGAAAATGTTTCGAGAATTCTCTCTGTCTCTTCATAATTTTTAAGCTGAATCCAATTCAATACCTCAACCTGACACTTGTGATAACGTTTGCTAAAGATTTTTAGTTCTTTATGGCAGGCCTCCCACCAGGTGGACCGATGATCTGGTGAAGGTCGCGGGAGTCCATTGTAGGTGGGTGGCACAGGACCGATCTGTGTGGAGAACTTTGGGGGAGGCCTATGTCCAGCAGTGGACGTCTATTGGCTGAAATGATGATTGTAACCAATGTTAAATAAAAATAAAAGGACACAAACCGCCCAAGGATTACAAGTATAACACGAACAGCGCATCTTTCGTTCCGGAAACTAATTGGATATTTTAATTAAGTTTACCCATCAATTGAATTTACCCCACAAAACCGCCCAGCGATCGGATCAGTGTTAAACTTCTAAATTGAAACGTGGAAAATGTCAAAAGGATTTCATTAAGGTTGGAAAATTTTATAATGTAAAATATCGGTATTAAAATAATACTAACAATATTGGATTGATATATACATTTTATTGGCATCATCATCATCATCATGTCAGCCCACATCCACCCACTGCTGAGTATAGGCCTCTTCTTTATTACGCCACTCCCTACGGTCACCAGCCAGCCTCATCCACTGTTTCCCCACCACCCTTACAATATCGTCGGACCAACGGGCAGGTGGTCTACCCACAAGACGTCGCCCCAATCTTGGCTGCCATTCGGTAAGCTTTATAGTCCACCTATCATCCTTGCACCTTGCCAGGTGTCCTGCCCATTTATTTATTTATTGGCATAATAAATAATTACTTGTGTAGCAATAATTACAACAATAAATAAATATTTAATTTTATTTATTTATTCAATTAACGTCGTAAGACCAAAAGTCTTTTAAAAGGTATAAAACAATTGATTTTCCATTGTCTGTGTTGTTTCATCCGTCTGCTGTCTGGGCCTTACGACGTTAAAGTAACGTAATTATATTGCCATAACAGAGTCCATGTTTTTTCTATAAGCATATTATTAAGACCTAAAATGTAAACCTTTTTTTTATGTAATCGATAGCAGACGAGCAGGCGGATCAACTGATGGTAAGCAATTGCCGCCGCTCATGGACACCTGCAACACCAGTGGAGTTACAAGTGCGCTGCCAACCTTTTATCCCCTTCCCCCGGGTGGGCCTCCGGTACTCTCACTCACTCGGCGAAACACAGCACAGGGGCTGCTTCACGCCGGTTTTCTGTGAGGCAGTGGTATCACTCCGGTCGAACCGGCCCATTCATGCCGAAGCGTGGCTCTCCCACAGTTAAAAATACCTAAGATTAACATGATGGTCCGACTTAACCGGAGTGTCCGACAAAGAAAAACGGCCTGCGTTGTGTTAGCAAATGAGTGAAGGTATCGCATGCCCAATCTTGTGACTCCACTGGCGTTGCGTGTCTGACGGGTGGCAATCGTTTACCATCTTACTGAGCTGCTGCCACCTAGTAGTATCATCAGCCTATACTGTCCCACTGCAGGGCAAAGGCCTCCATCATAGAAATCAAGTCATCGCTACTATGATGGGATTAGGCTTAATCACCACGCGTGCCTAATGCGGATTAGTGATCACAAACCCGAGCTATGTTCGAAAAATACGAAACATACTTTTGCTCGACCCGGGATTTGAACCCGGGACCCCAAGGTACTTAAACCACTAGACCAACGGGGCGCTGCCACCTATAACATAAGCAAAATAGATAAGCTAGCGTAGTGTCCGGATTTATCGATATTTTTCTATATTACATACAACACTATTTTGTCCTTAATCCAGTATCCATTAACTAATTTAATCATCTGCAGTTATCTTTGCATCGTCTCTTGACTTTGCGAGTAAAAATAAACCATAAAATAAGTTAAGTTTTTGATTCAAAAAGTCTGAAATATAAAATGCCTTAGGCTAGGTCCCTTTTCTAGTACTAAGGATTTAAGGTAAATTAAATGGATATTTTAACTATTTATTTTGTAAAAACTTATCTACCTTCCAAATTATAGTCTGGCACTTTTAATATTCGTGGTTAGTCAAGCTTAGGAGCAGATTAATGTCTTACCCAAGAATATTTATTTAGTTTTGTTAGGCAGGAAACCGATAACCACCCCCTCCAGAGACTTCAAAGAAATATCCATATTAGCCAGAACATCATATCCCAAAGGGTGCTAGCCCGAACCGTAGAATAAGTCTACGGGGACCGCTGCTCTGGATATATTAATGCTCTCCTGTGTGCGCAAACAAAAGAACACTCTCTTTTTTCTTATCTAATTTGATAACTCATAAAATAACACGACCGAAAAGGAATTAAGAGCTGCACCACCGGGTTAACGTATTCTCCGAAGGTCGAAGGGGGGTCGCATCATGAAAAAGGTTGAAAAACACTGCTCTACGGCATGTCAGAAATTAAAAATATCAAAACCTGAAAAACTACTAATGACAGCGCTGTTAGGATCACTATTTCAAACAATTCCATACTGAAAGCGTATGGAATTGTGTATTAGAGATTACCTAATATCCATGTATTGTGTTAATTTTTTTTTCACACCAATATCGGCCCTACCTGAAAATTGCAATACACTCGCGTATTTACCTTACAATGTTGTCTGGAAAAGACTGCTATTATGACCATATTGAAATATTTAAAAGACTTGAAAAACTTTGCGATAGCGTTATGGAAATGACGTTGTTCCCTGACGTTTTATACCGTTTTTATTAAAAGTCTCAATTGGCGTGATAGTAGGGGTTAGTGGACGCAAAAGTGGGAATACTGTTCCGTTATTAGGGCTCCGTATCTAACATAGAAAAACGGGGCAAAAGTTCTGTTTTCACTGTTTACCGGCAGATATTACGCACGCCACCAGTCACCTACTATGTCCTCTGCGCTTTACGCTTTGCTCGACATTTTCTGCCACGCACCTCCTCATGGTGGAATCAACTTCTCGCAGCAGTAATGAACATTGAAATCTTCAAGAAACGAGCCTGTAACCTTCCTAAAAGGCCGGCAACGCATCCTCACTCCTTTTGGTCTACACCACTGGTGTCTATTGGCGGCGGTGGTCGGTGGACAAGTGACCCTTAGCTCGTTTGTCTATATCATGAAAAAAAAAGTAAGAAAACTATAACCCAACTACGACAAAAAACGATATATTTGTACTATTTTGGTGTCCAAGTGCTAGTATTAAATATATATTCAAAATGTACAATTCAAGCGCTTTCAAATGATACCAAACACGGCATATTTATCATAACTTAATTTTTTTACTCTGTATGTTTTGTCCGCTAGAGGGCGCCACATTAGATTTGGTCAAATTTCATATAGCCTATAATCAGCGGACAGTTAAGACGCTTATAATGATATGCCATTTGTCGAATTCTGATAAGTAGTTTAGAAGTTCGTGGAAACAGATGAACATACATACATACATACATACATACATACATACATAGCCTGTCAAAATCATAACCCTCCTTTTGCTTTGCCGTAGTCGGGTAAAAAGTGTATTTTTTTCTATACAGGTGTATCTGTAAACATTTACATGCCTTTAACCACGTGTTCTATCAACCATTCTGAACAACATTTGTTCAACGACTTTTCTAAATTCTTCGAGAAAATTTTCGACTCTCCATACAAAATGACCAAATCACGTGACCGGCTTTGTATGGAAAGATGAAAATTTTCAAATGTCATAGAACAAAATTTGTTTAGCATGGTTGGTAGAACACGTGGTTAAAGGGATGTAAATGTTCACAGATACACCCTGTATAGACAAACAGGTGGTAGATTTGGACGGAACCATTCGTGCACGTGTCCTATTCTCTTGACCTGGTTTCTAGTTTGCTTTTGCTTAAAATATTTTAAAATACTAGAAGGGGTTGGTGAACGGGAAAGTTTTGAACTCGGGAGGACTGTGGCAAACTGTCGCCAAACTCAATGTTAAATGTTAACCACAGTAACTTTACAAAAGTGTACGTACAGGTACAGTGCAGATAGGCTGTTTGGCCTAAAGGTGACATTGATATTGAAAGCAGGGCATTGTATTGCAAAGGTTAAAAAAGTAATAATAAATGCGCCAGACAATCACACCAATCAACCTGATCTCAATCAGAAACACCCATACCCGAGAAAACTTAGAAAACAAAGTGACTTAGCCGGGAATCGACCCCGGGACGTTTCGCGCTTCGGGAGAACACCTTAGCCAATGCGTCATCGAGGCCGTCACAAAACCAGTTGAGTTGCTAACCTTATACCATCGCATAGCTGTATCAACCCTTACAAACTAAATTAAAGTGTTACACGCTTCCTAAGAAAACAGCATAACCTATAGGTTAAGTTAAGGTGGCTGAATGACGGCAGAAATAACTATATATATAGTTATTTCTGCCAAAATAGTTCTTGAGCTATATTTTTGATTCACTCTTGTACCTAACATAGATGTCAGATTCATTTTGCAAGTCGAATGATGCCGATTAGGTATTACATCCGTATTTTTGTATCATTCGTCTTCATTATTCTAAATCCGAAAATCATATTGTACGAAGGGTACAGGCAAAGAACAAGGAATGTCCTAATGAAACGATTTTGAGAAGAACGCAATGTAAAGTTTAAAAATATATATTTTCCATAGTTTTTTTCGCTTTGGCCATAGATAAAAACGTATTTTTGGTGTCTCTGTTTACTTTTTTTAAATTAAGTACTAAATTGGGGACCAAACTACTTTAGGCAAAGATTTCATTCAATAAATTTAAAAAAAATCAAAAATGTGACATTCCTGTTCTTTGCCTGTACTCTCCCTATTTCTATTATGTACCGATTTAGGCATTTAATCTGTCGGTCGCTTGGACTCTTGGAGTCACTCGAGTAGCAACTGATCGCTATTAACACTTTTAATATTATTGAATGCCACTGTCCACTAGGTACCTAGTTGCCATTTGCTCAAAAAAAGACATCATTTTCCTTTTTCAACTTTGACAAGTGCAATAGGGTATTGACTAATCTCGATATAGTAAAAAATATTTATACTTTTCCAAAATACTGGTAAATAAGAACCAACGGCCAAAATTTTCAGTTAAAATATAAAGTCTAGCTGGTTTTATGAGCATTCAAAGTTTCATGGGCAAGTCCATTTTTAAAGTATAAAATTTAAAAAAAATAATTATATCATGAACTACCCGTACATTTTTCACCAACTTTATTATGAAACCATTTACTTAAACGAAACATTTGATATAGCTACCAAACAAAATTTACTAGACGCGCATACAAGATACGGGCGTGTGACGTCACTTGCCTGTAGCCATTTTGTATAGAGCGTTTTGGGCTTGCCCAAAATATGTGCTCTTAAAGTTGTGATATCTCAGGTGATTCAATCAGAATCGAGCAATTCTTTCAGTAATGTTTCTTAAATTGAGAGGTCTTTTGATTAAACACATAATTTTTTTTTGTCAAATACCCTATTGCCAGTCTCACTAGCGCCCTCTCCCGCCAAATTACTACATCGCCGCTCAATAGGCACATCCGCCATTCCCATTTACGTGACCTGATGAATATTAAAAAGGCGTGCATTTTTCATCCGCTTTTCCTCTCAGCGACAGCTACCAACGGCTCCCATGACAGAAATGTTTTAACTTTCGTAGTGGCGAAATGGCGGATGTTTCTAGGGTAGGATAAAATAAGTGACTTACTGTATAGCGTGCTTTCTTAACCATCTTATGGTTGATTTTTTCATCCGTAGTGGAACTAAACTAATGGTTAAAGAGAACTGATACCGTACAAAATTGTGGCGCCAAAAAGTCGGATTTTTTTTTTTGATTTTCCGACAATTTCCAGGGGGTGTAATTTGATCATTTAATTTTGTACGGCATCAGTTCATGCTATTTCAGTATTGCTTCTAATACATTATTCCGCAAACGCCGTACAAATCATGCGACAAGGGAAAATACCAAGGGTTGCAACCCCCTCTCTTTCTGTGGTCCTCAGTTGGACAGCTTACAAGTGACGGCATACTGCTGAATCTTATTATTTTATGCTCTTATATCGTTCTACATAGGTCATCTGGTGGTTCAAATGACCCATATTTTTTTTAACACGGGCCAGTAGTCTATGGTTGCTCGGTAGTCCGGTTGGAGCGCGGGCCCGCCGATGTTATTCCTGTGTTTTTGTCAATGTACCCGATTTTATTTTTTATCTAGATTTGTGTGCGCTCTTGTGAAATTAATGTTATCCTTTATGTTTTCTCAGTAAGTGAATTTATATTTTGTAATTCTTATGAGAAAATAAAGATCTTAAACCATAAACCATACTTGCGTAGTGGGGTTATATTTTTATAACTAAAATTATACAGTATAAGTTAAGTCTATAAACACACGTAGAAGCATAGAAGTGGTAAATGGCTAAACTTTAGTGCTACAAAACATTCACTTTCGCCGTGGGACTTGTGTTTACTTTGCCACGTGTAAAGAGATAGCACATTTCAACTTTCTGCCCAAGCATATTGTAGCAAACTTTTATTATTATGGACATAGCACGTTCACACTCTTGGAAAGATAGACTTTATCTATACTTCTATACTAATATATACAAGCTGAAGAGTTTGTTTTTTTGTTTGTTTGTTTGTTGTTGTTTGAACGCGCTAATCTCCGAAACTACTGGTGCGATTGAATAATCTTTTTTGTTGGATAGTCCCTTTATCGAGGAAGGCTATAGGCTAAATAACATTACGCTATGACCAATAGGAGCAAAGACAGAGCGGTAAATGTGTAAAAAACGGGGAAAATTTTTCCACGCGGACGAAGTCGCGGGCGGCCGCTAGTATGTTGATATAGCCCGCGGCTATCTTCTATACTATTTATAAAGAGATAACTTCTATAGACAACGACAAGGCTTATAGGTAAACCGAAAACACGAAACGCTTGCGCGATGTAATTGGACACAGCGCCATCTATTGGCTCATTTCTGAATTACGGTCCCGAAACGAAGTGAGGGCGGGCCACTAGAACATAAAAGTCTATCTTTCTCTCTCTCAGTCTATTTTAAAGTAATAAATATTATAAAATAGAATAGAATAGAAAACGTTTATTTGGCACCAAATATTACATAATTAATAAATTTGAAGTTCAAATTTATAAAATTGTCTTTAAAAATACTAGATTTTCTTAGCCTCAGGGATACACTGGTCCTTCTCGTTTCATTTATTATTGTGAGCCCAATGTATCACAAGCAGAAGAGAGAGTTAAAGTGCGTCCGACTTTTTAAATTCGTTGCTGCAATAATTTAGTCTCGAGAGCAATTTTATGGCTCGTTGTTAAACAAATGGTGTTCGTAGACTTCGTACAGACAACGATATACGGTCCATTTTAGGACCAAAAAAGCAAACTGTAAGGATTTCGTGACTTTCTGTATCACTCTGTATTCTGAGCTCGATTCCTCTTCAGTCGTAATACTGGTGTCCATCTTCATAGTTTGCGGGTAAGAGTAAATAAAATTAACTATATTCCATGAATTTCTGTATCACTCTATATCCTGAGCTGGATTCTTCCAGCTGGATTCTTTATATATGGTCCTCCTAGCCGTATTACCCCTTACTTATACGAGCGTGTGCTCATAATAACACCTACAACTGCTGTCCTCATCGCAAATGTTTTGTGAATACTAAATTTTACAATAAAATTCACACTCAATTTTACAATAAAATTTAGTATTCACGAAAAATATGTGGCAGCACTTGTTCACTTCAAAATGCGTTTGTTCCTTTGGTTTCACCTTCAATAGGCCATTTTTTTTCATTATAATATCTAGTTTATATAATATCTACTTTATATAATATCTACTTTACTTTATTAAGTACTTATGTGACAATTAAATTAATAAAAAAACCCTCCTTGGGGTTGTGATTGACGTCAATAGGAAATGCGGTCACGATGCTGTCTTTAGTGGCAATTAGCCAAATGGCAAAAAACGGATGCCTTTCCATTCGTCTGTCTATCCGTATGTCACCGTATGTGTATAAAACCCTAACCGTACAGTTGAAACTTGGTCACTAGATGTATTTTATGAAATGCACGATGATTTTTACATACAGGGTGTATCTGTAAACGTTTAAGAACATCCCTTAAACCACGTCTTATACCAACCATTCTACACACCTTTTAAAAAGTACTCGTATTTACAATAGTAGGTCCTTAATGATAGTCCTATGATGAGTTTAAGCCTGCTCCAAATCTCCCTAAGTGCCAACGTATAGGCGTTATTGGCACACCCCCAAGCAAACTACCTGAGGAGCGGACCAAACAAAACCGTTTATAATAATAAGCTTTGCTGATTGCGCGTTATAATTCCGCTCCATTAGGAGGCCCTAACAGTCCCTAAGTGCTGCCCCCCTCCACTTCTTCTTCCCCTCAAATATTTAAGTCTTGTAACCACTAGCGCCTGCAATGGAGTTTATACATGCGTGACAATTCTAAGTGCCTGCAGCGCATTTGTGATGCCTTAGTTGATACAGATGTCCATGGTCAACGGCGATCACTTACCATCAGGTGATCAGTTCGTTCGTCCACTATAATGTAAAAAAGTGGGAAGAAAGTAGATAACCTCAAGTATTTTACTTGCTTCGGAAGGGTTCTCTCTTTATCTCCTAGTGAGATAAAAGGACGTGTGTCCATGCTATCAATTTTGGTCACCTGATTCGAGCTGAATCGTCTTCTTTTGATGTCTATACTATTTACAAAGAAATAACTAAAAACAGCGACAAGGATTATAAGTCAACCAAAACACGAAACATTAGCGCGATCTAATCAACGCTCAGCGCCATTTCTTAGTTCAGGTTGAAACTACCGTCCCGAAGAAAAGTGAGGGCGGGCTCACTAGTATTAAATATTAAAAATAAAATATTTGGTACATGTAGCCCACGTAAACTTTGCAGCCATTGCGACGTTGTACACCTTAAAATAGTTCAAAAATTATACCTAGTGGCTACAAGACCTTCGCCTTAAGGGCAAGGGCTGAAATTACAGCGAAAGCAGCCGTTAACTCGCAATGGCGAGGAGTTCCTGCTTTTTTAAGTTTCCGAGGATATGTTGCAGTAATGCTCCAATTGCAACTTTATGAGCTAAGAAATTAGGTCAAGAGTCCTATTTTGGGAGCATGCTCCTTTTGGAAGGATCTCTAGGTTAGCATGCAGTCGTTATGAGCCGATTTCAACTTTATGGGCTCAGAAATTAGGTCAATTATCCTAATTTTGTAGGTTACTCCTTTTTTAGCTTTTCGAGGGTACTATGCATTCGTAATATCGCAATTTGCAACCTTATGGGCTAGGGAATTGGGTTAATTATCCTAATGCGTCCTGAATTAGGACAAGGTTAGCCCTGAAGGCCGGTTTTATGGCCCCCTTAACCATCGGTATAGCTGCGATATTGGTGCTTCTTCGTGGATAAGTATCGAGTATTTACATAACGAAAGATGGCACAATATAGGTAGGTTAGGTATAGGTAATAGGTATATTTAAAGGGTATGTACTACATACTATTTTGTTTAACAACTTTTCGAAATTCATCGAATACTTTTTCGACTTAAAAAATACTCTTTCCAGGTGTTTTTTCAATGCGAGTTTTCAAAAGTCATGGAACAAAAGTAAATAAATAATTTTTTTTATTTGGAACAATGTTTTTATAATTTAGAAACAGATAAAGAGATAATTTAGAAAATAAATAAATAGAGTATTTTTTTTTTATTTGGAACAAATTTAGAAACAGATTTAACGATGCTGTCCGCAAGAAGTTATAAGAACTGTGTAGCAGACAGCAACACATCTATGAACTTCTTGCGGATAGCAGTTGTTGCAGAATGGCTGGTAGAACATGTGGTTAAAGGGATGTAAAATTAAATATTCACAGATACACTCTGTATGGTGTTTCAGCTATACTGCTTTTTTACTTTGTTGTACTAAAACTCCATGTAAATAAACGTAAACAAACATTAATTAGGTACGATCAATTAATCGTAATTCCCAAATTGCGCAACACACTCCACTCCTTACATTCTCAATTAGGGTGAACACTTGCTGTGGAATTGGCTAATGGAAAGGCAATTAGGGTGCTCCTGTTAGATTGATTACAGTTTTTCCGAAGGGCGCGGCCTTGTGGAATCAATGACGCGACTCAAAATTTCAAAAGGGAACGTAGGGTCTGTGAAACATATGTAGTAGATCTAATAAGTCGAAGTTTAATATTTTCAAATCAAATTTGAATACGGCGCCCAAATCTTAACGCTCAACCGCGGTATAAAAAATTCACACGAATATATCTCACTAGTGGCCCGCCCTCACTTAATTTCGGGGTAGTAGTCCCACTGTATACCAATAGATGACGCTAGGCATTGATTGTATCGCGCAAGTGCTTCGTGTTTTTGGTTTATCTATAAGCCCTAGCGTGGAATATGAGATTAACCTCTTTATAAATAGTATAGATAGAAGAATAGATGTAGACATACAGGCATGTATCTACTCCGTTCTAAGTAGCTTTAGCAATTGTGTTATAGATATCAGACAACAGAGGAAACACAATTGCAATACTTAAATACACATATTACACCCAGACACTAAACCAACATAGGATAAGTCTTCGTCACACGAATATTCGATCGATCGAACCCACGATCTTTGGCTCGTGAGGAATAATATTCTCCATCTAATTCGACTGCGACACCCAAACTCAACGCTCAATGACATTGTACAATCTATAAACAATTTTTTATGTGCTAGGTGGCAGACGAGCAGACGGATCACCGCTGCCCATAGACACCTTGCTACTTACTACTTGTCGAAGTTTCAACCGCTTTTTATCTAATTTAAATACATTGGCTTTCATACGAATTTCTCTCACACAAAAAAGTCATCTTCGTTTAAGTATTCAACATACGTAGACAGCTAATTAAAGTGTAACTAGGTACGACATAGTATACAAGCGTTTAAGTGGTCGGATGCTCTTGGCAAGTTTCAGCTATTGGCTGCATTCCAAATGTGCAGTAATGATGGCGGGTCGCGTTTATGCGCCGACTGTATGATTAGAGCCTTGTAGATAGAGAGTTTGTAGCGGTAACGACAAAAAAGAAAAATTGTCAAAGGAATAACTGCCATAACTTAATGTTATATCTAAAAGGCCGATAACTGCATTTGTTTGTTTTAATCTAGGTAAATAATATTTACAAGGATTGAAAACTCAAAATCAACCATATGCAGTTAACGGCCTTTTCGACACCAGAGTCTTTTAACTGTGGGAAAGCCATGCTTTGGCATAAATGAGTCGGTTCGGCCGGAGTAAAGCAGCGCCTGCGCTTTGTTTCGTGAAGTGAGTGAGAGTACCGGAGGCCCAATTCACTGAAAAGGGGATACTAACGTCGCACGGGTGACTCCACTGGTGTAATGGACGTCTATAGGTGGCAGCAATTGGTTACCATCAGATGATCCGCCTACTCGACTGCCACTTATCATTACAAAAAAATATAATTTTGTCAAATATCCGATAGCAATAACAGAATATTTTATCAACCCATTTGTTTTACAAATCCATTTGCAAAATCCTTACGATCGTTTAACGAGATACATTTTCCCTCGGGAAAAAATAAATGAACAAAAGGAAAAATAATCTGCCCAGTAATTGCTAAATTAAATAATGTGGATCAGAAAGATTAACTCGCATTGTTCTGATATATACCCGTTATAATGTTTCTGCAGATATTCGTAGGAATAAGAATCAATTTACCTCAAAATTTAGGCTAGGTACTTCAATTTCCAGGAAACTTGGAAAAAAGAAAAGATCAGACTATTTTATACTGTCCCGCGGCGGGGCAAAGGCCTCTTTCATAGAAATCAAGTCATCAATACTATCATGGGATTAGGCTTAATCACCATGCTTGCCTAATGCGGATTGGTGATCACAAACGAACATAGCCATGTTTGAAAAAATTGGGACCAAAACAAAAAATTACACAACTACCAGGAACAGAACTTCATTGCAATAGTTAAATGGAAATTAAATTTAAAAAAATTTAACCGATATTATTTTTTGTTTCAGGTAAGAAGCTGTTAATTTTGCATTGGAAAAAGACGCATTTTTCAAAACGAAAATGTATGAAAATATGTTATCTACAAAACTACCAATATTACAAGCTGGTAAGTGCCTCAATCTTGAAAGTAGGTGTAATAGTCACAAACAATTTCATGAAACTGCTACCTTTAACCCCTTTTCCCCTAGAATGAGCCTCGATTACCCTCACTTGTTCCTCAAAACACAGCGCAGCAAAAGATTTGCCTCTTTTAAAGAAACTATTTCCTCATTAAACCAATAACAGCTCTTTTCAAGGAGAATAGTAAGTAGTTTGAATTTTAAAATAACGAACGAGCTCTCAGTACTTACTTATGTAAGTATAATTAGCGTGCAATTCCCAGTTGCGTTTTATGTAAGGGAACCTGTTGTACCTCGATCACTTTTTCATTCAACGATTTTTAAAAAAAAAACAGTTGTAACTATAGCAATTAAAACCACTTTAGCTGTTAGAAGAACTAATGTGGATCATAATATAAATTATATACAAGCATAGATCATCGTTTTGATAGGTTTTACATAATCTGAAAAAAAATTGGAATGTGGATCAAGGTTACAACGGGGGTGATGTACCTAGATCATAGCTAGAACTCATCAAATAAATCATATTTCTCGACAAATAGCAATATTTTTATTATTTCAGATTCAAAATGTCTTTAAAAAACTTTAAAGTACATAAGGCCTCTTTAAAGTACATCTTGACAAGTTAAAATGTTTGGCAGCCCCTCTTAATGATAATTTTTTTTCTTTAACTAATTTAATCATCTGCAGTTATCTTTGCATCGTCTCTTGACTTTGCGAGTAAAAAATAAACTAGAAAATTAGTTAGGTTTTTGATCAAAAAGTCTGAATATAAAATGCCTTAAGGCTAAGCCTCTTTACAAAGTCAAGTCCTTTATCATATTACTGAGGATTTAGGTAAATTAAATGAGATATTTAACTAGTTAGCTTGTAAAAACTTATCATACTTCCAAAATTATAGTCTCGCACTTTTTTTATCAGTGTTACAAACTTAGGAGCAGATTATTCTTACCCAATAATAATTTATTTATTTTATAGGCAGGAAACCGATAGCCATCTCCAAGACTGTCAAATAGAAATAGCCATAGTAGCCAATATCATCGATATCGCCAAAGTGGGCTAGGCCCGAGCCGTAGAATAAATCTACGGGGACCGGAGCCCAATTCTCGTGCACTCGACATTTAAGTCGACTTTAGAGATTTCGACTTTAGACATTCGTCCATACAAAATTCCGTTTCGACTTCAATGTCGAGTGCACGAAAATGTACCCAGGACCCCAAGCGTAGTCGCGCTTTCTTCAAAATGCGACCAGTATTACTAAAGCTATTATAGCTTACCATCCGTTTAATTGGCAGCCACTTATCACAGGAAAAAACTACTCTACATAAATATGTAATAGGTAGATTGGTACAGCAAAAATAACGCTTTTATGTCTTTAATCATAGAAACCTACAGCGTGAATGCGTTGAAGGCACCAACGAAGGAATTAACAACCAATTACCACCAATTACAATGGATTACGCTCGCATGTTCGAAATTCAAAATATCTATAGCTGTAAAACTACAAATGACAGCGCTGTTAGGATCACTATTTCAAACGCTTTCAGTATACAATTGTTTATATCTATGTATTATATATTTTTTGTTCACACCAATATCGGCCCTACCTGAAAATTGCAATATTAGTCGTGTATTTACCACACAACGTTGTCTGGAAAAGGCTGCTATTCTGATCATATTGAACAACTTAAAAGACTTGAAAAACTTTGCGATAGCGTTATGGAAATGACGTTGTTCCCTGACGTTTTATGCCGTTTTTATTAAAAGTCTCAATTGGCGTGATAGTAGGGGTTAGTGGACGCATAAGTGGGGATACTGTTCCGTTATTAGGGCTCCGTATCTAAAATAGAAAAACGGGGCAAAAGTTCTGTTTTCACTGTTTACCGGCAGATATTAAGGCAACATGTACAAATCCATCATCAGACCTGTTGTAATGTATGGATCAGAATGCTGGGCCGTTAAGAAGACGGATGAAAGAAGACTGCATGCGACAGAGATGAGAATGTTGAGATGGATGTGTGGCGTGACGAGAATGGACAAGATACGGAATGAGTATATCAGAGACAGTTCTAAAGTGGCACCTATTACTAATAAACTAACGGGAAATCGTCTCTCCTGGTATGGCCAGTTATGAGAAGAGAGGAGGAAACGTAACCAAAAGAGTGATGGGTATGAATGTAAATGGGCCAAGAAGCAGAGGACGGCCAAAAAAGAGATGGATAGATTGTGTGAAGAATGATATGACTGAAAGGGGGGTGGATGATACGATGACGAATGACAGGGACGAATGGAAGAAGAAAACATACTGCGCCGACCCCAGATAACCTGGGAATAGGGCAGGCAGATGATGACCGGCAGATATTACGCACGCCACCAGTCAATACGTACTATGTCCTCTGCGGTCTACGCTTTGCTCGACATTTTCTGCCACGCACCTCCTCATGGTGAAATCAACTTCTCGCAGCATTAATGAACATTGAAATCTTCAAGAAACGAGCCTATTATCTTCCTAAAAGGCCGGCAACGCATCTTCACCCTTTTGGTCTACACCACTGGTGTCTATTGGCGGCGGTGGTCGGTGGACAAATGACCCTTTGCTCGTTTGTCTATATCATAAAAAAGTGTATTTTTTCTATACAGGTGTATCTGTAAACATTTACATGCCTTTAACTACGTGTTCTATCAACCTTTCTGAACAACATTTGTTCAACGACTTTTCTAAATTCTTCGAGAAAATTTTTGACTCCCCATACAAAATGACTAAAACACGTGACCGGCTTTGTATGGAAAGATAAAAATTTTCAAAAGTCATAGAACAAAATTTGTTTAGAATGGTTGGTAGAACACGTGGTTAAAGGGATGTAAATGTTCACAGATACACCCTGTATAGACAAACAGGTGGTAGATTTGGACGGAACCATTCGTGCACGTGTCCTATTCTCTTGACCTGGTTTCTAGTTTGCTTTTGCTTAAAATATTTTAAAATACTAGAAGGGCAACCACCCATTTGGTATACAGATAAGCAACACACATTTGGTATACAGATAATCTAGACCCTGAGAAAGGACATAGGCTACTTTTTATTGCGAAAAGGGGGTTGTAAGGGGTTGAAAGGGGGGTAAAAAGTTACTTTTCCACGCGGACGGAGTCGCGGGCGGCCGCTATATTCCATAAATTTCTGTATCACTCTATGTCCTGAGCTGGATTCTTCCAGCTGGATTCTTTATATGGGTATCTTTAAGGTCCTCCTAGCCGTATTCGGCGATGGCGACCCTTACTTATTACGAGCGTGTGCTCATAATAACACTGAATCAACTGCTGTCCTCATCGCAAATGTTTTTGTGAATACTAAATTTTACAATAAAATTCACACTCAATTTTACAATAAAATTTAGTATTCACGAAAAATATGTGGCAGCACTTGTTTCACTTCAAAATGCGTTTTGTTCCTTTGGTTTTCACCTTCAATATGCCATTTTTTCATTATAATATCTAGTTTATATAATATCTACTTTACTTTATTAAGTACTTATGTGACAATTAAATTAATGAAAACCCTCCTTGGGGGTTGTGATGACGTCAATAGGAAATGGCGGTCACGATGTAAGTCTTTAGTGGCAATTAGCCAAATGGCAAAAAACGGATGCCTTTCCATTCGTCTGTCTATCCGTATGTCACCGTATGTGTATATAAACCATAACCGTACAGTTGAAACTTGGTCACTAGATGTATTTTATGAAAGTGCACGAAAATTTTTACATACAGGGTGTATCTGTAAACGTTTAAGAACATCCCTTAAACCACGTCTTATACCAACCATTCTACACAACTTTTAAAAAGTATTTACAATAGTAGGTCCTTAATAATAGTCCTATGATGAGTTTAAGCCTGCTCCAAATCTCCCTAAGTGCCAACGTATAGGCGTTATTGGCACACCCCCAAGCAAACTACCTGAGGAGCGGACCAAACAAAACCGTTTATAATAATAAGCTTTGCTGATTGCGCGTTATAATTCCGCTCCATTAGGACGCCATACACGTCCCTAAGTGCTGCCCCCTCCACTTCTTCTTCCCCTCAAATATATTTAAGTCTTGTAACCACTAGCGCCTGCAATGGAGTTTATATATACGTGACGATTCTAAGTGCCTGCAGCGCATTTGTGATGCCTTAGTTGATACAGATGTCCATGGTCAACGGCGATCACTTACCATCAGGTGATCAGTTCGTTCGTCCACTATAATGTAAAAAAGTGGGAAAGAAAGTAGATAACCTTCAAGTATTTTACTTGCTTCGGAAGGGTTCTCTTTTTATCTCCTAGTGAGATAAAAGGACGTGTGTCCATGCTATCAATTTTGGTCACTGATTCGAGCTGAATCTTCTTCTTTTTGATGTCTATACTATTTACAAAGAAATAACTAAAAACAGCGACAAGGCTTATAAGTCAACCAAAACACGAAACATTAGCGCGATCTAATCAACGCTCAACGCCATTTCTTGGTTCAGGTTGAAACTACCGTCCCGAAGAAAAGTGAGGGCGGGCTCACTAGTATTAAATAAATGAATTCATTGCATTTGGTACATGTAGCCCACGTAAACTTTGCAGCCATTGCGACGTTGTAAACCTTAAAATTGTTCAAAAAATGATACCTAGTGGCTACAAGACCTTCGCCTTAAGGGCAAGGGCTGAAATTACAGCGAAAGCAGCCGTTAACTCGCAATGGCGAGGAGTTCCTGCTTTTTTAAGTTTCCGAGGATATGTTGCAGTAATGCTCCAATTGCAACTTTATGAGCTAAGAAATTAGGTCAAGAGTCCTATTTTGGGAGCCTGTTCCTTTTTGAAGCGATCTCGAGGATAGCATGCAGTCGTTATGAGCCGATTTCAACTTTATGGGCTTCAGAAATTAGGTCAATTATCCTAATTTTGTAGGTTACTCCTTTTTTAGCTTTTCGAGGGTACTATGCATTCGTAATATCGCAATTTGCAACCTTATGGGCTAGGGAATTGGGTTAATTATCCTAATGCGTCCTGAATTAGGACAAGGTTAGCCCTGAAGGCCGGTTTTATGGCCCCCTTAACCATCGGTATAGCTGCGATATTGGTGCTTCTTCGTGGATAAGTATCGAGTATTTACATAATGAAAGATGGCACAATATAGGTTAGGTTAGGTATAGGTAATAGGTATATTTAAAGGGTAAGTACTACATACTATTTCGTTCAACAACTTTTCGAAATTCATCGAATACTTTTTCGACTTAAAAAAATACATCTTTCCAGGTGATTTTTAATGCGAGCTTTCAAAAGTCATGAAACAAAAGTAAATAAAGTATTTTTATTATTTGGAACAATGTTTTTATAATTTAGAAACAGATATAGAGATAATTTAGAAAATAAATAAAAAAAGTATTTTTTTTTATTTGGAACACTGTTTTTATAATTTAGAAACAGATTTAACGATATGCTATCCGCAAGAAGTTATAAGAACTGTGTAGCAGACAGCAACACACTATGAACTTCTTGCGGATGGCAGTTGTCCAAATGGCTGGTAGAACATTTATGGTTAAAGGGATGTAAAATTAAATATTCACAGATACACCCTGTATGGTGTTTCAGCTATTACTGCTTTTTTATGTTAAATGGGTAAGCAAAGCACTTGACCTCATCTCACCTGATGGAGAGTGACAATGAGTCTAAGATGTGGCGTGCTTTTCCTAGAAGAAGCCTCATTCACTCTCGACTGAAGACACCCAAATTGTAGTGCTCTGGGTATAACAGAAGCCGGCCAAGTTGTTCCATTCCTCGCAGTTCGTATTAAGGAGAGAAGAAGCCGAAACGCTGGTGGAATTTTCCACAGTGTAAGGGTGGATTCTTTTCGTCTTATAGAGGACGAAGGTGGTCTCCACTGGTTTTTTTACTTTGTTGTACTAAACTCCATGTAAATAAACGTAAACAAACATTAATAGGTCCGATCAATTAATCGTAATTCCCAAATGCGCAACACACTCCACTCCTTACATTCTCAATTAGGGGTGAACACTTGCTGTGGAACTTGGCTAATGGAAAGGCAATTAGGGTGCTCCTGTTAGATGATTACAGTTTTTCCGAAGGGCGCGGCCTTGTGGAATCAATGACGCGACTCAAAATTTCAAAAGGGAACGTAGGGTCTGTGAAACATATGTAGTAGATCAAATAAGTCGAAGTTTTATTAATATTTTCAAATCAATTTGAATATGTATGTAGACAGGCATGTATCTACTCCGTTCTAAGTAGCTTTAGCAATTGTGTTACAGATATCAGACAACAGAGGAAACACAAATACAATACTTAAATACGAGTATACATATTACATCCATACACTGAACAAACACGAATCTTCATCACTGGAATGTTTGTCCAGGGTGGGGATCGAACCCACGATATTTGGCGCGTGAGGAATAATATTCTCCATCTAATTCGACTGCGACACCCAAACTCAACGCCCAATCACATTGTACAATATATAAACATTTTTTGATGTGCTAGGTGGCAGACGAGCAGACGGATCACCGCTGCCCATAGACACCTTGCTACTGTACTACTTGTCGAAGTTTCAATCGCTTTTTATCTAATTAAAATACATTGGCTTTCATACGAATTTCTCTCACACAAAAACATCTCCGTTTAAGTATTCAACATACGTAGACAGCTAATTAAAGTGTAACTAGGGTACGACATAGTATACAAGCGTTTAAGTGGTCGGATGCTCTTGGCAAGTTTCAGCTATTGGCTGCATTCCAAATGTGCAGTAATGATGGCGGGTCGCGTTTATGCGCCGACTGTATGATTAGAGCCTTGTAGATAGAGAGTTTGTAGCGGTAAACGACAAAAAAGAAAAATTGTCAAAGGCATTAACTTCCTTAAAAGTTATATCTAAAAGGCCGATAACTGCATTTGTTTGTTTTAATCTAGGTAAAGAATATTTACAAGGTTGAAAACTCAAAATCAGCCATATGCAGTTAACGGCCTTTTCGACAACAGAGTCTTTTAACTGCGGGAAAGCCATGCTTTGGCATAAATGAGTCGGTTCGGCCGGAGTAAAGCAGCGCCTGCGCTTTGTTTCGTGAAGTGAGTGAGAGTACCGGAGGCCCATCACTGGAAAAGGGGATACTAACGTCGCACGAGTGACTCCACTGGTGTAGTGGACGTCTATAGGTGGCGGCAATTGGTTACCATCAGATGATCCGCCTACTCGACTGCCACTTATCATTACAAAAAAATATAAATTTGTCAAATATCCGATAACAATAACACAATATTTTATCAACCCATTTGTTTTACAAATCCATTTGCAAAATCCTTACGATCATTTAACGAGAGACATTTCCCTCGGGAAAAAATAAATGAACAAAAGGAAAAATAATCTGCCCAGTAATTGCTAAATTAAATTATGTGGATCAAAAAGATTAACTCACATTGTTCTGATATATACGCATTAAAATGTTTCTGCAGATATTCGTAGGAATAAGAATCAATTTACCTCAAAATTTAGGCTGGGTACTTCAATTTCCAGGAAACTTGGAAAAAGAAAACATCAGACTATTTTATACTGTCTGGCGGCAGGGCAAAGGCCTCTTTCATAGAAATCAAGGCAACATACTATAATGGGATTAGGCTAAATCACCATGCTTGCCTAATGGGGATTGGTGATCACAAACGAACATAGCCATGTTCGAAAAAATTGGGACCAAAACAAAAAATACACAACTACCAGGAACAGAACTTCATTGCAATAGTTAAATGGAAATTCAATAACAAATTTTTTAACCGATATTATTTTTTGTTTCAGGTAAGAAGCTGTTAATTTTTCATTGAAAAAAGACGCATTTTCAATACGAAAATGTATGAAAATATGTTATCTACAAAACTACCAATATAACAAGTTGGTAAGTGCCTCAATGTTGAAAGTAGGTATAATAGTCACAAACAATTTCATGAAACTGGCTACCTTTAACCCCTTTTCCCCTAGAATGAGCCTCGATTACCCTCACTTGTTCCTCAAAACACAGCGCAGCAAAAGATTTGCCTCTTCTAAAGAAACTATTTCCTCATTAAACCAATAACAGCTCTTTTCAAGGAGAATAGTAAGTAGTTTGTAATTTTAAAATAACGAACGAGCTATCAGTACTTACTTATGTAAGTATATATTAGCGTGCAATTCCCAGTTGCGTTTTATGTATATCAGAGACTCGTGATCCTACGAACTGTGTTTTCTTTTGTAGCATGACCGCCTTATGATAGATACACATCATTCACCCTTCGAGTCGTTTAACAGCACTAGTGCCACGGCGGAACTCATACTCGTAAATAATTTGTTGTTAAAATTTTCCATTTTGTAAAAGTGACGGAAACAGAAGAAAAAATAAACAAATGAATAACGGTCATCAAAGCACAAATACATGACTATACTCTGATTCATAATTATGTAAAGTAAACTGACAGATGAAAATAACTAGTTTCTATGCATTTTGACATTTTGCATGTGTCAAATTTATAGATAATGTATGGGGATGACCTATTGAAATCTGTCAGTTTACTTTACATGATTATGAATCAGAGTATAGTTTTAAGTTTTATACCTCTGTTTTGTGTGCAATAAAAAGCATATTATCATTCATTCATCCTAGGTGAATTAAAAGAATTTCCTTCCCAACATTTCCTACATTAGTCGTCAAAATAGTATTGCCTACTCTATTTCAATACCATTTCTGTATTTTCGATCTAACTCTTTGTTATTAATTAACAAACTTTTTATTTTTCTATTTAGAAAAGACTTGATAGAAATATTAAGCTATTTAATAATTTTAACACCGTCTAAGCGGAAAAATTAAACACTCTTTGTTCAATGTTAAGTGAGAAAGAAACTTAATTAATACATAAAGTGTTTTGACATTTTTGAGTTTATTGAAAGACACGTTAATTAGAATTTGATGGCTATTGCAAATAATTTTTCACATTAAGTTTTGCTGAAAATATTTTGCAAACATGAAAAATTAGCAGCCATATTTTTGTTCAAGTGTATTAAGTAAGTACAAATAAAGGAAATAAATTCTACTAATATTTTAGCATTTTTAGTAGGATGTACTAATATTTATTGTACATACATTCAGGCAAAATCTACTATACGTAGACGTAGGGTAAACGTAGTGTAGGACGACCTCAGGCCAGATGGAGTGATGATCTGCGCAAGAGGGCTGGCTGGAGCTGGATGCGAGTAGCCGAAGATCGATCAAAGTGACGAGCATTTGGAGAGGCCTATGTCCAAGCAGTGGACTGCAACAGGCTGATGATGATGATGATCAAAATCTACTACCTAATTCATAATATTGATGGATTTGACGCCGCACCATCGCGTCTGTTGTAACTGCAACGTGACTCTTCTTTTGCTTATTATCAAGCTATCGTATCGTATCGTAGTGTACTTTTTCACCATGCGGGCGAAGGTACAGGGCTAGTATAAAAATATAGTGAATGCTACATAGCTTCATGGTAAAAGAGAAAAATTATATCCCATCAAAAACAATACTTGTCAAAAAAACCAAGTCTCGCAACTACCGTAAAAAGTGGTGAGATCCATGTTTTGCCAAGTCGGTTATTCATTTATTGACTTGGCAATCACACAATATAATATCACAAATAATGCATTAAATTGATTCGGATTCAGATTTTTTACTCTTTTTAACAAATTTTCGAGAAGGCTGTTTGAGTCCCACTCACACACACGAAGATTATTAACTAAAAACAAAATTACTAACATACAAAGTAGCGTATCTCATCTCTGTAGTAAAATGACTCGACACTCTTTGCTTGGTCAGTAGTATTCGTAGCACGTAGCTGGCTACGATGAAAGCGCTACGGCTTTCGTAGCACATCGGACGGCTACGACATGCTACGTCCATACTTCATGTATCTACCTAGTGCCTTTACGGAGAAAAGACCCAATTTCACCAAACTTTGTTAGTTTAACTCTGTGTTAAGACATGTTCTTTACGGCGCAGTGTCGACTAAACTAGCGCCGGCATTGACAAATTTGGAGTTTAAATAGTTAATGTGTACTCATCGCGTTAACTAGAACTAAACTAACAAACAACAGGATGAAATAATAAATAAAAAATTACACCTCACACTGTGATTAAATAGCTTATTGATGCAATAAATGTGGGACGGTAACAATTTTTATATATTTCACCATATGTTTCTTAGAGAAAACGTACATATACAGGTACTGACAGGAACTACATTTAAAGAATTTGTACTAACTATTATAATACAAGCAAATACAAATATTTTTATTGCCATATAAACAGGGTGTTTACATTTTGTGTAGATGTTAACAAAATACCTACATAAAGTTGCTTGGTGCGCCTGTTTAGCTATATTCAATAGCATGCAATTTTTGGTATGACACATAAGTAAAGAAATATCTTAATACTTACACTTAGACATGTTTTCTTACTTACCTAATATTAACATATATTTTTTTAATATGACCTAAATTAAACTATGCATCGTTATACCTACCTAACTACAGCGCACTTGTGGCTCCAACGCAAACACCCAAATTATCATAAAATGTTTTATCATTTTTTAAATTTAAAAACTAAGACAACAAAAAATATCTATGGCACTAAAAAGACTTTGACTAATGATTCTGAACGTTATAATGTCTTCTATTCTACATCGTCCATTAATTTTTAGAACTAAGGAGAGCCATCAAAAGCTGAGCGGCAATATCGTTGCATAATGGCCGTGGACTGGTAAAAATAGGCACTTTTCATACGAACCTAACGGACGGTTAAAGTCTATATGCACTCAATACTATTTAAGATATGTATTTGTCCCTTGTTAAGACATTTATTTTTGTAGCTCTAATATTTTCGCAATAAAGTTTTATTTATTTTATTTATATATTCTACCGCTCTGGTTCAAAATGTCGATTTCTACTGAATAACCTTGAAGAATTTATATGTATGTCATCAATTTTAGCATTAATTTAACCTTCATGTTATCGGTTAAATAAAAGGTTACCAATAATCCCCAAAACGCGTGAATATTGATAAGGTTTTACATAACAAATGTTTATCAAAGTAGCACAAAGTATTACAAGATAAATATAACACTAAGACCTTGAGGAGTTTGATGACTTGCCGATTTGAAGATTAGGAATAACCTTTTACTTAACCGATAACAGAAGGTTAACCTTTATTAAGGGGCTATACGAATGAAACTAGCGCCGCCAACCTATTTACACTGATTGTTGCGAAAATACGATATTTTTTAAGAAAGAACATTACAGACTTAGATAAAAGTAAATTGAATTTTTCAAGATGCAATACAATACCTATAGACTAGTAACAATAATGTTAATTATTGCTAAAAACGGCCACTTTTAGCAATAATTGTCATTATTGTTACTTGTCGCGTGTTAGAAATATTGTATGGCATCTTGAAAAATCCAATTTACTTGGATCTAAGTCTGTAATGTTTTGTTTTCTTCAAAAATATCATATTTTCGCCACAATCAGTGTAAATAAGTTGGCAGCGCTAGTTTCATTCGTATAGCCCCTTAATGTGACACAATTTCCAAATCACGTGAATGTTGATAAGGATTTGGTCGGTTTATGAGTCAAACACTGACATTCCATTTCTAAACCCATTGTAGAAAACCCTTTTTTTTACATACTTCATAGACATAAAAAAGTTGTTGCATGTAAACGTACAGATAGTCTTCGGCCCTAGAGTCTAGCCGTTCCGATTCTTTACTTAATTTCGAGACTTCATTAGTTTCAAATTGTTGGGATGACGACATCGAAGGCTGGCTGGAATTAGCTGGATGAAAGTGGCCGAAAATCGGGAGCGGTGGCGTGCATTGGGGGAGACCTATTGTGGGTTGCTGATGATTAGTTTCAAATTGTATTAATAGATGGCTCTGGGTGTCGATCATATTGCCCAAGGGTTGTGCCTTTTCTTTTTACCTATAAGCTTTGACCTTGTTTATACTTTCATCGCTACAAAAGTATCATATAAAACGATAGCATTTTACATCATAACTCGTTACTTCAAATAGTTTCTCGAATTCTCTTCACGAATAGCACTAA
Source organism: Cnaphalocrocis medinalis (assembly GCA_014851415.1). Lineage (NCBI taxonomy): Eukaryota > Metazoa > Arthropoda > Insecta > Lepidoptera > Crambidae > Cnaphalocrocis > Cnaphalocrocis medinalis. The sequence continues at coordinate 14,546,746 of CM026287.1, read as the reverse complement.
TGTCGCAACATAAATTCAGTTTTACAGTTTGATGTTCCTGAACTGGTACTCCCATAAAATAACAGAAGTTAAAATGAAAACATAAAAGTTCGTTTAGGCCAAGTTTCAAAGGTAGCCTCGTACATAATAGATCCCAGGGAGAGAAATACGTCGGGGCGTAGAGCTAAATGTCAGGCGCGTAGGATGTTTGGCTACACAGCGGGGCTCAAAGAGAATAATATCTTCTTCTATACTATTTATAAACAGGTAGATTCTATGGGAAACGACAAGGCTTATACTTTAACTGAAAAAGCGTAACCCTAGTAGTCATCATCATCGCACTCTTGGTGCGGTTCGGGCGTACGGGGTAAACCCTTTACCCGAGCTGCTTCTCGTGCCCATCTTGTGGCACGAGAAGTAACCCTAGATGTAATCGATTCCCAGCGCCTTCTATTGGTTTCGATGCGATTGGAGACAAATGCGCCAGACAACCACACCAATCAACCTGGTCTCAAACTAGGGCAACCCCTGTACTATGAGTACCAGATAACAATAATTAACAGGGTCAATCCAAAACACCCAGAACCAAGAAAACTTAAAAAATGTAGTTTTTTTTTAAGTGATAGCTAGCAGGCGAGCAGGCGGATCACCAGATGGTAAGCAATTGCCGCCGCCCATGGACACTTGCAACACCAGGGGAGTTACAAGTGCGCTGCCAACCTTTTATCCCCTTCCCCCCCCCGAGTGGGCCTCCGGTACCCTCACTCACTCAAAATTGACATGTCCGGGAATCGAACCCGGCACCTTTTGCGCTTCAGGCAAACACCTTAGCCACTGCGCCATCGAGGCCGTCAAAATACGACATAGATTTGAAAAAAATCATTATGTTGTGGTTCTTATTAACTAAGCAATGACCATAATCTACAAGAATTACGCCTACACACAGAGTCAATCTCATCAACTAAACAATACAACAGCCTCTCAGAAATACTTCGACAGTTTTTGCGAAATGGCTCTTACGTTTCTTGTATTGTTCTTTGCGCTAATAACTCTTAAAGTTAGTTACCAGTCGCAGCTCAGCAGCCAACTCATAGTTTTAACGTTAAAATATTCTGCATACGTTTCTTGTTGCCTTATTACAGAGGCGGACCTAGGTCCGATAACATTTATTTTAATTGTTGGCTCTTAAGTCGCTGGCCGTCGATTAGATCGCGCTAGTGTTTCGTGTTTTCGGATCGCTTATAAACCTTGTTGCTGTTTCTAGAAGTTGTCTCTTTAATAATAGGACCTATTTAATTTAGACGCTCCCTCGGTAGCGCAGTGGGTAGTGGGTCGCACTTTAAAGTGAATGCTTTATATACCGGGTTCGATTCCCAGTCGGGACAAAATTTGTGTTTTTTTTTATGTGATAGGTAGCAGACGAGCAGGCGGATCACCTGATGGTAAGCAATTGCCGCCGCCCATGAACACATACAACAAGTGCGCTGCTCACCTTTTATCCCCTTCCCCCCCGATGGGCCTCCGGTACCCTCACTCACTCGGCGAAACACAGCACAGGAGCTGCTTCACGCCGGTTTTGTGAGGCAGTGGTATCACTCCGGTCGAGCCGGCCCATTCATGCCGAAGCATGGCTCTCCTACAGTTAATTTAATTTGTGTCAGAGTTTTTATGTTCAGAAATTCTCAAAGTCCCCTATGCCTCGGAAAGCATGTTAAGCTGTTGATCCTGCGCCTGATCCTTCTTCGGTCGGGTCACACTCGGAATAGGGCACTCCCTATTCCTTTATACAGGTGCACTCACCTGTGTTTACGTGGCTGATCGTTAAGATTGGCCGCCGTAGAGGGTTATCGAATATCGGTTGGAGAATTTTATATAGATTAAGACAATATTATGTTTGTATAATATTAAACTATAATAAATATTATACCCTCTTCCCCCTTATCTGGTTTGTTGTTTTTGTGTCGTGTTTGTTATGTCCGTCTACAATGTGATGTTCTCTACTTGTTATAGATGGTGCTTTTAACCAAAAGGAGACCTTGAAATAGATAGAAATCGTCTAGCCACCGGTCAATTTCATTTTTTAATCGTCGTGCCTCTCTAATCACTTGACATTGGCGGAATCATCGCGTTTCAAAGGCGCGAGTCCAAGGCCATAATTAAAAAAAAGACAATATAATTATTACATTGTGTTAGTATTAGTGTTGCCCTAAGTGCGGCCCAGTGATTACACTCCCCAAACTATATTGTAACCGACTTGTTATAAGTTCTTGGAATTTATGACCGCCCGTTATAGCTGGCAGAACTAGAATTAAAATTTATGCTTCGCCAACTTCTTGCATGTGTTTTCTTCGGTTAAGTTTATTGTGGCGATATTTTACTGTTGTAATGTTGGTTTGTTCTATAACATAATGCGGGTACGAGTTCACCTGTCAAGTAGACGTTTTAGAGTAACTTGCACTGTTTGGCCGTCACTTAAGAACTGGACAGTAGCTCGGATATGGGCCCCCCAAGTGTGTTAGGAAAAAAATGAAACTTTCTGTCAGACCTCCCACTATTGTTTTTTTTTATATGATAGGTAGCAGACGAGCAGGCAGATCACCTGATGGTAAACAATTGCCGCCGCTCATGCTCATGGACACTTGCAACACCAGTGGAATAACAAGTGCGCTGCTAACCTTTTATCCCTTTCCCCCCCGGGTGGGCCTCCGGTACCCTCACTCACTCGGCGAACTGCTTCACGCCGGTTTTCTGTGAGGCAGTGGTATTCACTCCGGTCGAGCCGGCCCATTCATGCCGAAGCGTGGCTCTTCCGCAGTTAAATTTACAATTGTCCACAGAGGCAGAAACTTTAAAAAAACTAAAATCATCATCAGCCATAAGTGATTTAATAAATCAGTTAGCAGTGTTAGATTAATTATATCTTATTAATTACTTGTCAGTAGAAATCTAAACTTTAGTAAAGGCGTGTTTGTAATATACCTACATAGATAGATATTCTTTATTGCATAGAAATACATAGAATACATGAGTGTTACAACAGTAAGTAATAGCACAATAAGGCTGTCTTATCGCTTGTAGCAATTCTTCTAGACAACCTTTATGTAAGTATAGAAAAGAAAACAATATTTGATTTTTTATCTGCTGTTTGATATTTGTAACGTACATCATTTATCTCGAAAGTAACGTAGATACTTACTTTTACTACGAAATCAGGTCAATGTAAGAGATATTGTACAAAAAGGCCCAGAAAAAAGACACGACAGTAGATATTCCATTTTCTTACCACCCTTACCCGCCTGTAGATTGTCGATAACCGTTTTAATATCCTAGGCTTTAGCTGGGCGTCCTGGGAGCTTTCGGCTAGGGCTTTGCGGGAAATTAAAAGCTTCTTTGTCCAGCGATGTTGCAAGTAACGGTATTAATGAATAGATTTGGTCTGAAGAACTGAAAGAGTTGAAAATTAAGACCCTGTATTTTAAAAACATATATTATCAACCCCCCAAAAGTGTAGAGATGGGGCAATGAAATTCAGGGAGGCCCAACCTCATTTGTTTCGGGACATTAGTGTTGAACATTACCAAAAGATGGCGCTGGACAATACCTATAACAAGTGTTTAGTTTTTCGGTTTACTGCTAAGCGTTGTCGTCAACTATTGAAATTCACCTCTTTATACAATTCGTCCCAAAAAAACTTGTCCCAGAATTTTAAGATTTTCTGCTGGTTATTGTTCTAGCCTAACATCACCAATATTACTGCCCCCTTACCCTTTATAACTTTTATAGTTTTTTTTTATAATCCACCACATCTTCGCACCTTCAAACGTCGTCGTTCATTGGCGACACTTTTGCGCATTCACGCTGTAGCATTTATGATCGACGAAAATAATCATAGATATAATAATAAGCAAATAATATATGACCTATTTCCGTATATATGCTTTATGGTTTTATTACCACCCTGACTCTCACGTGCCGTCCGGTCATTTGTTACCGTTACAGTTACCACCTACGTTCCGCAAATGGAACTTGGAACATCCTGAACTGGACTGGTTCCAAATGGAGATCTGAACCGACCCGTCAGTGGCGTGCGACACATTATTCATGAGATGGGTAATCAGAGGTCGTTGACCGCTTAAGTTTTTAGGTTAGTCGGGTGCATGGTTTTGGCTAGACATAGTACGGTTTGAGACTAGAACTCTAGTTATAACTTTATACGCGCGTAGAAGTTTGTTTATTTAAGGCGCGTTTTCAGTAGTACGAGTGTTGACGCGCTTCTAAGGTATATCAAATAAGCATATCTTTTTTTCTTATGATATAAGTGGCAGACGAGCAGATGGATCACCTGATGGTAAGCGATTACCGCTGCGCATGGACACCTGCAACACCAATGGTGTCACAAGTGCGCTGCTTACCTTTCAACCCCCTTCCCCTGCGATTGGGCCTCCATACCCTCACGCAGCCAAACACAGCGCAAGCAACTGTTTCACGCCGGTATTCTGTGAGGAACTTACGTATTATAACCGGTCGAGCCAGCCCATTACATGTCGAAGCGTAGCTCTACCCACTGTTGAAAATGTTTAATGTGTATTATTAACATTTTTAAACAAAATAGGGTAAATACATAAAATTTTCTATATGATTTCATATAACAAGCATAGCAGAACAGTTTATTATTTCCAAAATTTATTGTCACTTATAATAGGCATTTGCTATCAAATAGTATCTGTGTCCATAGGCGATGGCAAACCGCTTACTATCAGTTGAATCCATCTGCTGGTCTGCCACTGATAAAAAAAAACGCTCAAATGTAACCCAAACATATTTGCCCGTCATATTATGTTTCATTTGGCGCACATTTTCCTGAAATATTTCACAGCCAATACTGTTGCAAGTTTTCGTTTTGACAAATTATACTCCGTAATTATACCTATTGTTAATTTGCTACGAAACTGCAACGGAACAAACTTTCAGACTCTCACAAATAAAATGAATCATCATTTATTTATTCCAACGGGCTGATACCAGTGGCGTAGCGTTGTTTTCGGCCGTTCGAGCGTAAGATTATTTCGCTCACTATTCTTTTTTATGTAATACGTGGCAGACGAGCAGACGAATCACCTAATGGTAAGCGATTACCGCCGCGCATGGACACCTGCAACACCAATGGTGTCACAAGTGCGTTGCTCACCTTTTAACCCCCTTCCCCTGGATTGGGCCTCCGGTACCCTCACGCAGCCAAACACAGCGCATGCACTGCTTCACGCCGGTTTTCTGTGAGGACGTGGTATTATACCGGTCGAGCCGGCCCATTCATGTCGAAGCGTAGCTCTCCCACTGTTGAAATGTTAATGTGTAATTATTAAATATTTTAAACAAATAGGTAAATAAAATAAAATTTTCTATATGATTTCATATAACAAAGTATAGCAGAACAGTTTATCATTTCCAAAAATATTGTCATTATAATAGGCATTTGCTATCAAATAAGTATCTGTGTCCATAGGCGATGGCAACCGCTTACTATCAGTTGATCCATCTGCTGGTCTGCCACTGATAAAAAAAACGCTCAAAATGAAACCCAAACTTATTTGCCCGTCATATTATGTTTCATTTGGCGCACATTTTCCTGGAATATTTCACAGCCAACACTGTTGCAAGTTTTCGTTTTGACAAATTATACTCCGTAATTAATATTGTTAATTTGCTACGAAACTGCACGGAACAAACTTTCAGACTCTGACAAATAAAATGAATCATCATTTATTTATTCCAACGGGCTGATACCAGTGGCGTAGCGTTGCTTTCGGCTGCTCGAGCGGAAAACTATTTCGCTCACTTTTCTTTTTTATGTAATACGTGGCAGACGAGCAGATGGATCACCTGATGGTAAGCGATTACCGCTGCGCATGGACACCTGCAACACCAATGGTGTCACAAGTGCGTTGCTTACCTTTTAACCCCCTTCCCCTGGATTGGGCCTCCGGTACCCTCACGCAGCCAAACACAGCGCATGCACTGCTTCACGCCGGTTTTCTGTGAGGACGTGGTATTATACCGGTCGAGCCAGCCCATTCATGTCGAAGCGTAGCTCTCCCACTGTTGAAATGTTAATGTGTAATTATTAAAATTTTTAAACAAATAGGTAAATAACATAAAATTTTCTATATGATTTCATATAACAAAGTATAGCAGAACAGTTTATCATTTCCAAAAAATATTGTCACTTATAATAGGCATTTGCTATCAAATAAGTATCGGTGTCCATAGGCGATGGCAACCGCTTACCATCAGGTGATCCATCTGCTGGTCTGCCACTGATAAAAAAAACGCTCAAAATGAAACCCAAACTTATTTGCCCGTCATATTATGTTTCATTTGGCGCACATTTTCCTGGAATATTTCACAGCCAACACTGTTGCAAGTTTTCGTTTTGACAAATTATACTCCGTAATTAATATTGTTAATTTGCTACGAAACTGCACGGAACAAACTTTCAGACTTTCACAAATAAAATGAATCATCATTTATTTATTCCAACGGGCTGATACCAGTGGCGTAGCGTTGCGTAAGATTATTTCGCTCACTATTCTTTTTTATGTAATACGTGGCAGACGAGCAGACGGATCACCTAATGGTAAGCAATTACCGCCGCACATTTATTGTTTGAATTTATTTATTGCAAACATACGCACGAAAAAAAATCATTCCTGAGGTATTTTTGGGAATGTAAAGAATAATCACCACACAAGGTACCTAACCCTGGCAATGCCCATAGACATTTTACCACACTAAAATTCCTCTTTATAATATTAGTGTACAATTTATTTTTAGTTTTAAAATAAAAAAAATAAAAGCCCCTTAAAATTACATCCTACCAACCAAATTACAGAGTGCTCTACCAAACAGCGCCACTTAAACATTAATTCTTCGCTAATAGCTCGCTGATGTTGCCAACTGCGAAAAAAAAATTAAGAAAATTATGCAAAGAGTTGGTAACAATGATAGCAGCGTTCAAAATGCGAGACTAGTATTGCCAACCTGGCGCGCCGCCAGTTCCGTTGAATAAATGAACACGGGAAAAAACATTTGTTGCTGAACCATTGTTGGATGTTTTTAGAGTTTTTTTTTTAAAGTGGGGGACTTTTTCAATAGTTCGAAAACCGGGCAAGCGAGAGCAGTGTTAGTAGAAGAGGCTTTATACTTTTTAACTTCATGAATGTCATTTCTCCAGATAAGAAGATTGCTGGCAAAATTGGAAGGCCAAAAATGTTATGGCTCAGGAATATACGACATCGAACTGGCATGAAATCCGCCAAACAACTTATCAGGCTTGCCTGATGGCCAATCTTCAGTAATGAAGCTGCACTTCAAGAACAAGAAGATGACTTGAACGTGATTTCAGCCTACGATTCCCGGATTCCCTTGCCTTATTATATATCAATCAGACACTGTCTGACACGACCGAAGAGAGATCAGGCAGAGGACTAAAACCGTAACGTGCTTTCGAAGGTCTGGGGATACAACACCGACACTTATCATAAGTATAACAGTAAGAAAACATTTATTGACCACAATTACACATTTACATAAAGACAAGAGTCAAAATACAGAAACAGAAGTTGTGGCCAATAAGATTCAGCCTCAGTATGATGCTGAAACCAACCCGATGCATCTCCTAAGCGCTGGTTTTGAACCACTCGAGTGACGTTTTAAAATAATAAAGAAAAAGACATGCACAAATATCCTGAGCTGCTCGGATCCATGCAGTCCCTTCAATTTTGGTGATATCGCCGACCCATCGTAACACTGGACAACCTGGATTTCATCTGCCGACAATATTGTAATGTAATATTGTGATTAAAATAATAACAGCGGAACCTTAAAAAGCAGTTTCTATTTGAGTCAGCTGTTCCCAGTTCCCAACAATAAGCCAGAAGTGAAGTTACAGGTAGATGTATAGGTCTTACTCTCGTAGGAATAAGGTTTGCAATCGAACAGCTTTTGTGACCACTTTTTTATTGTTTTATGCTCTCTTTGGACCGTCGTTCGATTCTGCAATAACGGAAAATTTCTATTGACACACTAAAAAAACTTTGCAATAACAGATTCTTTGTATTTTCATATACCTTTGTTAGGAAAAAGTATCAAAACAACTTGATATCATTCATTCTATTTGGAATCGTAGGTTTAGCCTAATTCGATGTTCTAGTTTTCTTTTTAAGTATGGCGTAGTATATTATAGGCGGTGGCAATCGTTTACCATCAGGTGATGCATCTGCTCGTCTGCCACCTGTGGCATAAAAACCTATCTCTTGTACCCGCGGCTCATTAGTTTTGTGTACAATGTGAGGCTGTAAGTAGTTACATACACATTTTGACGTTTTTCTCCACCCTTGGGGTTTTCAAAGTTGTCTGTGACGTAGAATTTTTTATTTGCCCATTTCATTCATTGTCCCTTGGGGCTGATGTTTTCTTCGAAACTCAGTCAATTTAAAAATTCTTTCTAAGAAGCCGGCAACGCATCAGCAGCGACCTTTTTGATCTCGAAAATGTACATGGACGGTGGTGATTACATACCAGTAGGTGACACTCTTGCTCGTTTGTTGCCTCTAGTACATAAAAAATCAAAAATCGTGTAAAAAAAACTAAATAAACTAATACAAAAGTAATACAAAGGTCGTATTAGTCATGATGACAGAGTAGTTGCAGTTGCTCCAATGGCGTCAGCATCAAAATTATCTTAACATTCAAACCTAGCAAAAATATCTAAACATTTGACAAATCTACTTTTACATAGCACTTTTTTTTGTTAGCTTTAAACGCTAAAGTATTTTTGATGCTGACGGTTCGCATATGATCAGTAGGCCTTAGTAATCTGAACGTTTGAGGTCAGCAGGTCATTGGAATATCTTTAGCACTCCGCGCTATAAAGAAACATAACACAATCCTAGAATGGGTGCTCGTCGCTTACATTTTAACAAGATATTCTTTTTGCCGGAGCCACAAAGAAGAGATTATGGCGCCTCCACGTCGAAAGCGTGGTTTATTTAGCATTTTGTCTGTGATTTTATTACAATACATTGTTTAAATAAGATTGAGGTTTTTGTCTGTTTGTATTTGTTTGGCGGATTGTGTTCTTAAGTGTGAATTGGAATTTGTTTATTTAATATTAAGTAATTCTATTTATCTTTAAAGTATTTTTAACCCCCGACGCTAAACGATGGGGAGTCTGTCTGTGTGTATGTCTATGGCGTAGTAGTATACTACGCCATACTTAAAAAGGCGGTGGCAATCGCTTACCATCAGGTGATGCATCTGCTCGTCTGCCACCTGTGGCATAAAAACCTATCTCATGTACCCGCGGCTCATTAGCGGTTTTTTCTATATGAAAGGAAATGTCTAACTTATCGAGTATGACTCATGGGACACGTGCTAAAAACATTATATTTTTTTATCAATTGTTGTCCGAAGTCTTTTAATCCATACGTACAGTCAGCCACACATCAGGCTACCAAAACCTGTCAAATTTCCTCGATTAATATTCAATTCAACCTAATGTGAATGACAGTAAGATGAGAGTTGATTGAAGAATTTTGATAGTTTTGTGTACTTTAATGTAAGGCGGTACTTACATACACATCTTGACGTTTTTCTCCACCCTTGGGGTTTTCAAAGTTGTCTGTGACGTAGAATTTTTTATTTGCCCATTTCATTCATTGTCCCTTGGGACTGATGTTTTCTTCGAAACTCAGTCAATTTGAAAATTCTTTCTAAGAAGCCGGCAACGCATCAGCAGCGACCTTTTTGATCTCGAAAATGTACATGGGCGGTGGTGATTACATACCAGTAGGTGACACTCTTGCTCGTTTGTTGCCTCTAGTATATAAAAATCAAAAATCGTGTAAAAAAAAAAACTAAATAAACTAATACAAAAGTAATACAAAGGTCGTATTAGTCATGATGACAGAGCAGTTGCAGTTGCTCCAATGTCGTCAGCATCAAAATTATCTTAACATTCAAACCTAGCAAAAATATCTAAACATTTGACAAATCTACTTTTACTTAGCACTTTTTTTGTTAGCTTTAAACGCTAAAGTATTTTTGATGCTGACGGTTCGCATATGATCAGTAGGCCTTAGTAATCTGAACGTTTGAGGTCAGCAGGTCATTGGAATATCTTTAGCACTCCGCGCTATAAAGAAACATAACACAATCCTAGCTCGTCGCTTACATTTTAACAAGATATTCTTTTTGCCGGAGCCACAAAGAAGAGATTATGGCGCCTCCACGTCGAAAGCGTGGTTTATTTAGCATTTTGTCTGTGATTTTATTACAATACATTGTTTAAATAAGATTGAGGTTTTTGTCTGTTTGTAAATGTTTGGCGGATTGTGTTCTTAAGTGTGAATTGGAATTTGTTTATTTAATATTAAGTAATTCTATTTATCTTTAAAGTATTTTTAACCCCCGACGCTAAACGATTGGGGGTTTGTCTGTGTGTCTTTAGCGTAGTAGCTCCCGAATGGATAAAGCGATTTGAATTTTGTTTTTTCGTTTGATAGGTTATAGTTGGAAGTGTTCTTGGCTAAATATAATGGCCGACAATTTAAGATGGCCCCCGCCACATATTAACGGATTATAAATTTTGACTAAATTTTCTATATGATCGACATTGATGAAAGGGTTCAGATGGTTCCCACCAACTCACCAACTGCTTATACCAATGAATCGTGTTCACAAATGTGAACCAAATCTTAAATTCAACTTCTGCCTGTAAAGTGTCCCGTTTGTCCCGTCCCAGTAATAAAAGCGTAAGTCTCAATAACATCGAACATTTCTGCACAGAGCGTAGATAACGTTCGACATATAAATAAATCATGACTAACTTGAGCAGCTCACGTTGTTTTTACGACAAACACACAGGACCAATATGACATTAGGTACTAGCTTCTAAACTACGGCTCTCTGGTGATAACATGTACTGTTCCACTGCAGGGCTACGGCCTCCATCGCAAAAATCAAGCCATTATTAGCCAAGCAGTAGCTCTCTACATATTCGATTTCAGTGGGTGCGTTCCTACGTTCAGTGGGTGCGTTATAAAAATTGACCAATCCCATTGCTCAAAATACACATCTCATATCAGCTCCGATTCAGTGGAAACAGTGTAAGGGTGCGTTTCTCAAAATACACTCTCTCTCTCGTTAACAACATGCCGACTGCACATCATGGGAAGTTGTCTACCGTGTGAGAAGACTCTTCACTCTCGTTAAAGAACGTGTAGCGATCGGAAACACGAGGAAGGTCTCCATTTCACGTTCGCCAAAAAATGAGAAGCGAAGGTAGCGTTGGGGAACTTTCCATGGGGTAGCTTGCGCTTATTATTTATTATTATTATTTTACATTAAATTGTATCGCGCGAGGGGATAAGCGTGGCACATCGGTGTCGAGCTTTGTAGATCTGTGTGAGGTGAAGCGCAGCTGAGACTAGCGGAGCAGAGCGAAGTAGGGCTGTGAAGTGGAAATGAGCTTGTTTTCAGCCCTGCGCCGCTTATCTCTGCGCAGCTTTAGTGGAAACACCTACCCATTTACACGGCTCTGCCACAAAATAAAGACTCTGAGACAGAAGGCTAACTGCCCACTAAGAGCTAAAAATATGTCATGTACTCACGCATGCGTACTAACGGGCAAAAACGCCTTTTCGGCCACATAATTCCCAACTTATGACATAAGATTGTCCAACTGTCGAGGTCTATGGTAGAGGCCGCGCGCTTATGTACTTATGCCGGGTAACAACCCTAACATATGTCGACGAACTCTTCTAAATTCAAAATCAAGGCTGAGTCAGCCTTCTGTGTCAAAGTCTTTATTTTGTGGCTCTGCGCCGCTCATCTTCAGTGGAAACGCACCCTATCGGCAAATGAGATGCGAGTTATAATACAAAAATTTTACAGAATTCACATCCAGCATCTCCAATATCGTATGGTTATTATATTTTAACGTGGTGTAGAAGCGCATGAATACATCGCTAATTTGAATTTAAGCGAATTCGTAATGTGTATGGCAATATAATTGAAATTTAACTAGCTCGTTACAAAACCACTGCATGATAAACAAGCAATAAAAGGATAATATGATTAAATTAATGTCTACCAGTTATTCCATTTGAGCTTTCCATTATGGTACAATATATTATAGTGATAATTACTGTAGTTTTTGGTAAGTCCATCTATAATATATAACAACGGGATTTACCACGCCGTTTATAGTTAAGTAGGTACTTACATATGACCACGGCTGCTGCAACGCTGCCGAAACGTCAAGCAGTAAGTATAATACAATGTACTTAGCAATAAACGTCTCGTTAATTCCTATTTTAATAATTATGCAACAAAAAATCTAAAAATCTAAGTCCTATAATAATTTAAAAAAAAATAACCATTACAATACATAGAACAATAATCATTTTTAGCAACAGCACTGTGGTAGGTAGCAGACGAGCAGGCGGATCACCTGATGGTAAGCAATTGCCGCCGCCCATGAACACATGCAACAAATGCGCTGCTAACCTTTTATCCCCTTCCCCTCCGATGGGCCTCCGGTACCGATATATGATATATGTTTATGTGATAGACAGATAACGTTTAAATTTTTAGTTTGCGTCAACGTTCGTCCAGAGCCTGGGCTTTTTGATCAAAAAGCCGACGATATGATAAAGGAGATCATTGGCGATCTGGACCAACACAGGAATTACTGGACTAGCCCTAACCCTGAAGCGTTAAATGAGTTGTTGGAAAAAGAAACAAAGGTTGTGGTTTTAAACTTTCGCGTTACATTATACAAGTAGGTACTGGATATAAACGGGACCGGGCGACAAGGCGCGGCGAGAGTTTTCACCCTTGTGGCAGGCCTGTCCCACTCCGTGTGTGTTACTATTAAGTATTCTGTGCTTGTGGTCGATTTGCCCCCTGCCCGTACGAAGCGATTCGCTTCCACATTTATCATACGGACAGCTAAGGAGTGGAACTCCCTGTCGAGGTCTGTTTTTCCCGACCATTATAATCTGGACAGGCGAGAGTGAACAGGCATCTAGGCAAACGCATGTCTTCCTAGACCTCATCGTCACTTTCCATCAGGTGCGATTGTGGTCAAGCGTTGGCCTAAAGTTTAATAAAAAAAGAGTGTGATCACCAATCCGCATTAGGCAAGCGTGGTGATTAAGCCTAATCCCAACATAGTAGCGATGACTTGATTTCTATGGTGGAGGCCTTTGCCTGATACTAATACTATACATAAATCTTAGGGAACCCAGAAGAGGCGGTCCACCACGTTTGAAAGACCAATAAAACCGCTTCTATCAAAGGATGATTACAAAGAAAGAAAAACGCTTATAGCCCTAGAGATGATACTCAACACCCAAAGAGGTATCACGAGATTTGAAGATGATGATGCTGATCAGATAACTCGAAGGTTCGACCAATTGAAGGGGCAGGGTGCCAAGCCGAGGTTTATTGAAGATCTCAAAAAAAATTTGGATTTGCTGACAGCAAACATTATACGAAGTAAAGGAAACATATCCATAGACGATATAGATGGTCGTAGACAATACTATAATCCAAGAGAACAGGCGAGGCGTAACGTCATGAGAAACCGGACCTTAGACATTCAGGCGTATTTTGTTTATGCGACAAGGTAAGGTTAGCCAAACGTTTGGTTATACAATCTTCATGGGTACTGGAGACCTGCCGGGCTAAGATGCGCACCACGAGATAATTTTGTCGACACTCGTATTGCGTCGGCGCAAGTTGCTTCTCGCTCACCTGACTGAGCGATGAGCGGGATAGAAGGTTGCGCTCTCGGGAACGAGAGTCGACAAAATTTTATCGCGGTGCGCATCTTAGCCCGGCAGGAAAGATGAGATAAGGGAGTTATAAGGTCACTGTCGACAGTGCACTTGTGTGAATTATTAGCGCCATCCAGTGGCGTTATGCGGCACTAATTTCGACAATACTAAAATTAAACAATGTCTGTTCTTATGTTACTGCCATTCTTTTCCGAAACTATAAAAGCTTATTTATGGAACATGGTAAGTAGATGTATTGTAAACCGCATTAAGATTTTCATACAGAATTAATGGAAACAAACATTACTGGATGCTACGGAATCCTTCATGAGCGAGACCAACTTGCACTTGGCCGGTTTTTTTGTTAAGTGATGATAATGCCTATCACTATGATGTAATCCAACAGAGAACCAGAGTCACCGACATAGCCCACCGAATTAGCAAACTAAAGTGGCAGTGGGCTGGTCACATTAGCCGCAGAACTGACAACCATTGGAGCCATAAAGTCCTTGAGTGGAGACTCCGACTCGGCAAACGTAGTGTTGGACGCCCTGCTACAAGATGGGATGACGACATTCGAAGGCTGGCTGGAGTGAGCTGGATGAGAGTGAGAAAATCGGGAACGGTGGCGTGCATTGGGGGAGACCTATGTCCACCAGTGGACGAGCGTGGGTTGCTGATGATGATGATGAATGCCTATCACTGATATACCTAAGATATTATTTACCTTTTTTTTGTTTACCCTTTACATAAAAAATATTCAAAACAGGTACAAAATGGTATATTCGCAAATGCTAAGGAAGAAATACTACGATATGATAAAGTACAAAATTGGGTACTGTTTCGCCCAGCTGCGGCATTTGAAGAAGGAGCAGTATATATTATGGTCTTCAATGGAATCAATGAGGTATCTCGCCAAACGGTTGCATTTTCATATGAGAGTATATGAAAAAGTCGTCAGGTAATTTGAACTAATTAGAGCAAATTTTTCACTGGTGCAAATCAAAAATACCCTGGTGTGAGCCAGTTAAGGCTCTTTTTTTTATGTGATAGGTAGCAGACGAGCAGGCGGATCACTTGATGGTAAGTAATTGCCGCCGCCCATGAACATATGCAACAAGTGCGCTGCTAACCTTTTATTTCTGGGTTGTCATAAAAAACATATTAACGTCATCATCATCATTTCAGCCATTAGACGTCTACTGCATCCAATGGCTGAAATGATGATGATGATGCAGTCTAATGGCTGAAATGATGATGATGATGATGCATTTCAGGTTAGACGTAGACATAAAGGATACCATGAGGATGTGCAAAACTTTAGAATCTGAAAGGAGATTGGAGTCCGATCCTAAATACTACAATGAATTTTACGATATTACAACGACTACACAGGGAAGTCGTTACGAGTAGCATCTATCTGTACTGCAAGATCCACTACAAGTACGGTCGTGGTCAAAAAGTGTTTACCACCTTAAGGATCATAATCGCACGTACACATGTAGGTGATAAGTTCGCATTGCATAATATTAATCATAGATAATGGTATCTTTTTAATGATATGACAGCTGACAGCCAGCGCCCCCAGTGCATGACAAATGTCATGTCATTTCAAAGAAATCAGGTTTTTTATGGCTGCTTCTGTGCTGTATCCTCTTTGTGTGTCTTTTTAATATTTACTTTAAAACGGTATTAAGTAACTTGATATGGCATTTTTGACTTTAGTGCAAAAAGTGTGATATAGAATCAAATTTCAAAACTGGTAAACACTTTCTGACCGCGACCGTATGCTAGCTACTGAAAAGGGAGCGAAGAGGGTCCTCGAAAAAAAAAACCTAAACTCAAGGAAATATAAACAGAAGAAGATATATTCATAGAAAAACAATACTTATGGTACCTACAAACGCAACAGGAGAAGAGAGAGGGTGAAACAAAACGCGCTATTATTGGTTGGCACAGTGGCGCCATCTAAGCATAATAGAAAGCCAGGCCGATAAGACCATTCAGGAAGAATTACCACAACAACAACTAAAGCGAAGTAACTGAGATAAAGCATATTGTCTATTAAATATCAAATTAATGTAACGCAAATGCCGAAAGTAAAATTAAATCGAGTTTTTGTTCTTTACGTCACCATTTTTAACATCTATTTATAAAATCCAATAACAACGAGCCTTCATCTTCCTAAAAGGCCGGCAACGCATCCGCACTCCTTTTGGTGTAGCTTACCTTCCTATATCATAAAAAAAAACAAAAGCTTTAAAGATAAGGGTAATCTGTATTTTTTACCCGACTACGCCAAAGCAAAAGGAGGGTTATGATTTTGACAGGCTATGTATGTTTTCATGTTTGGAAAGGCGTAGTCACACGTTCATATACCTGCCTACCTACCGTAGCACTTTGACAACGTGTGACTGCGGATTTCCAAACATGCAAAGTTATCTCTACATAGTGAATATTGCATACTTCAGAATAGTATTGTATGACACTATTGTAAATTGACAACGAATTTAAGGCTTGTTTTATACTTTTTCAGCGTCGTTTTTTGTCGTAGTTGGGTTTTAGTTTTTTATATAAAGCGTAGAAAGCTCTTGATTTCATAGTCGCAGTACGCACTCAAAACCTCTAGAAGCTGTTGCACCAAATAGTGAGTTCCATTTCTGGAATTTTCCGGCAAACTCGCGCTTGCGGAGCGTGCTCGTATAAATAGCGGGACAGGAGAGCCCGCGGTTCAGTTCCGATTTGGAGAGCGAAGCGAGCTAATGACCTGCAAACTAGTAGTGAGCAAATTACCTCCGAAGTAATTGAGAAGCCTATGTTTATTAGTGAAATCATTTTTCGTTCATAAAGTTAATATCTTTTTGTAGATGTGTCGTTTTATTGAAATGACAAAGATTTATAGAGTGGCTTAGAAGAAAATACTGTAAGGTGTTTTTACGAATGACGGACCGTCTTCGTCCATCAGGTGATCCGTCTGCTTGTCTGCAACCTATCACATAAAAAAGTCTCGACTAATTTCAACCATTGGTATTGGCTGGTTTTTTGGAACGAAAATGATACTACCAGTTCCATACAACTAATTTAATACATATTTTGTAGAGGCCATTGACTCAGTTGAAATATGGTCCTATCTGGAGCAATCCCAGCCCGATTTTTTAAAATTCATAGAGCAAATATTTTGTTGGAAATGTTTGGTAGAACACATGGTTAAAGAGATGTAAATGTTCACTGATACACCCTGTATGTTATGAACAACAAAACTGTCATTAATGGCTGGCCCTGTCATCCTATAGACTGACAAAACGTTCTTCTCATCCAGTTCTGCATCATTAAGTCACTAAATTGTTTTGCACCAATAAATATTTTTGCAAGTCATCCAACGTAATCTTACCATCCGCCTTCACCATTAAGCAAATTAAACCTTAATATGTATAGCCGAGTGATTAATAACCTTTGAAACTTTCTCCGGTACCGTTGAAGTTTGGTAACTCTGACAAATTGGCGAGGATCCGAAAAACGAACGAATAGCTTAGGGCTAAGATACACATTTAAGAACTTATTCAGAAGTTTCAATATCGCCTGCTATAAATAAATAAATGCGCCAAACAATCACACCAATCAACCTGGTCTCAAACTAGGGCAACTCCTGTACTATGAGTACCAGGTGACTATAATTAACTGGGGGCGTCAACCCAGAACACCGAGACTCAAGGAAAACTTAGAAAATGCAGTTTTCTCGACGACGCAATGTGTAAAGGGGCACGCCTAAAAGTACCGGGTTCGATTCCTGGTCAAGTCAATTTAGGAAACTACATTTTTTAAGTTTTCTTGGGTATGGGTGTTCTGGGCTGACGCCTCCAGCTAATTTTCATCATCTGGTGCTCATATTTACAGAGGTTCTAGTTTGAGTCCAGATTGATTGTGTGATTGTCTGGCGCATTCATGTATTTATTTATTTATAGCTTTTGCCCGCGACTTCGTTCGTGTGGACTTCAGGTTCGTAGAAACCTCAAAAATTGTAGCCTATGTGTTATTCTGATGTATAAGCTATATTGTGGTAAAGTTTCATTCAAATCCATTCAGTAGTTTTTACGTGAGAGACATCCATACATCCATACAAACTTTCGCCTTTATAATAGTAGTAGGATTTATTTATTTTTATTCCCTGGGGCGTGTGTAAAGCTGTAATATTTGTGTATCAGGCTAGTTACATACGGAAACATGCTCAGAATCGTCCGGACGTGTTACACAACTTGCTGATCAGTAATTAGTGCTGAACATCACGAATTAACCTGGATACCTCTACACAGTATAGGAAACGTGCACAACAGCGGTGATGCCAAGTGGTACCATCTATTTGATTTTGTTAGTGCTTTAAATTGTTAATACAAAGTGCTTCCACCTTTAGTTACTGGCAGGCACATAGACGGTGCTGCCAACTGGTGTCATGAATATGAACATAATTTAGCTTATGCGTATGCACTAATAGTCCTGTGTTTAATACAAGAGTCTAATAATGTACTTGAGTTTTTCTGTTAAGAAGTTCTCATTCTGGTAGTATCAATTCTGGTGTTCCACTAAAAAGTCCTATAAATATGAGTAGGTAGGTATTAGGGAATAGAGAGTGCATACAATTGATAATATAGACACTAGGCATGTACAGTCGAGTTCAAAAATATGTATAGACTTTAGGACCTTGTCACAATACATATTTATAAGAAAGTGGAAGTTGTTTTCTTAAACACGTGTACTGTGACAAGGCCCAAAAGTTTATACATATTTTTGAACTCTACTGTACAAGTTTGACAAGTATGTGGATCCCTGAACCTTAAGTGCGTTATTTACATCAGAATAAACTGCAAAGAATTGACATATCTAACATTCATAAACGTTCTGTATGGAGTAAAATTTAATAAAGAACATTTCATTTTATTTGCTTTAGCATAAATCAAAATATTCGAGAGGACATAGTTTAGAAAGAAAGAAATTACATTTATTACTTTGTTTTCAGGATCCGTAGATTCCTTGCGGTTGTTCATTGTACTGTGCATGTGATTTGTACCTCCCAATCACAGGCATTAACTGTGCCGATGTTATTTGGCAACAGCTAACTAGGTTTAGACATTTTAATGATATTCCATTAATTAAAGCTTACAGGTATCAAGTACCCATTTATGACCTAAATAGTTATTTGTCTATGTCATCTTCTGTCTTTCTCAACTTATCGTGTAATTCACGATTGCGTCCAGGGTACATACGCTTGGTTTTTTTTATTGAGGACAATCAAGACGACCTCACTCCGAGTGATGGTAAGCAGCCGTATACAATGCATATTAGATTAACAGGCATAAATTCACCCTTAAATTTTATGCGAATTTTCAAGTCATAGAACAAAATTAAATGTTCAGAATGGTTAGTACAACACGTGGTTATAGGGATGCAAATGTTCAAAGATAACACCCAGTATGTATAATAGTAAAAAAAATAACATAAGTGCCACTGAACACTTTCACAAACTCTTTTAATACTACCGTATTCCTAAAAACTCGAGCCTTTACACAAAATTGATCAATTACCCGAAAAACTCTGCTACCATCGTACTGCTCAATTCCCGTACATGAACCAATCTTGTGAACCCACGACCGCTCCATTGGGCAGGTAATGCACCGGCATATTATTTATCTACTTAACCTTCGAAGAAAAGAATGGGCCGTAAACATTTAGGCCTGATTTTTCCGTCAGATACAAGATAACAGGTGAATTAACGTCGTAAGAACCAAAAGCCTTTTAAAAGGCATAAAACAATTGATTTTCTATTGTGTCTGCTGTCTGGACCTTACGACGTCAAGTAGGAACTACTCGGTGAATAAGATTTGTTAAAATGACATAGTGAGACATAACAGTCAGACATGTACATGTATATTATAAATATTATCGTATATTTTATCAATCTTATAACTGGCTGACAAAATAAAGAAATAGAAAGCTAAGCTGAAGGTGGCACATGTTGACAAGTAAAAGGTGTATGTCAGCATTTCTGCTGCAAGTGTATCAACAAATAATACTAATAATGTACTTATATAAATAAACTAGCGGCCGCCCGCGACTTCGTCCGCGTGGGAAAGTAACTTTTTACCCCCCTTTTAACCCCTTTTTCGCAATAAAAAGTAGCCTATGTTTTTTCTCAGGGTCTAGATCATCTGTATACCCATTTAAATCCGTTCAGTAGTTTTGGCGTGAAAGAGTAACAGACAGACAGACAGACAGACAGAGTTACTTTCGCATTTAAATAAAGGATTCAGATTTCGAAGAAAGGATTAAAAGACTGCTACGGTGAATGAATGAATATACTTTTAATACACACGAAAAAATTAAAAACTTAGAAAATGTGATGACAAGAAATTCGATGAGAATGATACTAAAACATAGTAAGAGCAAAAAGCTCGGACATTGCCTGCATTCGTGACTCAAGTGGGTTACAAAGGTGAGCCCAATACATTACGGCCTGGTCGGCTCGTAAAACTCTGTTTTCATTTCTTTGTCCGACTCTAAGCGTATCTCATAAGAGCGGCCGCGTTACGGTATCGATTGACCTACAAACTGAATGTAGACACCCCTTAATAGTTTTCGACTGCCTTGGTGCCGCAGAGGATAGTGGGTACTTTAAATTAAATTAAAGCAACGGCTTTGGGTCCTGGATTCGATCCCTGGGTCGAGCCAAAAATGTGTACCTGAGTTTTTCTGTTCCCAAACTCTCGGTATCTGCTCGAAGTCTTTAAGTCGGCTGTCTTGCACCCCCGTGCCTCGAAAAGCCCGTTAACTCTCTTCCGCCATGTCACATTAGTCGAAGTCAGTCGAAATCACTCACGGTTACTGATTAAAAACCCTGATGTTTAGCGTTTTATCAAACTGCGGATTCTGTCAAGACTGCTTTTAACAAAATTGCGGGTTTTAGACACTATTAGATCAAAGCAAGTTCACGTGACAACTCACTCGACACACGATTGCAGTGTTAAAAACGATACAATTCAACTATTCTCATATTCGGCAGTGAAATGCCGAAAAGTGATAAGTAGTTATATCACTTTTCGGCATTTCACTTCCGAACAATATACCACCAAATTTGCACACTAAATCCACTAAATACTAATCAGCCGATGCTATTTACTCCTATACCCACCACAGATTTCAACCTTCTAATTACGTGCTCAGATACAAAAAGAAAAAGAAGGAAATAAGAGGTGTTGCATAAACAACAACAAAGTAATTAGTTACAAAGTTTCTGACGCCCCGCCATTTTTAAATTTGACCTAATTAGAAAAAGAGGGAAGTTATTGTTTTCTCCGTCACGTAAACACAATAAACTTAACGGCATCATTTGGCCTGGATTCTATAATTACGAGTATAACTGTAATTAATTTTGCCCGTGACTTTGTTTATAATGGCGGTGTAACTTTAATAATTACATTGTTTTAGAGAAACTTTACGGTAAACGCACATTTATCAAAACCGAACGTAAATGCGTAACTATGGTTATTACTTTTGTATGCAAAAGACAGCAAAGTAGAAACCAAAAAATTACTCGTAGCACCCCCCGCCCATGAATATTAAAAGTTGATTTTAAAACTACGAGTATTGAAAGGTTTCTTATAAATACTTCTTTTCTTATCATTTTTAACTTTTATGTCTGCAATTCATTATAGGTACCTAGTAAGGTAAATCTTCTATCTTCTATACTATTTATAAAGAGATAACTTCTATAGACAACGACAAGGCTTATAGGTAAACCGAAAACACGAAACGCTTGCGCGATATAATTGAGCACAGCGCCATCTATTAGTTCAATTACGGTCCCGAAGCGAAGTGAGGGCGGGCCACTAGTAATGAATAAAAAACAAATATCGCTTCTATTGGATCGAAAAACCACTTTAAAGGTATATAGATACATACCTACACACTTATCCGAACCGAACGCCTCGGAAGAGTCGAACGAAACGAATATTAGACGATTAGATTAGAATTCTGTAGTTTCACTCATGTACCTATTCTATTTCTATTAGAGTGAACGATAAAGGGACCTCCTCAAGTTTTCAAACGAATTGTTTACGAAACATATTATAAGCTACGATCACTTTAGGAAGTTTGTGCTAGTCCCTGAAGTCGGTCTATTTACTGTCAAATATATATTTTTTGAGTAAAAAACACGTGCAATCATAAATATCGAGCACGATAATATTGCTACTCCGTACATACGGCGTCACTACGGAATACCCTTTCTGTTCATTAAACCGCCCTTATGTGGAAGACATAAGTGCTATTTTTGCAATGCGAAAGAGTAACTGGATCTGACGTCTGTACATACTAAATTCGCTTGCGCCCCTATTCTTTTGAATAAATAACAAAACGGAAACTTACGAGGAATATTGTGGACGAAATATGCCGCAGCCCAGACATCAGTTGCGGGGTCAACTTCTTGCACAGGGTGTTTTTGGGATAACTTGGCAATAACATATACAATACAAAGGTAGCCATGAAATTAAAGACACACTCCTTTTTCATAGAAACAAACGTATTTTGAAGGCTTTATTTATTTATTTATTTAAAATTTAAGTACATAATGCGCTTAAAAATTTTATCGAAGGGTTCAGTTGGAACTCGTACCCACAACCTTCCACATACCGGCTGTTCTACCGATTAAACTAACCGAACCTCCAACTAATCAGACGAATTTTGTAAGTCCTAGATTCACCATGAGCTAATAATAAGATAGTCTCATTTTTTTTTTATGTGATAGGTAGCAAACGAGCAGGCAGATCACCTGATGGTAGGCAATTGCCGCCGCCCATGGACACTTGCAACACCAGTGGAGTTACACTCCACTGGTTACAAATTGTAGGTGTTGTAGCCTTGTAGGTATCTACAATGATATGACTATCGTGAGCTCAAGCATTTCCATCCAATGGTCAAATAATATACAATAGCAGAATATTATTTGAACCTATTGAAAACGTAGTTAATCATTGCATGTAAATACATTCCGACTGACACTTTTTGAAATGTTAATACTCGGATGGAGACTTAAATTGTTACCGTCTTTGTATACTCCTAAAATGGGTCACCTTTTACCGTACCCTTCCGTAACATCCTGTATACAAACTCGCGATAAGATATCGGATAGGGTCTTGCATTAAATTTGACCTTAAAAGGGTCACGTTATGGCATTGATGTCCTGTAGAGACATATCTCTAATCATAATCTCTGGAGATCCGAATTCCGAAGTCCTTAGAAAAGGAAAACTTGTTTTAGAAGTGTTCGTGTCAGGGAAATGTGGGGAAGGTAGTAAATTGTAATCACAAATTCATGATCCTAGTGACCAATTTGAAATAAAATTACGTGTTTTAATAGGCAAAAGAGGAAATTACAAAAATTATGTACCTATACGGAAGACTACTGGAGGTTGGCGGTCTTGTACCCCCGTGCCGCCCGACGTCTTTCCAGTCGCGTCGATGTACAGTGGCCAGCACATCAAGTTACTACAATCTGTCAAATTTCCTCAGTTGATATTGAACCAAACACGTTTGACATAAAAGTGAGGTTCAATTGAAGACAGATTGTAGTAACTTGATTTGCTGGCCACCGTACCATCGAAAGATAATAGTGAAGGAATAGGGAGTGCTCGACTAAAGTGACCGACATAGTGTATCGAATCAGCACGCTAAAGTGGCAATGGGCTGGCCATATCTGTCGAAGAACTGACAACCGTTGGGGTAAAAAAGTTCTTGAGTGGAGACCGCGACTCGGGAAGCGTAGTGTGGGACGACCCCCGGCTAGATGGAGTGACGATTTGCGAAAAGCCGTTGGTATAGACTGGATGCGTCTCGCCGAAGACAGGGTGAAATGGCGAACATTGGGGGAGGCCTATGTCCAGCAGTGGACTGAGACAGGCTGATGATGATGATGATGATGATGAGGGAGTGCTGTTTGTGCACACACTTGACAAATATATCGCATAGGATGCTGATCGTTTAAGATCTGCCGCTGGAAAATATAATTACTTATTAATATATAATGCATCTTTTTCTCCCACGATAACTTCAACCTCTTGAAGAAAAGGTCGCATTTATATATTCAGAGGACAAAAATAATGAACCTCGTATCGATTCTACACAGCTGCTAACCGTGCTCAGTAAAACAAGTTGAATAATTGATTGGGACAACCCTGTCACCGCCATAACGTAAGCCAACGTTCGTGAGATTTTTATAGTGCGACAAACCTGGCTAGGCCGATGGCGAACAAAGAAACCAACGTCTGCAACTTTTGACTTTTTTCCTTTATCCCTACTCTTTAATACATCGTTACATAAGGTACAAAATATAGTATGGCCAATGACAGGTTTTTCTTTTATGTTTAAGTAATGAATTCTGTATGTATAAGTAATACTAGTGGCCTGCCCTCACTTCGCTTCGGGACCGTAATTCAGATATGAACCAAAATTACATTGCGCTGTGCTAAATTACATCGCGCAAGCGTTTCGTGTTTTCGGTTACCTATAAGCTTTGTCGTTGTCTATGGAAGTTATCTCTTTATAAATTATATTTTAAGCCATTTTAGCGTGATAACCTAGAAGACCTGGCAAGACCTGGAAGTTCCAGCTCTACCTATTATATGGACAGATAAATACACGTTATAGATAATTATAATTAAACACAATACACAAGGTTTTATAATAGAATAGAATAGAATAATCTTTATTGCTATAACCGTGTACAAAATATGATTATCGAAAAGGTCGTTTTATTAATAAAAAGATGACCCTTTTAGCTTGTCCTGTCAATTCACACTATCAAATGTAGGTATTCAATAAGCCCAATAAATCAAGGGTAGGCCCAGAACATCCCCTCCATAAATTACTCCAATATTGGAGGTTCTATTCTGCCGGCAATTTTTCACAGCACCAGACTACAATGGTGACAGGTCATCAACCAGACGTCCCGATTCCTTAGACTGTGCTCGGGGAGGATTTACATGTTACGATACAGAAATAAGAAAAAACTAAAGGGTAATCGTCTCTCCTGGTATGGGCATGTAATGAGAAGAGAGGAGGAAAAAATTCTGACTTTTGACTGGCCGGTTGGCGCAATGGTAGTGACCCTGCCTCATACGTCAAAGGTCGTGGGTTCAATCCCCACCCTGGACAAACATTCGTGTGATGAACACTTGTGTTTGTTCAGTGTCTGGGTGTAATATATGTATTTAAGTATTATATTTTGTGATCCTCGGTTGTCTGATATCTGTAACACAAGTGCATAAGCTACTTAGTACGGAGTCAGGTCAATGTATGAGATGTTATGTGAATTTATTATTTATTTAACCAAAAGAGTGAGTGGGTATGAATGTAATTGGGTCAAAGAGCAGAGCACGGCCATAAAAAGATATAGGTGAATTGTGTGAAGAATGACATGACTGAATAGGGGTGGATGATACGATGACGAATGACAGAGACGAATGGAAGAAGAAAATATACTACGACGACCTAAATAACCTGGGAATAGGGAAGGCAGATGATGATGCAGAAATAGAAAAAAATAGGATTCCCCATACCTATTCAGAACTGAAACTGTTTTTTTTTTCATCCAACCCATACGTATGGGATATCTATGGTTAGGTTTCATAAATTATATTCAGGTTTCCAATATCCCTTCTGTCTAAACAGATAAATAGTTTGACTGAAAGATACTTCCAAAGTGGAAAAATGTGTCGCTTTTTTTTAACAAGCCGCATAAACCGGAATTTAGGTACTTACTAATGTTACTTGCTGTTGCAGAACTCTTCGTGGGGCAAGTTCGCCTTGCACTTGGCCACTTTTTTACTTTTCTGCCCGAAAACCGATGTACTTTTTTTTTTAGAGCCCGTTATCTTTTATACTATTTATAAAGATATAACTTGATAGAAAACTACACGGCTTATTATGAAGTCGAAACGACAAAACACTGCTTCATTGACAAAGAGAACTAATACTAAAATAGCAAAACTATGTGCAACAAAGTTAGGCGGGCCACTAGTCGCTAATAATTATTTATTATTATTAAAATACCCGTCGTGTCCCACTGCTGGGCAAAGGCCTCCCACCCCCTCTCCACATTTCACGATCCTGGGCGACTACGGTCTAGTTGGCGCAATAGGTGTCGAGCTCATCCCGCCATCGCCTCCTCGGTCTACCTCGTGGCCGCCGTCGATTTTTGGGTTCCCACACACACAGTCGCTAATAAAGGCGAAAAAAATTAATTAACCTCCAAAAAATCGAACAGTGCAAATTCGGGTCAAGTCTGTTCCCCATTGGGCCCGTTCTTCCCGATTGGGGCCTCACAGGAAATTGTCCCTCGCCCCTCAGCGGGCACTTTCGGGGCCCGGCCTCGGTTTCCGACAAACGACGTATAGATACCAGATTGACGATTGGGCACTCTTTTGTTGACATCCGGGAATACGCTAGGTAAACGGAATGTCGTTTTGGATAGTTTGTTGTGGAAATGCGAGTACAATTGAATAATTTTGAATGGGAATGTATTGGCAATCTCATTTCAATTCAGTTTTTAAGATAGAGTAGTACGAAAATTGGTCTGTAATGTAAAACCACTGGCTGGACTAAGGACTGGTTGCGCGGGTTTGGTTGCCGCACCAACTCAAATGTTTGCTGATGAAACAAAAAAATTGTCTTGAGTTCGGATGTGTTGATTAAGATTTCCATAGCACTTGGGAAAACCTTAGTTTTCGGACCAAGATAATGTATGTAATATCGTCGCAATTGATATATTACTAGAGGCCCATCCTCACTTCGTTTCTGGACATTGTTCCAATTTGTACGAAAAGATGGCGGTGGTCGTAGCTTGCATCGTGCAAGGTGTTTCGGTTTTTCGATTTAGTTGTTAGACTTAAGTCAATAATGCACTTAAAAATTTCATCGAACGGTTCAGGTGGGACAGCTTATCGGTATGTGGAAGGTTGTGGGTTCGAGTCTCAAATAAATTACAAATAATTGCTATCAAAATAAAATTTGCTATAAGACGTGTCTACAGGATTTCCTTCTTTATCACTAGCATAGAAGATAGATTATCCAATAACAGTGACCTTTCTTTCCAGTGCACCTCCAGTCAGAAGACATCACGCTGCGAGACTACGCGCTCCACACGACGGTCAGCAACTTCATCAGGGGGAACTTCACCCCCACCTCTCTGGAAGAGCGGCCCTGTTACGAGCAGCCGTACTTCGTGCCTCGGTCGGAGAGGTCCCACTACTGGCTGGACGAGTACCGGCCTAGTGGGTACTACTTCAGGACTCGCCAGCGGAGGGGGCGGGGGGCGAGGTCGCTGGCTGCGCGGAGGAGAAGACGAAGGTAAGACGGAAGTTTAGTGGTTGTAGTCTTCTTCTTTAAGTATCAACTTCTGACGAAGCTTGGCGATCACAATGGCGACTTGAACCCTTGACAGAGCTGTGTAAAAGGCACGTTCTCTGCAGAGCATCTGTTCTAAACGGAGATGCTTTTATTGTACCACTGGCGCAGATTTTTAAGCCAAGAAGTTCTTCTTCTTCCTTGGCTTATATTTATTTCTATATCTTGTTTTCTCTTTTCTTGTAGTAAGCCGTCCTAATCAGCGTGTCGATATCATTGTTACTTTTTATTCGCACTTTTTTCGCTTTTCCGCAATCAGGCTTCAGATATGCCCATTTCGCGGGTCTACGAAACCTGACAGCGCTTTTGCGCTGCTGAAAATTTCCTGGAGACTACCCGGGTTTGGGACTGATAACCGTTGGAGCCATAAAGTCCTTGAGTGGAGACCGCGACTCGGCAAACATAGTGTTGGACGCCCTGCTACATGATGTGATGACACATTCGAAGGCTGGCTGGAGTGAGCTGGATGAGAGTTGCCGAAAATCGGGAGCGGTGGCGTGCATTGTGGGGAGACCTATGTTTAGCAGTGGACGAGCGTGGGTTGCTGATGATGATGATGATGACCCGGGTTTTCCAGGAAGTGCCAGGAAGTGAAGTGAAGTCAGCCATATTTACTTAATTCCTTTACTCCCACTTATACCTTACTTTATTAAGGCTACTAAAAGCTGATTGAGCCTCGTCCACTAACCATAGTTGTTTGCCGCAGGTTCCTCCCCGCGCGGGTGGTGAGCGGCCCCCTCCAGGGTCGCAGCGTGCTGTTGCAGTGGGCGCTGGCTGATGCAGCACACCTCGACCTGCAAGATACTAGTGTCGTTTTTAGGTGAGTTCTCTTTTAACCGTACTACAGGTTTTATAAACATACTTCAGGCACCAGTCTCTCACAAAGTCAAGGTGTTTGTCACATAAAATAGTATCCTATCACTGTCTGTATGACCTATACTGTGAGAGAAATAAATGATTTTTTTTTATTTATTTACTCGCCTTTTTATGTGACATACTTGCATCAAAGCGAGCTAGTCGTCATGCTGGAAACCCCCTTCCATCGACACTCGTTTCGCCAAGTTGCTAAGGGACTTAAAGGAAAGAAAATTAAGTTGTTTTTCAAGAGCAAAATGGCAAAACAAGAAAGTGCAAAAAGTATTATTTGCCAAATTCGCAGATATCTTTGTTCTGTCTGATAATAGTACCTATAGTTAACGACAGTGCTTAGGTAAACTGTTAAAGTGTGCGATGTAATCGACGCCCAACGCCGTCTATTGATAAAGTCCCAAAATGAAGTGAGAGGGAGACCACTAGTTTTAAAATTAAACGTCAGTGAGAATAAAAAACAAAACAACAACTTTAAATGTCCTCGACAAGTAATGTTGCAAACACTACCATTTTGTACGTACGACAGTTCACTAGGGAATCCACGCAAATGGTACCACTTACAACATATGAGTACGTACGTATTACTATTACACGTATCCTTGTACAATGTAATGTCTCTTCATCAACCCTTCTGTCAATGCAATAAGGTTTATTATAGATAAATTTGCTCTTAAGCTCATACAAGTTAAAGCACGACAGAAAAATATTCATAGACTAGAACGAAATCGCTTGACGTTATTCTTGAGAATGTGGATTTTATGCTAAGTACTATCTATAGAACTTGTTCTTCAAGGAATAAGGGTTTATGTTCTTTAGATTTAAAATATGGGAGCTGTATACTTTCATTCTTTTTAAAAAGTTATTCTTCAAAGCTAAGCTCAGATGAAAATGTTAAAAACTTTGTTTCATTTATACAAACTGTTGCTTCAATGGTTCAGTTTTCCTAAGTGTGTTTTGTTTTGTTTTGAAATATTGTTAAATAATATTAGACTTGGAATAAACGCTACATATTGTAGTTAGGGCTACGTTGTATCAGCCTTGGTCACAAGTGAACTCATGGTTTAATATTCCATAGTTATTAAAGCAACGCGAAAATAAAAATAAACGATTTGTTAAGACTACTAAATCTTAGAACCTACGACCATTGCGTCGCAATTGGCGTTAAAACCATTAAACGAGTCGTCGGGCTTTCCGTGATCCGAAAATATATTTCCGTGATCCGAATAAATACAAAAACTAAACTTCACAAACCGCCGAGATCCAAAGTTCCTAATGCAATAATACTTATCCCTACTTTGTTTCTTCCTAGAATCTCTCCATCGCTTCCAACAATCCAAATCTGTGAAATATGATATTCAGAGGCTCCTAAAACTATCCCACGTTTTCCTCTTTTCGCGTCCAACAAAGGATTTCGGAGGCGAATTTGCCTCCAGCCCTCGTTTAGCATATTTACAATGCATTCACAACACGAGGGCACGTACGAAAAGTTTTTATTTGATGGCAGTCTGTTTAAAAAGTAAGGTTTTTTGTTGCAAACCAAACAAAAAGCTAACAGACTAGATGCGACTCGCTAAGCGTAATGTTTGTGAAAGTAAACACATGGTTTAGGGGACATTTACACTAGTCGCTTGTTTGTATGCGGGCAAAGACGTACGATTGGAACTAGGAGGATCAGGGATAACCAACATGTTATCGACCAATTTTAATGTCCCAGACTAGATGTGACTCGGTAAGCGTAAGTTTGTAAAATCAACACACAAGTTTGAAGACGCATTTACACTGGTCGCTATAGCATCAGTATGTAAAATGCAGGCAAAGACGTTTGACTGGAACTTGGAAGATTCAGGGATGACCATGTTATGCGACCAATGTACAATGACCCAGACTAGATGTGGCTCGCTAAGTTTGTGAAAATCAACACAAAAGTTTGAGACGCGCATTTACACAGGTCGCTATAGTATCAGTATGTAAGATGCAGGCAAAGACGTACAATTGGCACTGGGAGGATCAGGGATGGCCGACTTATCGACCAATGTAAAGGCCCATGCTTTAGGAGTAATAATAAGACCCGGCCACAATAACTAGCGAACTGTTAAGACGTACATAAAGATCCAGTAGCTTACAACTTACAGTCGAGAAGCATTAATATCCAAAGAACCTTCTTACTATTAATGGAGAGAAGAAAGTTATCCGTTGCTTGCAAACTAATTAAAGCAGAGTCAACGCCCCTGCGACTGCGCAACAAGACGGATGGCTCGTAGAACAGACGGCAACTTGCAAACAAAATGTTGAACGCTTTGGGTTGGCAGCAACATCCATACTTACATCCTCACAAACTTTCGCCACAAAAGAAAGATGGCTGCCTACAATGCGATATGGTTACGCACACATTCATGCGCGCTATCAGTAAGCTCGCCGTGTTTCGCCAGTGAGTGACAGAGACAAACGTGCGGGAGAGACACGATACGAAGAACCGTTTTTTTTATGTGACAGGTGGCAGACGAGCAGACGGATCACCTGATGGTAAGCAATGTCCGCCGCCCATAGACACCTGCAACACCAGTAGAGTCACAAATGCGCTGCCAACCTTTAACCCCCTTTTCCCCCAATTGGGCCTCCGGTGCCCTCATTCACTCGACGAAACACAGCGCAGGCGCTGCTTGAGCCGGCCTACTCACTCCGGAGCGTGGCTCTACCACGGTAAAAGATACTGCCATAACGAGCTCTTTGATATCTCAAGATCAGGCCGAGCCATACTCCTGTGTGTACCTTGAGTGTGTATTTTGAGTATTCGCTGGAAAGGATTAATCGTTTTAAAAATCTATAGGCTTTTAAGTAGTACGATTAAAATCTACTAACTTCAGTTTATATGGCATAACTAATTACACCTCATCTTATATCATCGTGTAATTCCTAATTGCGTCCAAAGCTGTCGCTTCGGAGCCCGAGGTACGCTTCCTACTAACCACCATAGCTCTTTTATCAACACGGTACCATTAGATTCGAGTGTATCACTCAGTGTACCATTTTTGGACTTTAGTACACTTCAATAAGGTCGAAAATTGATACACATCGTGCATGCTTAGTTAATTTCTGGTTAGTCCTGAGCCGTTCTCGCGTTTACGATCTATCCCGGTCATAAAGTTGTCCTAATACACTCGGGGACAGCAAAAATATTTGCGGAACCGAAGATACAAGCTCGTTAATGTATGTAATAAGCCGGATTGCAACAGAATCCCGTTTTGTTTACATTTATGACGCAGCGGCTGATTAGGGATTGGGATTAGGCTTAATCACCACGCTTGCCTTATGCGGATTGGCAGTCACAAACCCGAGCAGTGTTCGAAAATTCGAAAGTAACTTTTAGCTTGCCCCGGAAATCGAACCTAGGACTAGGACCCCGATCATAGCATATACAAACTGAAAAGGCGAAACAGTAGCGCGATGCAATCGGCGCCCAACGCCATCTTTTGGCACTGAGCGAAACTAATGTCCTGAAAGTCCTGACACGATGTGAGGGCGGACCACTAGTAGATATAATATAAATGTCAAAAAAACCAAGTCTCGCAACTACCGTAAAAAGTGGTGAGATCCATGTTTGCCAAGTCGGTTATTCATTTATTGACTTGGCAATCACAGTATATCTCACAAGTAATGCATTAAATTGATTCGGTTGTTTAATGTGATTGCCAAGTCAATAAATGGATAACCGACTTGGCAAAACATGGATCTCACCACTTTTTACGGTAGTAGCGAGACTTGGTTTTTTTGACAAGTATTGTTTTTGATCTTAGCCAAAAGGCCGAGAAGCGATGACAAGTATTGTTTTTGATGTGATCTCATTCCTTTTTGTAGAAAATTCTTATTAAAATCTATTGAACTGCAAATATAACGTGGTAATCCTATATATCGGTATGATATTTATATAGGATTACAAAGATCAAGAAAAAACTGGATCAAAATTTAAGGATATTTTAGTTTTTCCTTAAGTCATACACCAAACACTACTTATATTCCAAATTGGAAGGTTCTAGGTCTGCTAGAAGTGCCTTAGAATTTTGATGATCGGTGAGTCAGTGAGTCAGTCAGTGAGTCAGTGAGTGACAAAATTAAAAAACTTTGGCCCGTTATAATTCTTAAACTACTGGTTCAAATTGATTGAAATTTAAAATATACAGTGTCTTTATAATGCCTGCATGGTTACTAAAAATTCAGTCTTCTAGTTTTATCCACAACGAAGATACAGGGGGTCGAAAATGGCCTGAATTGCTTCGAGAAAAGGATGGTACGGCCATGCCGCTTTTTTGCTCGACTTTCTGGGGGCACTGCCGTGCCCCCAGATTGAAGTTATCTCGTTTTTAATCTGCCACGCGAATAAATTCACAATATTATGCAGTGCAAGTCACAATTTGAAGATAACGCGCGCGATAGAGAAAACTCAGTTTGAACGCATTTCGATTTTATATCCAACGTCTTAAGGGGTATTTTATAATAGCTTTTAATTTTTGGTTATGATTAGACAATAGAATTTAAATAGATATCTCCAATTTTGCATTTGCAAAAATATCATAAACAGTATACTTATTCTGTAACAACCGTCAAGAAGAGTCGTATAGTCGTTAATTATGAATTTCTCTAACAAAGTGGTGATAGTCACAGGAGGAAGCTCTGGTATAGGGGCTGCAACAGCCATCATGTTTGCCAAAGAAGGGGCCAATGTAGCACTAGTGGGTCGAAACGAAGACCGCCTTAATAGCGTCGCGAACCAGTGCAACGGAAATAGTCATCTTGTCATCAAAGCTGACGTGACGAACGCGGACGACGTCGAACGCATTATCCAAATGACTGTCAAATCCTTCGGCAAGATCGACGTGCTAGGTCAACAATGCTGGGGTTGTTCATCCGAGTTGCCCCCTACAAGAATCTTCATCAAACTTCATCAATACTCTCGACGAAATCATGAAGACCAATTTCCGTGCAGTTGTCCATTTGACAACCCTTGCGACGCCTCACCTGCTCAAGACTAGAGGGAATATAGTGAACGTGTCATCTGTCAATGGGACGATGATCATACCTGGCTATATCCAATATGCTGTGTCGAAGGCTGCTTTGGACCATTTCACAAAAGGCGCAGCCTTAGAGCTTGCTTCTTCAGGAGTTAGAGTTAATGGGATTAGCCCTGGCCCTGATACGCACAGATATACTGAAAGCCTCTGGTGTAGAATTTACGTGGGAAGCCTTAGGGGCCAAGACAGCTCTCGGAAAAGTGGGAGAAGCAGACGAGGTTGCTGAACTCATTCTCTACTTAGCCAGTGATAAGGCTAAAAGCGTGACCGGTTCCAATTTTCTTATTGACAATGGAATGTTGTTGAAAAGTTTCGATTCCAGACTGTAACTTATCTAATGATGATATCTACAACACAAGTAATCGAGCTTCTTAATACGGAGTCTGGTCAAAGTATGAGATGTTTGTGTGAATTTGTGATGGTAAATAAATGACTTTACCTACTTGAAATGGGTCTGTCAATTAAAATAATGATAATATTGTTGATGTTAACAAATAACTTAATTAGTCATTCTAGTCCATACAAAGTGATGGCATAGCCCCTTAGTCTCATTGCTATTGTACTGGAACGAGCCAAATGCACCTGTCACAACGGCCACGCCCGCCCATTCTACCGTGTGCGGGTGATCTGACTGTACGCGGAACAATGCCGCCAGCCAGCCGGAAACATTAATCTACAGCGGACGACGTATAAGCGAATAACTTGATAACAATAGGCTGGTGGTTACCTGAGGTGAAGCTATTAAAGGACTTGAACCACGCACGTACGCTTCAGCATACATGGGTTGGAGACTGACTAAGACCGCACAGAAAAATGGTGAGAAGCAGCGCCTGCGCTGTTTTTCGTCGGATCAGCCATAGTCGCGTAGCGAGTAACCAGTTATAAGGTTTTTTTTATGTGATAGATGGCAGATTATCATAACCCACCACCTTATCACATGATCTTTCCCGCCTTTTTGACTTACAGACCGAATCGTTGGAGACGCCATTGGTACTTGCTCGGGGCTCTTTCCCGTATGGCGCTTGGCTTGACTCCCTACATGGGATATTTCCGTCCCATATATGTTTGACCTCCCATATAGTATGGTGTATTTCCGTCCCATATATAAGTAACAGTACCAACCAGTTACCAGTAACTCTTCACAAAACGGAATAAATCCAACTGCACAAGCAACTGTGCCAAGTAAATTAAAAACGATTTTTAAGCCGTCACATCGGAACGGGCACAAAGCCACATCCTATATCACTTTTGGTAAACGACTCTACGAAGTAGCCACAATCGAATAAACTACGGTAGGATAATAGACTTTTTATACTGGTATCTATCTATTTCGTGACAAATGAGCAAATGGATAAACGCTGCCCATGGACATCGGTAACCAGATAAATACGAGAGAGAAAGGCACTAACATACACACAGAGAGAAGACCGGCGTGAAGCAGCGCCTGCGTTGTGTTTTTTCGAGTGAGTGAGGGCACTAGAGGCCCAATTAGGGGGAAAAGGGGGTTAAAGGTCGGCAACGCCCTTGCGACTCTACTGGTGTTGCTGGTGTCTATGGGCGGCGGCCATCACTTACCATCAAGTAATCCGTCTGCTCCTCTGCCACCTATCACATAAGAAAACACACGCACACGCGCGCGCGATTCGTGTATGTACGTACACACACACATAGAAAGCCACACACATGCAAACATTTACACACACACACACACACACACGCACGCACACACACACACGCGCGCATACACACACACGAACGTATACACACATACGCACACACACTCAACACATTTACACGCAAATACGCACTCGTCACATTCTTTCCTCTCTCTTTTTGTTAGGGTACCACTAACATCCCGCTACGCCATAATAACGTCAGTCGGCCTTGTTTCTACGCTGTGGCTCTGGCGAGATAGTGGCATAGAGCGATTCTCTTTGTACAGAGCGGGTGAGTTATGAAAGGGCATTATAATACCTAAGCGGACGCGTCATTTGCCGCGGCCCGAGCGCGGTTTAAAGCGCGGTTGATGAAGACAAACGACGCTTTTTGTAGGACACGAGACACACTGGGACGGGGGTAAACAAGTTGATTTTAGGACATTTACACATACCTTTCATGTGTATGTATGTCGAGAGAGAAATACGCCAACACTATATAGAGAGAAGAATAACAAAAGCACGCTAGTACATGGTACTAATGTACTTTTTCTCTCTCGCACCCACGCACGCGCACACTCACGCTTGCACGCACATATACACAACATACACACACACACTCAGACACACATATACTTACATACAATATTGGCCGGCCCGGGGCTACTCGTAATACTATTTTGTCACACTCTTTTCTTCTTTTTTATCTGACCCAATATTATAATTATTTAAGTATTAACCATCCATTTCACCAGTGTGTGACGATATAGGATTAATGCGGTTGTAATTACGCGTACAACATCGGGAACACACGATCGGCTCTGAATCAGACAGCCTGTATTAATTACCGCATCGACAGCCCTTGCCAGTGGGTCGCATTTTAAAGCACACAAATGTGCGGTTTAGCCGAGTGTAGTGTGCCGCAGGCCCAATACACCTAGGAGAAGTGGAAGTAACCGAAAAACGGCTGCCTAGGTCTTAATCCTAACCACCTTTTTTTTTCGTTGACTCAGGGGAAATGTGTTACGCATACCCGTCCACTTCCCGGTGTATAAGTCCCGTTTGTATAACGTCGTAATGACAGTAGATACCCAGACACAATGGAAATTCAATTGTTTTATGCCTTTAAAAGGCTTACCTTACGACGATAATGCAACGCGAAAGTTTAAAAACATAAATAACCACTTGTGTTACAGATATCAGACAACAGAAAAGGAGGTGACCCAGACACTGAACAAAGTGTTCATCACACGAATGTTTGTCCAGGGTGGGGATCGAACCCACCTTTGGCGTATGAGGCAGGTCACTACCAAGTGCGCTATCCGGCCAGTCATTGGACCAGACTTCCTAATTTCTTAGTAATTGTATTGTTAAAGTAAAATGGTCGACCATACGGGCTCCAAAGCGATAGCTTTGGCTGCAATTGGGAATCACACGCCGTCATCATGAGGAATGTTGTCTTTAACTATAAAGCTTAATATCCCTTCAAACTCTTGACCTTGCTAACTATACTTCAGGAATGTTTTCGCTATGAATTGTTTAACGCATTTCAAACCATAATGCTTACCGGACCCTATAGTTTAACCTCTTCAATGGTCTATAAACCCTTTAGCCCTAAACT
Organism: Cnaphalocrocis medinalis; assembly: GCA_014851415.1. Taxonomy (NCBI): domain Eukaryota; kingdom Metazoa; phylum Arthropoda; class Insecta; order Lepidoptera; family Crambidae; genus Cnaphalocrocis; species Cnaphalocrocis medinalis. Next base: position 14,510,266 of record CM026287.1, on the reverse strand, counting down.
TCGTGTATCCTTAGCGGAAGGTAAATAATTAAAACGCAATTAATACAACTTTGGGTTGGCTTGTCAATCACTATGAAAGACGGTTCCGATATTGTTAGCGGGTGAGGCGATCGATCATGTTACGTGATTTTATTGAATGGTAAACTACTTGAAGGTAGGCCGCTTTCATTAATCTTTTCTTTCTATAAGGAGCCTATCGTTAGTAGAAAGCGACTAGGTCCACAAGTTTATAGTCACTCAGCGAGCTATGGAAAGAGCTATGCTCGGCTTTTCTTTACGCGATCACCAAATTCCGGATACGAATGAGGTGATACGGCAATGAACAAAATTCATCGACATAGCTCACAAATTCGCAAGGGCGCCCCGTTGGTCGAGTGGTTTAAGTACGAGGCCTGGTCCTGGGACCGAGATCACGGCCTCGAACCCAGGTTCGATTCGAAACCGAGCAAAAAAGTATGTGTCGAATTTTCCGAACATAGCTTGGGTTTGTGATCACCAATCTGCATTTGATAAGCGTGGTGATTTTAGCCTAGTCCCATCATAGTAGCGATGATAGATGATATTTGATGATAGATGATGATTATATTCTATAATAGAGGTTTTGCTCTGCAATGGGACTGTATATACATAGACTGATAGTAACTAATGGTAAAATTGATATTGAATTGTTTATTTTCATTCACTCATTCAATGAGTGAATTCACCCAATCTATATTTCCCCGAGAATGAGTAGAGACTCATACTCGTGTCTTTGTCCTTGTAGACAATTTGCAAATCACAATACCTCCTTAAGCATGCGTACTTCAGCTTCCCGCCATTACCCATATTTCAGTATTACGTACGTGAATAAAACATTTGTCCCCTCATACCGTATTCCAAAGGTCAAAATATAAAAGGGGAATCCAAGAGAAATATTATTTCGTATAAAGGAATATTTCTATTATTAACACAGACCCCAGTAGGGTCATCAAATTTAGATGTTTACTAAACGCCAATAGCTTGCTCAATATATTTTTATTGTATTTAAACGTCCGCGTCGTAAGACCTAAAAGCCTTTTAAAACGCATAAAACAATTGATTTTCCATTGTGTCTGCTATCAGGCCCTTACGACATTAACATAATATCAACCAGTATAGACCTTGTAAGGTGTGAACCGTGTTACCTGGTCGCCTGGTCCCATATATAGCCAAGCATTGTCCTACGCGGTGAGTTTTTCTATTAAACTGCGCGGACGCCCACCGTGACACACTAAAATATGAGAGAGCATTCAACTGAGAGTAAGACTAAACGTGCGAAATCTTTCAAGTAGCGGTAGTAGATACATGTAATCTTTTTCGATTTTCATAAAATGTGATGTATAAATAAAATTATTATTATGAATTCACTTAACATCTCATACATTGACCTGACTCCGTAGCATTTGTGTTACAAAAAATCAGACAAAGAGGAAACACAAATGTTTATCACCCGAATGTTTGTCCAGGGTGGGGATCGAACCCACGACCTTTGGCGTATGAGGCAGGGTCACTACCAAATGCGCCATCCGGCCAGTCAAATGACCCAACAAAATCAACATTTATGGACCCCACTTGACTAAAGATTTTCTTTTAAGTTAAAGGTTTGCCAGCCCTGCGCCTAAAATCTTCACAATAACCCTGCATTATCCATAACATGTTATTGGCAGTCAAAATGTTACTTTACTCCACAATATTGGACTGTATTGTTGTCAAACCACAGGTAGTACTATGAATGATAATATAGCTAGTAGTCTGATGCGATCAGAATCAGAAAGGAGTACACGCAGTAGCGTAGCGTATTGGCCCCAGGCGGCACTTTTTATGGGGTGGCAAAATCGCATCAGCCACTGCAATGTTAAAAAAGTAAAGTATCAGCCTATATACTGTCCCACTGCAGAGAAATATTATAGGTCTCCATCATAGAAATCAAGTCATCGCTGCTATGATGGGATTAGGCTTAATCACCACGCTTGCCCAATGGGGATTGGTGATCACAAACCCGAGCTATGTTCGAAAAATTTGAAACATTGTTCGACCCGGAATTCGAACCCGGGACCCCGAATGTTCGTGATAGTAAGTGGTAGGGGGGAGGCACTTTTTAGGTGTAGAGGGAGGTAAAATCTTTTTTTTTTTTTATGTGATAGGTAGCAGACGAGCAGGCGGATCACCTGATGGTAAGCAATTGCCGCCGCTCATGGACACTTGCAACACCAGTGGAGTTACAAGTGCGCTGCCAACCTTTTATCCCCTTCCCCCCGGGTGGGCCTCCGGTACCCTCACTCACTCGGCGAAACACAGCACAGGGCTCTCTAAACCAGGCTTGATCCTGAGGGGGAAGGTTGAAAAAGACTGAATAAACGCTTTTTATAAGCGGTTTGGCTGCAGCAATTTTTCCCGGCGACGGCTACATGTCACCTTAGGATCGGTTTTTTGATCCGATGTTTTTGAGTACCTTTGATGAGAAATTGGTTTAAATTACCCAATGTAAATTAGCTCTAGTTAACCCTAGAAAAAATACCCTTCATACTACAGTAAAAACACCTTTTATCGATATGGTACCAGTTATTAATTTTTAACTATTCGTGAAATTTTGTTTACTGATTAAAAACCGGTCTACAGGACCTTTCAAGAGAATTATGTCCTACCTAATTTTGTGGTTATCTTGCAAACCCACGGCGACTAGTTTAAACAAATTTACTAGTCTTGTAAATTACTTTTAACGAAATTGCGTCGTAAACCTTTAATTGCCCGCGTAAACTTAGTTTCCGTATTTTATCGCAGGTGAATCGAGTGGAACACTTTACAGAATTACGCTGTTTCGCCCAACTTAACTGAAAGTAGACGGCAATTTGAGCCCCGTTCAGATCGCCTGTCTTGTTAAATAAACTTGTACAGCTTGTACAAAAATGTCGAGACACATTTTAACCCTTACTACCTACAAAATATGACTTATAAATAAGCACGTGTGTTTATTTTAAAGAGTTTATTTACCACAAAAAATTATGTCCTCTTTAACTGAAATTGCAGCTACCAGCTGCCAGCCAATCTAAAGTGCACAAATGTGTGCGCAAACACAAGAGTTCTCTCAATTTAATTACTTACTCTAATATTTTAATAGGATACCAGAGTGATACAACCAAAGAGTGATCAGGCCGAGTCACAGAGGGGTACATACAAGACCACTAAATTCTAGACTTCGCGGGCTGACGCTGAAAATTTATCAACAGAAAAACCCACTACTTATTTAAAATATCATCCTAAAGTGTGTTCAAAAATTTTCGAACACAGCTCGGGTTTGTGATCACCAATCCACATTAGGCAAGCGTGGTGATTAAGCCATCCCATCATAGAAACGATGACTTTATTTCTATGATGGAGGCCTTTGCCCCGCAGTGAGACAGTATATAGGCTGATACTTTACTTCATTTGTGCGTTGCGTTGCGTCGTCCCAAAATATATGAAAACAACGCAGCATCAAAGCCTTTCCAGCACCCTCAAATAAGCAAGCAGTTAGCAAGTTATTTGTCCAGTACCATGTAAAGTGTAAACACACCTTACTTGCCAAGGACGCGCTCCATCCATCACGCCAGCCAGCTAATCGGCTAGACGCTGACTGACGGATTGCCGACATGGCTCCAATTGTTACTTCATGGTTAACAGCCCACGTATTATGTGCCACCATAGAAGTATGTATGTGCTTCTATGGCTACATAAATATAGGCTGTATTTATACACATTTGAAATAAACGATAAAAAAAATGTTTTTTTTTTATTTGTAATAACAAACTTATCACATTCAGTTTTTAAGCTATTGAGCTTATGTCCTTCGGACCTTTGGTTTTAACTTATTATCTACATTTACATCCCTTTAACCACGTATTCTACGATCAATTCTGAACAACACTTGTTCCACGACTTTCGGAAATTCGCAGAAAAAATCATACAAACTCTGGTTTTACTATTTGCTAAGTTCTTATGTATTGTAATGATATCTGCCCTTATTTTATGTTACATAGATTTATTTATACAAAAACGATCACAAAACTTGTTCATTTTGTATGGCAAGTAGAAAAAATTTTCAACGAATAAGTCGCCAAACGAAATTTGACAGTAACATCACTCACTCAGCTAAACCTTTTGTGAGGCTTGCGAGTGAGGATACCGCAGCCCTTTATAGTTAACTTTTATAACTTTGCACTCTTCTGCGTAGATGAACTTTGCCGATGCGACTTATAAACGTGGTACACCTGTACCTATATGTAAAGTTCAAGCTAGTAAGCCAGGGCTTCATCCATCACTGGCAAGGTTATCAGGCTGACGGTGCTCGACGGATCACCGCAAGTCCTTGATAGTTGCCCGCTATCGGGGTGGTCAAGTTTAATCGTTCCAAGTTTGTGAAGTTTTCAATTTACATTTTATACCGGATGTATCTGTGAATATTTACATCCCTTAAGCCACGTCTTCTACTAAGCATTCTGAACAACATTTCTTTTACGACTTCTGGTAAATTCGCATAAAAAAACTTAAGTTTTTTTACAAAGTCTGTCATGTGTTGGTTCATTTTGTATGGGGTGTCGAAAAAGTTATGAGCGCAATTTCCAAAAGTCGTAGAATAAACATTGTTCAGGTAGTAGGAAGACGTGGTTAAAGGGATGTAATTCTTTAAAGATACACCCTGTATCACAAAGAGGACCATTTGTATTTTATGTGTGTGCATGTTTGTAATGAATAAATTCAAAAACTACTATGCCGATTTCAAAATTTAGCTTTTAGAAATCTACATTCATCTTGAGTGATATAAGCTAAAATCTGTACCCTTGCAAAGCCGGGACAAGCCGCTAGTCTATGAATAAAGCCGAGAATATAATTAATCTCAAAATCAGGCAAGTGCGTGTCGGCCCACGCGCTATGTAGGGTTCCTTAGCTACCTATGATAGATGGTACTTTCTGTGGACTTATGCTTAAGACTATGAGTCTAGATTAATAGGCTCTGAGTTAGGCTGCGAACAGACGAGTGGACGGATATATAGGATACTAGTGGCCCGCCCTCACTTCGTTTCGGGACATTAGTTCCATCGTCTACTAATAGATGGCGCTGAGCGCCGATTGTATCACGTTAGTGTTTTGACTTTTCGGTTTGTATATGTCACCGGAAAATAACAAGACTCGTAAGTTGATCAATTTTCTAGGTAGTTGATCAACTCTCGGAAAATAATACGAGTAAACGGCAGTGGAAATGTACTATTTAACGCATTTAATTTCAGTAAGTTGATTAATTTACGACGTCTTGCCGTTAAATCATCCGACAAAGGCAAGGTGTACGTTGATTGGTTAATAGACTCATGTGATTTTATACCTGCTAATGCTGTCGACCAATCAGGGAAAAGTGTATTAAGTGACGGATAATAGTGTACCGTCAAATAGTACACTGGGCAACGATTGGCCGATTTGTGGATGATTTTACTTGTAGCAATATAGTTAATTATTAAATTACGGCTAGGTACCGTAAGTTGACCAATTACCTAAAATTCAATGCGTTAAATAGTACATTTCCACTGCCGTTTATTATTTTCCGAGAGTTGATCAACTACCTAGAAAATTGATCAACTTACGAGTCTTGTTATTTTCCGGTGACATATATAAGCCTTGTCAATTGCTATAAAATTTATATCTTTATAAATACGTAGTATGGAAGATATAGGCGACACTATGAGGGCTCATCTTAGACACAGGAGCTCAATACAAAACTTTCCTCATGAAAAAAAGATCTTCAGTACCCATTGATCCCAATATGACCCATGTTACCTACGTATTAGATTAAATATTTCCAAGATTCTTACAATGTGTTTTTTTTTTTGTTTCAGGTTACGTTATAGGAAAACATCGAGTGCCACCATATACCAAGTGTTCTTTACTAAAATTTTAAGACTAGGTAAGTCTATAATTTTAATATTATTCAGTTTTTTTATTATGACGGTATAGAACTTGCAATTATGTACCATAATTGACACGTGAGGCCCTTTTGTTTTCCCAAATAATCCGGTAACTACATGACACCAACACGTGTGTTTTATACGAGCGTATAAGCGCATTACCTTAAAGCGCGTATATGCGCGTTTTTTCATACGCTCAACTGCAAGCGTTGAAAATCATATACGCGTAAAACTTAAACAGAAGAAGCACATGCTACATAAACAGTATGGCAAATAGGCCTAATTAGTACCTACCTATTTCTTAGTTCACGTGAAAACACCGAAAGTCGCTCGTATACGTTCTGAAGCTAGTATAAGTTCGTATTTGTGACTGTTGTTTACCATGACAAGAGTACTTCATATTACATAAACGGGACTAAACGCGAGGAGATTTCACTGACAGTTTATTAAGTGGTAGTGCAAATGACGATAATGAGACAATTTTAAATAATAATATTAATAAGTTAAGAGCTCTCTCTCATATTGTAGTGCCCTTACAGGGTCTATAGTGGTTGCTATTATGTTAAGATTTTACCACCAACTGTACCTACACTATGGATGCAATAAAGATATTGAGTATTGAGTATCCCCAGTTAGTCAAGTTACATCATTTGACAGCGATACAATAGCTCACTAATGAACATCGCTTGGCCGAAACCGAGAGTTCATTTAGCTAATAACACCCATTAACCTTTGACTCATCTGTAAGCTCCAGTGGTTCTAGTGAAACTGGTTATGGTACTTAGGTCATTGAAACAATGTTTTGTATAGTTAAAGTGACTAAATTGAATGTAGTAGCTACATATAGTGTATCTCCTTCTCCTTTCTACCACCGGACAATGTGGAATACGAAAAGAATCCATCCTTAGACTGTGAAAGTTCCACCAGCTTGTAAGCGTTTCGCTTCTTCTTTCTAACACGAATTGCGTGTGGCATATCTTTAATTGTACTCCACTGTTATATAGATGTATTTTTAATTTAATTCTAACTTATCTAAACTATACATATATGTAATATCACGTTTAATATACAAAACCGACTTGTACAATAACGTTTCATTTTGTGTTTCTAAACTAACAAAATTGTATACAAATACTTCAAAAACTTTAACAGTAGCCGGTCATAAACGAAAACTACAAACTGTTACTCGGGATGGTTGTAGCTTTCAGTTAACTTGTCCGAAATAATTTACTTTAGTTTCAGAAGTAAAGTAAGTACGTACGAGCATAATACATCACTGTAAACATTCTACACACGGGGCGACCGCCCAGGGTTCAATGCCTACCATTATTCATACCTAGAAGTGCGTTCTCTTTCTATCGCAAGCAACTGTCGCGCGTGCGTCGCCGCTCGTTCGTGATTTTCTACTAATTTGGCCCTCCGGAGGGGACGCCGCATGTACTTGCAAGTTCGATACCTACACGCGGAGTGGGACAGGCCTGACACGGGGTTACCAGTCGTACGCTACGAGTCACGGTCTCTATATTACATAAATAAATAAATTAAGACAATATCTCATACATCATCCTGGTTAGAAACCAATCTTTTTTCATCTGCTATGGAAACCAAAAACAACGCAGGGACCAAAAACTTCCAGACCTAACACAAAATTTGTGTGTGTGTTGGTGCGGGAATCGACCTCGCGACCCTTACGTCTCAACCGGCGCTCAAACCATTGCGTCACATTGACAAAATGAAAGCTAACTGTTTAAATGGGAGCAACCGCGTGTGAAAAATTTGCTAATTCGTTGAATAGACTTACTATTTGAGACACTTTGGCATCTCTTACCAAAAATAACTTGTAGATGGACCACAGTTCGACATTAAGCAATCTAGAGGAATTCCACATGCGATAGCCCCCATTGACTACAAGTTCCCATACCAGGTCATCAAACCGTCCTAGATTTCTTCCTACTGGCCATCAAATACTGTGGTAAAATAGAGAAATAAGTTCCGAGCGGCCAGGCGTAAAAGTGGACACGTTATCTAAACTTAGAGCTAAACTAGACCTAACTTACTTGAGGACACAGTTTGATGACTAGATGAGCGGAATAGAATAAACTTTGTTACTATAGAGTCATATTAGGACTATCACATTGTGCTAATAGCGATAAGATCGATTACTATACTATGGCGACATCTACCATCGCCCGAAGAAAGAAGTTCGCCACTACAGTACCAACCAACCGACAGCAGATGGCGCTAATTTGACTGTTCCATACAAGATTCAAATTCTCCTATGATCCTACATCGCGAAAGCATCGCATGTCTACTTGGAATATATACGACAAACCAAGATGGTACACCCGGCTCGGCGGAAGATCTTTGCTTTTCATGGGAAACATTCCACTCCCCATAATACTATCATAATATTTTTTAAATTAAAATAGAAATAATCATAGTACCTACTCTAATGGCTTCAAGTGGGTGTAAAAGACGAATTGTTCAGGAATTGGTGGAGCGCAACGGGAATGCGCTAAAAGCGTCGTCGCCCAATGAAAAGTCCATTCGCAAAAGAACGATATTTAGTCATTTTCGGAATTTAAACCAATTTCAATGGATTACGGACCAAAATTAAGCTGTACCACAGAGGTTACATAAGCTGTACTTCTAATGACAGCGCTGTTGGGATAGCATTTTCAAACGCTTTCAGGTGCTTTTAGTATGGAATTGTGCACTTGAGATTAATGATCGAAAAAAAGATTTTTTAAATATCCACCCGATGATTACACAAAGGAACATTTGCATAATTTACCACCTTTTAATTCCCAGAATCGTTAGTTACATTTACCGGTTTCCAGCTCCCTTTTAATCCACTTTAACGTCTGCATCCGTCACACATAATCCGGCAGCCATCGTTCTCGGCCCATCTGCAATTCTGCTTGACTTTTATTTTTTTCGCTCAATTTTTTCATTTTTAGGGTTCCGTAGACGACTATAAAACTAAATATTTGTAGATCCTTCAAATCCATGTTGTGTTGAGAGAAAGTAAAATATAATAAAAGACACTTTTCAAGCATTAAAAGATAACTTAAAAAGTCATGAAACCGGTTTATTTATTTACCTGATCTAGATTGCCAATGGACTTGTATTAGCCGCAGAACCAAACGAGTTCTAGAGGAAAGACAGTGTTTTGACCAATATGGCAAAATAGTGTAGTGTGAAGTGACGGTTTGTGCAAGATGACTCGGAAATCATGATGATGTTATTGAAAGTCTAATAACAAGTTACTACGGAACCTCTTATGCGCCAGTCTGATTCGCACTTGCCCGTTTTTTCAGCCCTTTCCGCTCCGCCGCTCACAGAGCCCCAACCGAACAACGAGAACCAAATATGATCTTATCATCACAGCATAAGCGCTAAAACACATTTTCGTTTTAGTCGTGTTTTGTGAGACATTACGGGTACACGCAAGCATCGATGAATTTCCCTGCGGACTCGGTTTTCTTATCTCAATTCTAGTTTTATGCGATCCGCTCGCAGTGATGAGTTGCGCGGTAAAATGTGGATATTCTGGCGTCGTTTTTGCAGATAATACGTGTTTGCTGATAAAGAAATATGAAATATATTTGATGCTTTTGACTGAACCCGCTCAACTTAACTGAACAAGTCTCTATTTCGCTGAGTAAGCGTAATTTCTCTGCAAGAAATTATGTGCTTGCGGTCTGCCAGTTTATAACGCCTACTGTAGAGTAAAGGCGTCCATCATAGAAAATCAAGTTATCGCTACTATGGATTATAGCTCAATCACAATGCTTGCACTACAGTCAGAACCACCAATCCACATGTGATATAGATAGTCTTTATTGCACAGAAATGTAATATTTGAAAATGTAACTAGGAAGTTTTTTTTTTAGAAGAAAGCTGTAAGTGTGCCTGACTTGATTGCATAATCAACAGCAGAATGTATGTTTATGTTGAAAAATTGTAAGTACTTTTTATCTGTTTTGCATTCCAGTTTTGATCAGCGCCAAAAATCATCGAATGGAAGCCATTCGAGACCGACTCCACAAATAAAAGATTGTTTACTGAGAGGTACAGCCTCTCTCTAGAAATTGATTAATAATTGTGTTGACAGGTGTCTCTGGGCGGCAGCAATCGCTTAACAGGTGGTCCGTCTGCTTGTCTACCCATAAATAAATGATATTTGGTTTAGCAGCTGACAATTTAAATTGGTGTTAATGTCACTAACTATGCCCTACCGTTGTTTGTTAAGTAATACAAGAACAATATTGGCCGGCGACAAAAAGTTTTTTCCCCGCCCACTTGGGCTGGCGGATCAAAACTCTCACTTTGTTTGGCCTCTTGTTTCCATTGATAGACAATACATGGGAAAATAGTATTGGAGAAAACTTGTTAGCTTTGAGATTGTAGTTTTGTTTGGTGACAACGGTATAGTTGGGGAAACTTGATGCTTGCACTTTTTTATGTGATAAGTGGTAAATGTGCAGACGGATCACCTGATGGTGAGCGATTGCCGCCGCCCATAGTCATTCATTGGTCATAGTCATGGTCATAGCCTTTGTTGTACATTACTCCTGTAATAACTAAGTTTTGAGAAATATACCTCAATACTCAATATCTTTATTGCATCCATAGTGTAGGCACAGTTGGTGGTAAAATCTTAACATACGAGTAATAGCAACCACTATAGACCCTGTAAGGGCACTACAATATGAGAGAGAGTGTAAGCAATAAAAAGTATATTCATTCATTCATTCATTGGTAATAACAGCGGAGTTGTTAGTCTGCTGCCCATCTTTTTACCCTATTTCCCCTGACTGGGTCTCCGATACCATTATACTATTATTTACCATTATTTTATTTGGGTTGCCGATATTGTATTTGGAAATTACTATTAGCATTAAGTTCTGTAATTTGTTGTGCAATAAAGAGTATCTGTCTATTTATCTTCTCACTCGGCAAAACACATTGCAGGCGTATACTTACTGACAAAGTTTAATTTTTGTCCAACTTCAAAATAAATACAGGGTATGTCGGTAGATATTTAGATCCCCTAACCTAGGTAAAAAAAAATCGCAACTCCCCATACAAAAAGCTAATCAAACAAAATTCATTCATTCGGAATTTAAAACCAATTTCCATGGATTACGGTAGAAAATAAAGCTTTACCACAGAGGATACATAAGCTGTACTTCTAATGACAGCGCTATTGCGATAGCATTTTCAAACGCTTTCAGGTGCTCTCAGTATGGAATTGTGCACTTAGAGATTAATGATCGAAAAAAAGATTTTTTAAATATCCACCCGATAATTACACAAAGGAACATTTGCATAATTTACCACCTTTTAATTCCCAGAATCGTTAGTTACATTTACAGGTTTCCAGCTCCCTTTTAATCCACTTTAACGTCTGCATCCGTCACACATAATCCGTCCGCCATCGTTCTCGGCCCATCTGCAATTCTGCTTGACTTTTATTTTTTTCGCTCAATTTTTTCATTTTTAGGGTTCCGTAGACGACTATAAAACTAAATATTTGTAGATCCTTCAAATCCATGTTGTGTTGAGAGAAAGTAAAATATAATAAAAGACACTTTTCAAGCATTAAAAGATAACTTTAAAAAGTCATGAAACCGGTTTATTTATTTACCTGATCTAGATTGCCAATGGACTTGTATTAGCCGCAGAACCAAAACGAGTTCTAGAGGAAAGACAGTGTTTTGACCAACATGGCAAAATAGTGTAGTGTGAAGTGACGGTTTGTGCAAGATGACTCGGAAATCATGATGATGTTAATGAAAGCCTAATAACAAGTTACTACGGAACCTCTTATGTGCCAGTCTGATTCGCACTTGCCCGGTTTTTTCGCCCTTTCCGCTCCGCCGCTCACAGAGCCCCAACCGAACAACGAGAACCAAATATGAATCTTATCATCACAGCATAAGCGCTAAAACACATTTTCGTTTTAGTCGTGTTTTGTGAGACATTACGGGTACACGCAAGCATCGATGAATTTCCCTGCGGACTCGGTTTTCTTATCTCAATTCTAGTTTTATGCGATCCGCTCGCAGTGATGAGTTGCGCGGTAAAATGTGGATATTCTGGCGTCGTTTTTGCAGATAATACGTGTTTGCTGATAAAGAAATATGAAATATATTTGATGCTTTTGACTGAACCCGCTCAACTTAACTGAACAAGTCTCTATTTCGCTGAGTAAGCGTAATTTCTCTGCAAGAAATTATGTGCTTGCGTCTGCCATTTTATAACGCTACTGTAGAGTAAAGGCGTCCATCATAGAAATCAAGTCATCGCTGCTGTGATGGGATTAGGCTTAATCACCACGCTTGCCTAATGCGGATTGGTGATCACAAACCCGAGCTATGTTCAAAAAATACGAAACATACTTTTGCTCCTTAAACATATCGGGAAGAAAATCCAACCCTAAGGGTAAAAATACAGGGTATGATTTACTATTTACTCACTGACTGTAATTTGAACCTTTTAAGAGATCTAAATTTACTACCTACTAGTGGCCGCCCGCAACTTCGTTTGCGTGAACTTTATGACTCTTGACTTAAAGATGATTATTTAAATAGTAGATTGGGCCAAGGAATCACGTAGTCCCATCACCTAACTTGGAACCCCCTTTAAGTTCGAAATATCCTTTCTTATCGGATCTCATCCAAAAATACTCATCACATTTGACAATTTTGCATTCCATTTCATACCATATTGTAATGGTGTAGCTGGGCTCTTAGAGTTCTTCACCAGGTGTTCCATGATCTTTGATTTTTTCATGGCATCATAAAATGCTCATCAATCTGAAAAATTTTTAGGGTTCCGTAGACGACTATAAAACTAAATATTTGTAGATCCTTCAAATCCATGTTGTGTTGAGAGAAAGTAAAATATAATAAAAGACACTTTTCAAGCATTAAAAGATAACTTAAAAAGTCATGAAACCGGTTTATTTATTACCTGATCTAGATTGCCAATGGACTTGTATTAGCCGCAGAACCAAACGAGTTCTAGAGGAAAGACAGTGTTTTGACCAATATGGCAAAATAGTGTAGTGTGAAGTGACGGTTTGTGCAAGATGACTCGGAAATCATGATGATGTTATTGAAAGTCTAATAACAAGTTACTACGGAACCTCTTATGCGCCAGTCTGATTCGCACTAGCCCGATTTTTTCGCCCTTTCCGCTCCGCCGCTCACAGAGCCCCAACCGAACAACGAGAACCAAATATGAATCTTATCATCACAGCATAAGCGCTAAAACACATTTTCGTTTTAGTCGTGTTTTGTGAGACATTACGGGTACACGCAAGCATCGATGAATTTCCCTGCGGACTCGGTTTTCTTATCTCAATTCTAGTTTTATGCGATCCGCTCGCAGTGATGAGTTGCGCGGTAAAATGTGGATATTCTGGCGTCGTTTTTGCAGATAATACGTGTTTGCTGATAAAGAAATATGAAATATATTTGATGCTTTTGACTGAACCCGCTCAACTTAACTGAACAAGTCTCTATTTCGCTGAGTAAGCGTAATTTCTCTGCAAGAAATTATGTGCTTGCGTCTGCCAGTTTATAACGCTACTGTAGAGTAAAGGCGTCCATCATAGAAATCAAGTTATCGCTACTATGGATTATGGCTCAATCACAATGCTTGCAACTACAGTCAAGAACCACCAATCCACATGTGGATAGATATTCTTTATTGCACAGAAATGTAATAATTTGAAAATGTAACTAGGAAGTTTTTTTTAGAAGAAAGCTGTAATGTGCCTGACTTGATTGCATAATCAACAGCAGGAGGTATAGTTTATGTTGAAAAATTGTAAAGTACTTTTAGTCTGTTTTGCATTCCAAGTTTTGATCAGCGCCAAAAATCTTCGAATGGAAAGCCATTCGAGACCGACTCCACAAATAAAAAGTGTTTACTGAGAGGTACAGCCTCTCTTCAAAATTATTAATAATTGTGTTGCAGGTGTCTCTGGGCGGCAGCAATCGCTTAACAGGTGGTCCGTCTGCTTGTCTACCCCATAAAATAAATGATATTTGGTTTAGCAGCTGACAATTTAAATTGGTGTCAATGTCACTAACTATGCCCTACCCGTCGCCTTAAGTAATACAAGAACAATATTGGCCGGCGACAAAAGTTTTTTCTCCCGCCCAACTTGGGCTGGCGGGATTCAGAGCTCTCAATTTGTTTGGCCTCTTGTTTCCATTGATAGACAATACATGGGAAAATAGTATTGGAGAAAACTTGTTAGCTTTGAGATTGTAGTTTTGTTTGGTGACAACGGTATAGTTGGGGAAACTTGATGCTTGCACTTTTTTATGTGATAAGTGGTAAATGTGCAGACGGATCACCTGATGGTGAGCGATTGCCGCCGCCCATAGTCATTCATTGGTCATAGTCATGGTCATAGCCTTTGTTGTACTCCTGTAATTACTAAATTTTAAGTACCTTAATATAACTCTGTTTTGTATGCATCAAAAAGTATATTTATTCATTCATTCATTGGCAACAACAGCGGAGTCACAAGTGCGCTGCCCATCTTTTTACCCCTTTTCCCCTGATTGGGTCTCCGATACCCTTACGCACTCACTTGGTCAACTACAAAATAAATGCAGGGTACTCGTATATTGTGTCGATAGATGTTTAGATCCCCTAACCAGGTTTTCTAACCATTTTGAAACTGGACTTTTGGAGAATCGTAAAAAAATTTCGCAACTCCCCATACAAAACGCTAAGCAAACAAAATTCATTCATTCATCAAAATTCAAAATAATGATCAAATGGCGGGTAATGTCCCGAACACCCTTCACTCATCTGACTAAAAGCTTCAACTGTAAATTCACAGCTGAAAACACAGCGCCATTATTAAAACCTTAACGCTCCTATTTGATAAACAAATTATCGTATTTCGACGCAATTGGACCAAATGTTTGGTTGTTTTTGACAACCGTTGATTAAAATTAAATAATATGAGGAGTTATTGCAACGCGGCGTTATTTCCACCGAATTCGCTTTGTCAGCCAACAGTCGGTTTGTTTATTGGGCCTTTGAGACACATTAACACAGTCATAATGGGTATTTATTTCCTATATGGAATGGTTAAATAAACTTTAAATTCCATTCGGGGATAGTTATTTGGTGAAAGCTCGGGGAGCATGCAGTTTTGGGTGAACTGGAACAAACAAAATATTGAGTTTATTTTTAAAAAACAGCCAAAGATATCAAATTGTCCATAGAACGCAATTCTGAAGGAATGGGCTGGCTTTATTGGAATAATACCACGACCTCACAGAATTCCAGCGTGAAGCAGCTGCGATTTCTTAGGCAGACTGAGTAAGGGTACTGGAGGCCCAATCTGGGGGAATTAGAAAAGGATGTCAGTGATCTTTTTAATTGTACCACACCCTGAAATTGATCGCTTAAACATAATATGGGAAAGAAAATCCTACCCTTAGGGTAATAATACTGGGTATGATTTCTTATTTACTCACTGACTGTATTGTAAAACTTTTTTAGAGATCTGAATTTAAGCCAAACTAAGTAGCCCGTTAACTAAAAAAAAATAAGCGGCTTAACTTTTTTCACTTTCATTTACATATTTATTCGTACTCATCTCACTTCTACATCACATGTCAATAATGACTAAGGGAAATAATTCACACTAGTAGTCTATTGTTGACGCCAAAAGCAGGCAAACAGCATTTTCTGCTACATCATCGGTTGGTCCATTATACTTGACCTGGTTTTGTATGAGACTAGCCTTGCGGGTGCAGCGTTGCTTGTGTGGATGGAAATGTTCCTCATAGAAGAATGTAGATCCAGTAACAGTAGGGTGATTTATTTATGTAATGGTTGTCGAAAACGATCTGCGAGAACCTCAGGCTAATGACCAGAATCAAGTTTAGTAGTGCAGGATCGACCAAAGTGACATTCTCTTGTTTCGGAGTCCAAGACTCGTTTCGGGTCGTTGAGCCAGTAAGAGCAGGCCACTAGTAATAATCCATACTTCCATACTAGTCCATACTAATATAATAAATGCGAAAGTAACTCTGTCTGTCTGTCTGTCTATCTGTCTGTCTGTCTGTCTGTCTGTCTGTCTGTCTGTCTGTCTGTCTGTCTGTCTGTCTGCTACTCTTTCACGCCAAAACTACTCAACGGATTTAAATGAAATTTGGTATACAGATAATCTAGACCCTGAGAAAGGATATAGGCTACTTTTTATTGCGAAAAGGGGGTTGTAAGGGGTTGAAAGGGGGGTAAAAAGTTACTTTTCCACGCGGACGGAGTCGCGGGCGGTCGCTAGTAATTAAATATATGCCATGCCACGCTAGTGTGGAGTCACTCTTAGTCTCAAACTAGTAGTTATTTATAGCTGGAGGCGTTTCCCAAACTGACCCATCCGGGAATCGAAGCCGAGGCTTTCCACGTTTAACTATCAATCCTAACGTGATACCGATTTCATCCAAAATCTAATTTGCCTACGTAATTCAGAAGAATTACCTATCAGTAACATATAAATCGAAGACTGCCTATCGTGTTTTTCGCTTTTTCCCTAAAATATTTATACTGGCTTCCTTTTCTTTATTTCTTGTATAATAAGCAATTATTTACGACTTCCTTTGAATATCGATATTAGAATTAGGAAAAAGGGGAATGATTTACATCGACAAAATGTTACCAAAACAGACTGGTAGTAGGTACCTAGATACAAATAACCCTTTCAAATATGTAGGTTCGAATACCACTATGTGAAGCCGTCCTGTAACGAATGAAAATATACCTATCGAATCCAAACAAAAGCGCACACAGTATGTGTGAAAAAGAAGGGTATTCTAACTCGGTAACGCCCGCTTTAAATTATGCTATTTGATGTTTTAAAGTATAGATAATAAGTATTTAATCAATTAATCAATATGATTTTAGAAATCTATGAACGCATTTCTACTATTCACTTAGCGGTCAAACATCGTTTGAAATACCGGACCCACCCGTACCGTACCGTTTGGGTACCGGAGGCCCACCCGGGGGGGAAGGGGATAAAAGGTGGCAGCGCACTTGTGACTCCACTGGTGTTGCAAGTGTCCATGAGCAGCGGCAATTGCTTACCATCAGGTGATCCGCCCGCTCGTCTGCTACTTATACCATAAAAAAACCGATCCTACGATTTTCAGTGCTATGACAGTCGGTCTCTCTTTGAGCAGGTAACTCTAAATACGAGTATCAGCCAGACTCAATAGGTACAAACTTAATTTGTTCTTTTGGATCTCATGGCCGCTTACCATCAGGCGGAGTGAGGTCATCTTGATTGACCTCAATATAAAAGGAAAATATCAATTGCCTTGTAGAATTGGGCTGGGATTGGGCTGAATTGTTGAAATTGGACATGAAATACTAGTTAGGAAATACTGCTGCAGCTAAATCCTTTCACAAAACCCTTTTCATCGAAGCGTATCGACTAATGATCTCCCACAAAGTAAACCATCAAAACATCTCCCTTTAACTTTTATGTCAAGGGTTGAAAAATAATGTCCTAAACAACATCTTCTTTGATATTTTATGACAACAAGTTTTAAGAAGTTTCACGAACATTCATTTGAGCCTTCTCATTATAATGGCCGTTCGAAAGTCTTAATATTTCAGTCCTCGCCTACTATTGATTTACCTGTTGTTTTTCCCCCGCCCTTACTCAAGGACGAAGATTTTACATCGTAATTTTGTAAAATGTCCCGGGAGAGTCGCTCTACTAAGATAGCAAGATGACTCAATCGAATTGAGTGAGGAAATAATATATCTCATAGTAAAAGCTTTGCGTTGTCATCGAAGAGCTTGTGGTAGGGTTGGCGATGTCGTTTGTGGAGCCAAAGCTACGCTTCTAGACCTTGAGGTCCCGCAATCCAGACCTTGAGGTCCCGGGATCCAGACCTTGAGGTCCCGGGATCCAAACTTTGAGGTCCCGGGATCCAGACCTTGAGGTAGGCAGCTTGGGCTTGGGTCGCTTAAGCTTGAATCGATTCCCGAGATGGGCGAAAATTTGTGCCTGCACTCTTTGACAAGGAATTTTCCACTTCAATCATTATTTTACATTTTTAAATGAAATATTTCGAAATTTTTATTAAACAAAATAACTTTTCGCAAATTAATCAACTTACTAATAAAAATATCAAGCACCTAACGATTCGGAGTATTTAAAGGTGATATAATGACCATAATTTAATAGGCAACCCTCACTGGGCGGTCTTATATCTATTTTATTTATAGAACCTATATAAAATGCTGTGAATAGACAACCCTGTGGGCTTTGAATAGGATCCATTCATGTTAAAAGGATACCCTGCGGCAAACATGACTCATACTGTATAATAATAATACTTTTTGTTTCTCGGCTTACTTACCAACTCATTTATATTGAAGATTTTTTTAGGTGATATGCGGCAGACGAACCGAGGAATCGCCTGATGGTAAGCCAATGCTGCCGCCCTAAGACACTTGCAACATCAGTAGAGTCACTCCCTTTCTCCTCGATTGGGCCTCCGGCACCATCCTCACTCGACGAAACACAGTAGATACAATACTACATCAAAAAACCGGCCAAGTGCGAGTCGGGCTCGCGCACAAAGGGTTCCGTAGCAGCAAATATAAGATTTTTAAAGGTGTACAATACTGTAGTATATTTTTTGATCTATCTTATAAGGTTCAGCCATCGTTTTCAGTGTAAGCACAATAACTTAACCAAAATTACAGTTAAATCAACCTATCTCAAAAACTATAAGAGATACTTTGATCAAACCAAAAATCGTTGAAAGAGTTAATTAGCATGCATCACCTCTATTTTTTTTAGAATTTTATACCCCGTAGTTAAAAATAGAGGGGGGGGACATACTTTTTACGACTTTGAGAGCTGATATCTCAAAAACCGTTCACTTTAAGAAAAATGTTTTTTAGAAAACTTTATATCATTTTAAAAGACCTTTCCATTGATACCCCACACGGGTATGTACATCGAAAAAAAAAATTTCATCCCTCAGTTACTGTATGGGGGCCCCACCCCCAATTCTTTTTTTTACTATTTAGTGTCATATTTTTGTAGCGGTTCATACAACACATATTCCCATCAAATTTCATCACTGTAGTACTTATAGTTTCCGAGTAAATCGGCTGTGACAGACGGACAGACGGACAGACGGACAGACGGACAGACGGACATGACGAAACTATAAGGGTTCCGTTTTTGCCATTTTGGCTACGGAACCCTAAAAAGGTGGTGTATCGGTTTGTAATCCTTTATTGCTTCTCTGAAATCAATGGGTTAATGTGTATTTGCTAACTAAAACACTCTGGGAGGATACTCCCTCCCAAGTCACTGCTATAACGTGAGGTCTGGACCCTCCTTACTACTCCTCGCGGTACTGTATCTAAAATCGAATGCGCTCCCGAGAGCGTGACTGTTTATTTTTCAATGCATGACAGATTCCCATTATAAAATCAGCCATAAACGGCGGCCAGTATCAAAGGAGTTTACCATCGTTACAATACATACTACTTAACCGTGGTATCATTAGGTACGGTCGAGTCGGCCCATGCCTAAGCGTTGCTCTCCCACGTCCAATTTGAAGAGATCTTTAAGAAATAATTAATAATGTACATACATTCGATGACTTCAATTAGTAGTTAACTATTGCGACCAAACATAAAAAAGGCCCTGGATCTTTTAGGTAACGAACTTTACTAAATAAATTGACTTTGGTCTGGGTATACTGCTAGGGAGAAATCTAAAAACCGGTTCACAAGAACAAAGAGCCGGTAATTGCAATCCTAACATTACGTTAAAAATCTCAACAATTTTAAACGTAGTACATTTAAATTCATTTTTTAAAACTGCTAAACGTTCGTTTGGATTGCGCGAGAAGGAGGGAAGAGTACAATTGTTGCAAAAGAGGGAAAACTAATTAACAGCTGGCATCTGCATATCCTCATTAGCATTCAGCCGGCCCTCACCGGCGGTAGTTTTACATTCCAAACGCGGAGTTTCGTTAGCTGGGGAAATAAAGGCACAGTTTTTAAAGTTTAAAAAGAAAAGATTGGCGCGAGACTGGGAAGGATTGCGACGATTTTAAAAAAAAAAAACGTTGGCGAAACTGTCCGCGGAGGGGAACACACTGGCACGTATTTGTCATTCAAAGTTATCTTCTATCACAAAATAAAGACTCTGACACAGAAAGCTGACTTAGCCTTGATTTTGAATTTAGAAGAGTTCTTTGACATAATATGCTAGAGTTGTTTCCCGGCATGAGTACATAAGCTCGACAGTTCGACAATCTTATGTCATAAGTTAGGATTAATGTGGTCGAAAAGGCGTTTTTGCCCGTTAGTGCGCATGCGTGAGTACATGGCATATTTTTAGCTCCTAGTTGCCAGTCGGCCTTCTGTGTCAGTCTTTATTTTGTGCTTCTATACTATTTATAAAGAGATAACTTCTGTAGACAACGACAAGGCTCATAGGTAATCCGAAAACACGAAACGCTTGCGCGATGTAATCTAGCACAGCGCCATCTACTGGTTCATGTCTGAATTACGGTTCCGAAGCGAAGTGAGGGCGGGCCTCTAGTACTCTGATATAGGTATGTAAATAAGCATGAGTGAGTGAGGGTACCGGAGGCTCAATTGGGGAGAAAGGGGGTTACAAGTTGGTAGCACATTTGTGACCATTGGTGTCCCAAGAGTCTATGGGCGGCGTCAATCGCTTACCATTGGGTGATCCGTCAGCTCGTTGCCACCTATCACATTAAAAGTGTCACCTGAGTACTATGATTTGAACTTTTCAAGAGAAGAGTGTAGGCTGTTACTAGCCAGGCATATTTTACCCTTGACTACATACTTTATAAATCATCATTCTTCAAGTAAGATTGCATTCAAATGTCAAAAGTTCGGAAAAAAATAAAGAAAATCAAAACGTAAAGACTTGCCTATCACTTCCTTACTTCAAGGATGGAACGTTTCTTAGAAATTTCATGGAATTAAGAAAATCTATTAGCTGAACTCTACAGCTGCAACACTACTTAGTGCAGGACTAATTGACAGACAAGTGAAGTGCCTTAGCAATACTGCAGTGCAGCAGATACTTCCTAAGATAAAAAAAAGAATTGTGAAGAAATCGCATTGCAGGGCAGAACAATAAGTAGGTACGTAATTGATTTCCTGCTGAATTTGTCACTATTCGTTATTCATCGATCTTTAATGTGATAGTTGGCAGACTAACTTTTCCGGCCGCATTTGCAACCAAGTTTGACAACCAGTTGCCATTGAAGAACTAACATTCTTACTACTCAACCAGTTACCAAAGACGTGAACGAACTCTGATGATAAACCGGTTTCTATTGGGCCGCTTCACGTCCATACTGCAGGATTCATGCATGATTCATGCACGATTCTCCAACGGTAAAAAAAGTGTCCTCAAAATTAACCATAATAGAGAAAGGAAATAGGTCGTGTATTTTATAATGACAAAATGGAAATACAGTTCATCCTGCTCTACCCTGCCTCATACGCCAAAAGTCGTAGGCTCTATTCCCATCCTGGGGAAACATTCATGTGATAAATAATTGTGTTTGTGATGAACACACACCCAGACGGTTATAAAACATGGGATCTCCGTTAGTTCCCCAAGGCAATACAATATTTTATTTGTTTATTTATGAAAGAATGGTTGAAATCAGAAAAATAATTACGACTTCACAACTAGAGAATAAAATCAGCAAGTCAGTAACACATTCAATTGAATCGATTCGACGAGTTATCTCCAAACTCGCAGAAGTCGTCAACAATTTAGGCAAATAATTCCAGAACATTCATATAGATGAATAAATATCTCCCTTCTAAACATCTCTCCTAATGTATCCAATGCATCAAACACACATTTCCAGATTGGCCCTATTATCCTCGGATGAATAATTCAAGGGCTCACAAGAACGTACATAATATAACTACACGTCTCTTCAATAGTCGCGGAATACCTCTAAATATTGATACAAATCAACCTCTTTATATGAATACATGTCTACGTATGGCATTCCGCCCAAAGGTCGGGTATAGCTTATTTGAATAAGATCTTACGAAGATATTTATAATAAATACCAGTAAAGTGCGAGTCGAGCTCGGGCACAGTAGGTTCCGTGGAACGTTTTTTAAAATAGAATAAAAAAACTTGCTACTGTTCCACGGTGGAAGAGCTACGCTTCAGCACGAATGGCCCGGCTCGTTACATTATTGCCTACTGGACATTATTTCTTGTATGGAACAGCAGATTTTAATTTTGCTTATTTTGATGATCTTTTCTAAACGGGCTATTATATACCTACGTGTCATCTATTTTGGGGGCTTCGGGATTAATTTACTAAAATTTAACGGTTACGACACAATTCCACCTACTAATTAATATCATCGCACGGGCGAATCCACGTCGATATTTATTATAATAAGTAAGTAAGTAATCTAAATCCTCGCGAAACCCAAATACTTGATATAAACGCGTAAACGGGACCAAACGCGAGGATATTTAAATGTAAGTAGGTACATTCTAGTACTAAGTGATTCACGTTTCGACCGCGTTACCACGGCCGTGGTCACAATCAAGCGGACCGTTTATACTCCTATCAAGTATTTGTAGATATAATGCAACGCGAAGGTTCAAACATTTTTGATTGTTTGGTTTTTCCTTTTGATTTCCGGAACCCTGAAAATGATATCATAGAATACATGAATTGCCTGCTTCTAAATAAAAAAGGATTTTCTACGTGATTTGATTAGTAATGCCTTTATTTAGCTTCTTTTGCCAAAAAGGGGCAAGAACATTGACCTGACGCAAAGACAATTTTCTCCAAGATTCGGGAATATTAGAGTGGGTTTTACTATTGATGGAAAATGAGCTTTTGAAGGCTTTGCTACTAAAGCGTGAAATTGTATACAATAATCCAATCAGATTAATTCGCACCACTAAGCAATCGTATTTACTAATTTCATTGATTCAATCACGTTTTAATAATTCAGAACTTCAATAAACTATGCACGCTACAGCCAAAGTCCCGATCGATTACACGTGCCCGAGCTTAATCCCCCGACAATGTTTACCTGCGATCTGTCTCGTAAAATTACAAAGTAATAATACTCAACAACGCCCGCCCGAAGTGCCCCGTTACCCCTTTACGGTACATAAACTGTAATGCATAGCCACTCATCTTTATAGCAGCTGCAAAATTAAAACTCTCTTGTTGCAGAATGCGCTATTCGACTGCGGGTCATCCGAAGCGGCCGGGTGCACTCGGGGCATCTCCCTCGCACCCACGGCTGCCGCCTCCTCATCCCCCAACCTTCACCAAAAAACGCCCTGCTCATAGAACTCCACAAACTGAACGTACCTTGCTCCAGTGGGTTCATTCGCTTCGCCCCCAACACGCCAACACTCTGCGGGAAGTTAGAGCAGATACCGTCTCCAAACAGGAGGTTCACGTATCTGTCGACGTCGAAGAATCCGACCATGGAGCTCCACGGCCGACCCTCGTTCGCCGCGACCTACCGTCTAGTAGACCACTGCCACGACATTCTACTGACGGCGAATAACGGCTCGTTCGAGGTCGGTCCAGCGACCAAACTGTCCTGCTCCTACAGAATCCACTTGCCTTACGGGAACCGAGTAGCGATGATCCTGCAGATGGGCACGGGACCAAATACTTCGAGGGAGAATGACGTGTCGAATATTATCCATGAGGATGTGTTAGCGCTGTGTAGAGGGATGGAGTTGACTCTTGAGGATGGGGAGTCGAGATGGAAGCATTGTTCGCAGCCGGGGGACCCTTTGCGGAGTGTTCAAATTATTTCCGAGGCTAATTCTATTCGTTTGAATATAAGTGTGTTGGCGAAGAGGGATTCTTCGGCGATGTGGTTGAAAGTTTTTTGGATGGATAAGGCCATTGAGGAGGTGGTGGGGCATTGCGACTACGGGTGGGTGCTGTCTGGTGATTTTTGCATATCAGCGGTGAGGGAGGCGAAGAGGCCGTGGAGGCAAGCCGAGGCGGAGTGCGTGCGACTGGGAGGGCATCTCGCGAGTGTGTTGAATGAGAGACAGCAACAAATTATGGACCAAATGCTAATACATGCGTGAGTATATTATTTATTATCACAAAAGAATAATTTTATTTTTGAAAAATAGTATAAGAAACCGAAGTCATGGTTTCTTATATTATTTTGTATGCTTCTCATAATACTTTGTTCTTAAAAAAAATCAATATTTTCAATAGAGTATTTATTATAATATGAAGTATACAGGTGTAATCTAAAATCAGTGAGCACTTAAAAATTTTTTAATCAACATGTCTTGAAAAAACCCACTAACCAAAATTTTACAAGAGATTTCACAATAACCCGGTGGCTATCTTTAATTAAAAAAGAAACCGCTGCTTCCGTAGCATTTCCTTATTTTTTACACGTAGCTGTATTACGTTCGTAATTAAAATAAATTAATAACAAAATTCATTCAACGACGATCAAACGCGATATTTGGGTAAACTTCAAACCTTCATTGAAGGCATTTTTAATTAAATTTTCTATTTTCTGTTTGTTTTTATTAGCGAGTGGGCGAATTTATTAGCCGTTATGGAGCCATCTAAAGAAAGGTCAATGAGGAAATAAACTCAAGTTTATATCCAGTACTAGCTGATCCACAAGTTAAGTCGTGCAGCTGGCTGTAGATAGAGCTATGGATTTCTATATTTTTGAATCTCTCCTCGCCTCGAGTATGAAGGCATCCAACATCTGTCTCTTTTCCCAGATAACAATTTAAACTTGAAACTGACTTGCGATAGGTTTGATGTATCAAACATGAAGCTTTGTCTCAAATTTGCCGTGGCAAGTGTATAAACTTGAGGCGAGGTTAAATCAAACTTTCTAGTTCCGAAGCAACAAACTTGCTAGAAAATTATTCTATAAAGTGTATGCAAGTTTGACATAACAAAGTTTGGAGGCCAATCGGGGGGGAAGGGGATTAAAGGTTAGCAGCGCACTTGTTACATGTGTTCATCATGGACGGCGGCAATTGCTTACCACCAGGTGATCCGTCCGCCTGCTCGTCTGCTACCTATCATATAAAAAAACCTTATCTCAGTTCCACGCACTTTCCCCAAGCAGGGCGCAGTGGCAGACGTCCCCGAGTGACGCTCCACAACAGTCACGATTGCAATAAAGAATCCATGACTCAAGTATTATTCTCAAATTGGACTTCTGGTAGTCATTGTTTGGAAAAAAATCTCGTCATCGCGATGTAGAAAATAACCACCGCACCGCGCCCGACCGCACAAATAACTTGGTAATCCAGTACAAATACATAGCATTACAATTTTATATTTGCGGTTGTCGCCTTTCTTGAAGAACAACACGAGTATCTTTGAAGGACCACATCAGAAATGATGTAATCGGACAAAAAACCAGAGTCACCGACATAGCCCACCGAATTAGCAAACTGAAGTGGCAGTGGGCTGGTCACATTAGCCGCAGAACTGACAACCGTTGGAGCCATAAGGTCCTTGAGTGGAGACCGCGACTCGGCAAACGTAGTGTTGGACGCCCTGCTACAAGATGGGATGACGACATTCGAAGGCTGGCTGGAGTGAGCTGGATGAGAGTGGCCGAAAATCGGGAGCGGTGGCGTGCATTAGGGGAGACCTATGTCCAGCAGTGGACGAACGTGGGTTGCTGATGATGATTTGCGGTTTGCTTTGCTAAACAAAATGCACAGAGTTCGTTTCGTTCCCTGAACCGCACAAATAACTTGGTAATCTAGTACAAATACATAGCATTACAATTTTATATTTGCGGTCGAACTTTGCTTCAAAATTATCAAAGCCTTGAAACATCATACCTTAATCAACAAGCTTACAGCAAATTTTGTCATAAACTTGATTTTTCATGTTTGACGTGACAATCTAAAAATCAAGTTTGCAGCAAGCTCGCTTGCTATCTGGGTTCTTTGTAGTGCCAGTCGTAACGTGTAATATTATCAAATGTAAGATCATTGCCTATACAAAGCGTTCCGAAAAGTAAAATCTCCTTAGAAGTAAAATCACTCTGTTCTCCTAGCAGATCATGGGCGGCGGTGATTAATTACCAACATATGAACACATGACCCGCTTGCTCGTATGTTAGTCACCTCTAGGGTAAAAAAAGGTTATGATAGTTCTTACTTAGAGTAAAAGAGTTACGGCCGCTGTCAGAGACGTCATTTAAGCTAATGTTCAATTACTCAAGTATCGGTAGTCTTTATGCGTATTGAAATAAGTGTCAATGTATTTTCTTAAGTAACCAACTTAGTTAATCATCGACTCTGAGTGCGGCAGTTAGAGTAACTTTAACTTAGAATATTCAGCGTACAATTACGCTGAATATTCTAAGATTTCTCTTTCAGAATGTGTAATTATCAACTGACGCCAATTGTCACTAATGACATTCTATTTTGTCAGCAGTTGGTTGTTCCTTTCTTGTAGGCCACCAGTACTCAGGGAGGCAAATACTGTTGGCCCGGAAGAATTAATGCACCACGTCTTGTGTGACTAATACCTACTATTATAAAGCTCTAAATAATAAAATGTATCAATATCTCCACGTTACCGTTATTATCATCATCATCTCCCTGCCCTGTCTCCAGATTATCTGGTCGGGGGGTCGGCGCAGTATGGGTGTTTTTTTCTTCCATTTATCCCTGTCATTATAACTGACGTCATATCGTCTATCACATGAACAGATCTGCTGACACAGCGTACGTGATAGAGATTGCAATAGCCTGTGGAGATGACTTAATAGTGCGTGTCTCACCGCCACACCTACTGTTTGGGCTAACATATTTCGTCTTCCAGGCCCGGCGCGGGAGTGGATGACGTATACTGGATCGGCGCGACGGACGCCGTGCAAGAGGGAGAGTTCCGATGGTCAGACGGTCTACCCTTCTCTTATGCTCGTGAGTATTCTTAAAAAGTAATTATTTCTCTTCTTCTAGCTAGCATTTACTCAAAACCAGACATTTTAATCCGAGAAACATAGTAACATACCTAGATCAGATGAAAATTATCTTGAAAAGGAGTGCAACGAATATGAGTAAGGATAAGTATTGAGGTACAAAAGTATTGTAGACCAGCTATATTCCGCGAATTCAAGCAAGACTTCCATCCCTTCATCCCCTATTTCATCACCAAATAGGTCCAACTTTTTCTAAGGTGGTAAATACGAGTAATATGATTTTATATTAGACGAGCTGCTGAAATTCTACATCAGGTGCACCAGACCTTCGGTTTTCTTGTCATTAGACACTACGCAACAAATTAACCAACTTTTTTTTAATGCGCTATAGTAAATATTATCTTATAGCAGTTGCGGGGCAAACAACCCTTCATTGCCAAAAATTCTCATTCGTCATCTTTTGTGAATTGTGTTTTTATTATTTTTGTATATTTTTAAATGTCGTATGTAATACCTTTCCACGCTATTCACATTTCCTTACTAAGAAGTCTAATTTATAGATAACAAAAGGTACGGAACCCTTCTTGCGCAAGTCCGACTCACACTTACCCGGTATTTATACTTCTTTCGTTCCTCGTTCGGGCACGAGCTACACCCAAGTTAACTGCTTCGCTGAAAGTTAATTAAGACGAAGATAAAGCTAATGACGTTAATTTTTATTTCTCTTGTTGTACGGAATAAAAATGTTGATTGCTACTGACATTTGTGCGTTGCGGACTGCGGTCTCACAATGGCGGAGGCATCCACTTCGCTTTTATTATCTTGGCTTCCGAGAATTCTAGGTTCTGAAGAAATATTTAGCGTAAGGTGGCCAAGTTTCTAGGAAGATAATGCTGGACTTTCTATTTTTAATAAAAAAAATAACAAATTATCACAAATCCTTGTTAATTTACCATTACATCAAAACTGTTGCGAAGTCAAAACTGTTTTGATATCAATTGCCAATTTTTTTTTTTTATGTAATTGGTAGCAGACGAGCAGGCGGGTGTCCTGATGATAAGCAATTTGTACAGTTGAGGGGTTTGTGATACACAGATAAAACATTGTAAGTGTAGGTACAAAAAGCAAATCTAATCTTATTATTATATGTTTATTTTTCAATATCTGTGTCATGTCACCTGTGTCTCACAAATAAATGATTTGATTTGCGAAATATCTCTGCTTAAAAAAACCTTATACACTAAAACCACAATTAAAACTACTAAAATTCATTTGGAATCTTTGTATTGCATCAGCCACCACGTTACATTACACCACATAATGCAGGACATTCTTGCGGGGGCTTAAAGCTCGCGAGCTTATGTGACGGGCAGCGGCAAATGCACGCTAACTAGTGTTGCTCAACCATCGATAGTTCCACTATCGATATTTTGAACTCGATAACTGTTCAGCTGGGCTAACATGCGCGCCCCGAGATAATTTTGTCGACACTCGTATTGTGTCGGCGCAAGGTGCTTCTCGATCACCTGACTGAGCGATGAGCGGGATAGATGGACGCGCGAAGGAGAGTCGACAAAATTTTGTCGTGGTACGCGTGTTAGGCCTACAGGACAGGATATGGATAGTATTATCTCTCACTTCGGTCGCTCCCTCATGACTGGGGATCGTGGTCATCATTGAAAGTGGATGGGTAGCACTTTGCTTGTGTTATCTGCTTCCACCGGTCTATTCATGGCGTTTCTGAAGACCGAGCAAAACTTATTTTGGTTGGCGATCGTCCTCGGGTTCGTTAACCTTCCGTGTTCCCAACAATGATCAGCTTTTCAAGGCTCTCATCACCCCTTCCCATTATGTGGCCGAAATAGGAAAGTATTAGCCAAGTATAATAGTGTCGATAGTACCGATAGAGACATTGGCGCAATAGTATTCATAACGCCAATACGATCGACAGTATCAGTAGTTTATCAATAATGTATCGATATAGGACAGTAACCAACACCGACTCTATCGCATGAACGTTGATTGCAAAGACACGACAGAAGGCATGCATTGCTAAATACTTTTAGTGTGCTGTGCATAGACTGCAATGCACCAAATACTCTTTACATAAGTACAAATATTTCATTAAGGTGGGCCTCCGATACCCTCGTTTACTAAGCGAATTATAGAGTAGACGCCGTTTATTTATTTAAAACTTTATTGCACAAAACTTCGTATAATAGGCATTCTCTACTAGTAAACCTTTGCCTTTTTTTGACTTTGACGTTTAATGCCGATTTTCTATGTGAACCAGTCTTACCAACCCATTAATGACGAAGCGTGGCTCTCCCACGGTTACAAGGACTCTCCTGCACTATTAAAGGTGCATGGTTAGCCTAGTTTAGTGAAAGCTCACACCGTTGGCACTGAAATTCTTTCAGCGGCTGGCAAACGTATATAACAGTTATTACAGCGGTGTTTCGCTTTATATCCTTTTATTGTTCCTCTTTAGGAATTTCTAGTTTTCTCTTGAATAGGTGTTAAGTTGAGAGCTATACAATTATACGGTTAATCCTACTACTATTATAAAGGCGAAAGTTTGTATGGATGTATGGATGTTTGTTACTCTTTCACGTAAAAACTACTGAATGGATTTGAATGAAACTTTACCACAATATAGCTTATACATCAGAATAACACATAGGCTACAATTTATAAAAATATATTGTGTGGATTGTCCAAAATATGACGGTAAGTGTCAATAATTAACTCCACGCGTACGAAGTCGCGGGCGGCCGCTAGTTTGCTATATTTAGACTGGCCGGATGGCGCATTTGGTAGTGACCCTGCCTCATACGCCAAAGGTCGTGGGTTCGGTCCCCACTCTGGACAAACATTCGTGTGATGAACACTTGTGTTTGTTCAGTTTGTAAGTGTAATATACAGGGTGTATCTGTAAACATTTATATCCCTTTAACCACATGTTCTATCAACCATTGTGAACATCATTAATTTGTTCAACAAATTATTCCGACTGCCCATAAAAAATTATTAAGTCTCGTGGACGACTTTGTATGGAAAGATTTTTTTTTTATGCGAATTCCCAAAATTCATACAACAAATGTGTTGAATGGTTGGTAGAGCACGTGGTTGAAGGGGTGTAAATGTTCGCAGATACATCCTGTATATTATAGGAGCTACCAAAAATAGCCCCTTTGGTAATGGTTTAAGTCCTACCGGGCCGTAATCTTGGGATCCCGGGTCGAGCAAAAGCATGTTTCGAATTATTCGAACATAGCTCCGGGTTGTGATCACCAATCCGCATTAGGCAAGCGTGGTGATTTTAAGCCTAATCCCATCATAGTAGCGATGGCTTGATATTTATGATGGAGGTAGTGGCCCTGCAGTGGGACAGTATAGAGACTACGTACTGATACCACATAAAATAATTACACACGGATACTTTACTTTTTACTTTACATAAAAGGTAACGTAAAATAGGTTAAGTAGCCTTACCATGAGTTTGAAATACTATCCTCGCTATCGAAAACTATCGCTCTGTCTCTTTCATTGTGATGCATTTGAAAGAGACAGAGCAATAGTTTACGTTATGTCAGTTGTAGATGTCAACTCATGGTAGCGCTAAAGTTATCATGTCCGTCACAAAATTAAACTCACTTGCATTGCTAGAGAATCTATTAAATAAGTGATTATTCTGTCAGAACCACGGGCCTTATGTGGAGGCAGATGCGAGGTATCCTCAGCGCTCGAGCGGCGATCCTCGGCTCGAGGGCCCTCGGCGCTCGATGACGACTCGCTTCGAGGGCTCCTCGAGTTAGTTCCCCGTTTATGAAGGACTAGTGGCCCGCCCTCACTTCGTTTCAGGGCAATGGCTCCACTGTCTACCAATAGATGGCGCTGGGCGTTAATTGTCTCGCGCAAGTGTTTCGTGTTTTCGGTTTATCTGTTACGCCCTGGCGTGGAATATAAGATTAACATCTTTATGATAGTATAGTAACTTTGGACGGAAACATCATAAAGTTATTGTAATCGAAGATACGAGATCAGAACGAGTTATTTTTTCGTTTATGAACGATTGTTTTAATAATCTAATAGCAATTTTGTTTATTGATAAGCCTCTGTTATCGACAGATTTACACAAATCACTTTTTTACTTATCGTCCTGTCTGTCTGTATACTTCTTACAGACAGAGGCCTCCTCTAGTCCCTTTAAATTTTCTATGTCGGAAGCTACAGTTATCCAGCCTCCTCTTGATATGTTAACTGATTGTTCTGTCATAACCACAGGCCTTATGTGGAGGCAGATGCGAGGTATCCTCAGCGCTCGAGCGGCGATCCTCGGCTCGAGGGCCCTCGGCGCTCGATGACGACTCGCTTCGAGGGCTCCTCGAGTTAGTTCCCCGTTTATGAAGGATTGTTGGAACTTTGGACGGAAACATTATAAAGTGAAGTAATCGAAACGAGATTAGAACGAGTTAGTTCCCCGTTTATGAACGATTGTTTTAATAGTTTCATAACAATTTCTTTCTTTGTTTAATAAGCTTTGTTTTAGACAGCTTTTCAATACACAAATCACTTTATACTTTTTGTTTGTCTGTCTGTATAATTCTTACAGGCGGAGGCCTCCTCTAGCACATTTCAATTTTCTCAGTTGGAAGCTACAGTTCCAACATTTTCTCGATTATTATTTATATCGTGTACCCATTGGCTGTTCATCGTCTACCCACCCATCGTCTACGCATTGTCTACCCATCTGGTGAATGCATAATGTACATATAACATACTTTATGCTGCCTCATCGGCCTGGCTCTATATTATGATAAGATGGTGCCACTGCGCCATCCAATAATAGCGCGTACTGTTTTGCCGTTCTTTCTCATCGCCTGTTGCTTTGCGTGCGTCTGCGTATATAATATTTTTTACTACAAATACATTTTTCTCCACTATCGTCTGCCTATTTTCTAAGTGGCCTGAGTGAGACATTTTCTTTTCCTCTCCCAGTAAACCAGAATAGTACAGTTTTTGACCATTTCTCTTTCTCTCCGACTGTACAGCCGAGGCTGATTCACTACTTTAAATTGTATTCGCATGGTTCGTATACAAAACGAAAAAAAGTTTGGTCCAAATCACTGCACGCCAGCTCAATGGAGGGCCATAAAATAATCATGATCTTCATTAATAATCGCAACAAACTAAAACCCCCTAAGAATCCACTACTTAAGTATATACGAACAGATCCCCAATAAATATCCAATTACCATAAAAAGGCGTAATTACACGAATCCTCGTATCATTATTGAGCATCACGGTGAAGTCCAGACTACATAATTGTCACTTGACGCCAGAAAGTCTAGACAAATAGTCCTGAATTTATTTCTGGCCTTTTAGGACTTTGAGGAGTGCGGCATCTATGAACTTTGCAGGTCTGTGGCAACGGTCAGCAACTACGAACATTGTATACCATTGCCTCAAGTACCTGAAAAAGTTGAAAACTAAAACCCAACTACGACAAAAAACGACGCTGAAAAAGTATAAAACAAGCCTTCGTTGTCAATTTACAATAACGTCATACAATACTATTCTGAAGTATGCAATATTCACTATGTAGAGATAAATTTTCATGTTTGGAAATCCGTAGTCACACGTTGTCAAAGTGCTACGGTAGGTAGGTATATGAACGTGTGACTACGCCTTTCCAAACATGAAAATTTATCTCTACATAGTGAATATTGCATACTTCAGAATAGTATTGTATGACGTTATTGTAAATTGACAACGAGCCTTCGTTAAAAAAGTATAAAACAAGCCTTTGTTTTATACTTTTTCAGCGTCGTTTTTTGTCGTAGTTGGGTTTTAGTTTTCAACTTTTGTTTTTATTTGTACTATTTTGGTGTCTAAGTGCTAGTAATATATATATATTCAAAATGTACAAGTCAAGCGCTTTCAAACGATATCAAACACGGCATATTTATCATAACGTTATTTTTTTACTCTGCATGTTTTGTCCACTAGATGGCGCCACATTAGATTTTGTGAAACCTCATACAGCCTATAACCAGCGGACGATTAAGACGCTTATAATGATATGTCATTTGTCGAATTCTGATAAGTAGTTTAGAAGTTACGTGGAAACAGATGAACATACATACATACATACATAGCTTGTCAAAATCATAACGCTCCTTTTGCTTTGCCGTAGTCGGGTAAAAAAATCGGTCATGTTGTTTCTGTTTCTATGAACATTAACGTACCTTTAACCACGTGTTCTACCAACCATTTTGAACAACATTTGTTCAAAAACTTGTCAAAATTCATCGAAAAACTATTCGAGTCCCCATGCAAAACGAACAAGTCACGGGACCGACTTTGTATGAAAAATTTATTTTTTTAATGCAATTTTTGAAAATTCATCGAGAATTTGTTTGACTCCCTATACAAAATGACCAAGTTACGTGACCTACTTTGTAAGGAAAGACGAAATTTTACTGCGCTAGTTCATAGAACAAAATTATATGTTGTTCAGATTGGTTAATACTCGTAGAGCGCGTAGTTAAAGAAATGTAAATGTTCACAAATACACCTTGTATACTAGATAGATAACGTTTATGATACATGTTAATTTAATACGTTTCAATTGTCTCGCAATGATCAATAAATGTTTCTTTTCTAAAAATAAGACCGAATTTAGGTCATGCTCTCAAAAGTGATAGTAAGGGCTTTGTGCATAGATATTAATGAACAGACCTACAACGACCCTTTTAAGGAAATCAGTTCCACAAAAACCTTTTTCTGGCTTTAATCTATTGGAATAAAAACGTGAGAGTTGAATTGAAAAGGTATTTTGAACTCTGTGCAGTATGAAAATAGTAACGTAAATAGGTTTTGCGTGAAAAGAAAATTCAGGTATAAGAAAATGTGTAAAATTAAATGAAATTAAGTACTATTCCTCAATAAAGGTTTATACTCGTACAGTATCGAAAATTCAATGAGTTCTTTTGGTTCTATCTATAAACCGTCACTTGATGACTTATCGTAGGAATTGCGAATCCTGTGTAACTGTGGGAAAGCCACGCTTCGGCATAAATGGACCAGCTTGACCGGAGCGATACCACAGCCTCACAGAAGACTGTTCAGATTATTATAAATATTTATTTATGCTGTTGCTTGTTGTCTTACAATCACTTAAGTTTTAATTAAATTACAATAAAACAATGAACGTTAGGGCAAGATAAATATTTTTAACCTTCAAATTCTATTTATTGTTTTTGTCTTTAATGTAATCAAAATGTTCTGTTGTAAACACCCATTTTGGTGCTTTCGTCACATTATTAGTACCTACACTTGTACAGTGCGCCAACTTGAATTATATGTTTGCTTTGGGCCCACGCACGCCATCCAAAAGGCCGTAATAAATTACCAGTGATTCTAGAATAAGCTACAAACAAAAGTAATTAAACAAAGTAATCATATTAAATTATCAAAGTTTTGGGAAATATAGAATATAGAACGCCCCGTTGGTCTAGTGGTTTAAGGGGCTATACGAATGAAACTAGCGCCGCCAACCTACACTGATTGTGGCGAAAATATGATATTTTTTAAGAAAGCAAAACATTACATAGAATACGCGACAAGTAACAATAATGTCAATTATTGCTAAAAGTGGCTGTTTTTAGCAATAATTAACATTATTGTTACTTGTCGCGTGTTAGAAATATTGCATTGCATCTTGAAAAATCCAATTTACTTGGATCTAAGTCTGTAATGTTTTATTTTCTTCAAAATTATCATATTTTCGCCACAATCAGTGTAAATAGGTTGGCGGCGCTAGTTTCATTCGTATAGCCCCTTAAGGCTGCTTTTCCACCAACGCTGTGCGAAGAAAATGTGTCTTACAAGGGTGTGTAGCTGTAATAAATAATAAAAATCAGTTTATACTTATATCATTTGAACTGGAATGCCCAGTTTAGGTGTTTCGTCCTTCTTCCTGGGTTTTTTAGGCGGGGCGTGAAACGGCAGCTCAGCAGGCCTTCAAGGGGGAGTGACAGACTCATTGGACATTCTGTCTGTTCTTTTGTGCCTGTTAATCTCATATTTGGATTTTACGGCCGCTTACCATCAGGCGGAGTGGGGTCATTTTGATTATCCTCAAAAAAAAAATCTATAACCATTGTTACAAAATGTGGCCGAGATTACCCAGTAAGTTGTCTAAGACACTTGTGTTGGGTATGACTCGCAACTTCCCTTACGGTTATCTTAGATTATAGATTTAATGACTAGTTAACAGTGAAATGGGTGAGTGTGTGTATGTGTGTGTGTATTCAACTGTGTTGGGGTTTCCACCAGAGCTGTGCAGACATTTCCACAGCACAGTTACACATCCTCGTACGACACATTTTCCACGCACAGCTCAGGTGGAAAATCAGCCTAAGTACCGGGCTATAATCTTATTTGATAGGATTGCATTTGCCTAGGACCTTTATACTTTTGTGCTAAGAATTTATTATTCCTCTTTTTATTCCCGGTTGCATCTAAAGCTGTCGCTTTGAAACCCAGGCTTTGCTCAGACGATGAACCAGGATCCCAAAGGTTCATGCTCAGATTTAAACCTACGACCACCCGTTCGTAAGGCGCACCTTCTTATTAACTGAGCTTTCTTTTTTGAATTTTTTGCGACAAACGAGCAAGCGGGTCACATGGTGGTATGTAATCGCCAGCACTCATGAACATCTGCGAGATCAGAGAAGTCGCTGATGCGTTGCCGGCCTTTTAGAAACTCAAACCTTTAAAATTTAGATTTAGCGGTTAGTTACTTACTATCATTTTTATCATTGCATTTTCATCTAATTATAAGAAAGGGTTAAGTGCAGTGAGACTAGCAATACCATTAACGGCTCTCTCCAGATGTCCCATAGAATAATGGCGTCATAAATTACTATAACGACAGAGTTACTCTTGTCTACTAAATTAACGCGAGAGCCAATGTAATGAAATGATGTCGGATTGACAAAGGACTTTTGAAACGGTTTTATAAAAATCTTTGGTCGTTCCTGGCCTCTAAAGTATCAGCCTATATACTGTCCCACTGCAGGGCAAAGGCCTCCATCATAGAAATCAAGTCATCACTACTATGATGGGATCTTCTATCCCATCCACACGAGAAGGAGAAGAAGAAGGTGGATTAGGCGTAATAACCACGATTGTCTAATGCGGATTGGTGATCACAAACCCGAGCTAAATTCGTTATGTTCGATAAATTCGAAACATTATTTTGTTCGACCCGGGAATTCGGGTACTTAAACCACTGGACCAATCGCGGCAAGAAAGCAATAATAAAAAGTTAGGGCCGAATTACCTACCCAAATTCGGCGGGAGTCACTATATTTTTTACATTTACAAAATTTTACAGAATACTTTATGTGAACATGACGCGGCCGGTGGCGAACAAACGCATAATCTCTAATTTAATATGCAGAACTACCCACATGTTATTAAACAACAACATACCCTTTTCACGCAAGTAGGGTAACCAGTATCAAAGAAAGTCTTGATGAATTTCAGGACAGAAAAATTACTCCACTGGAAATGCTAGATAACGATAGATGGCGTATCTAAGCACACGCAAACCCGACAACTACAACAACAGACGAGATTTTTCTGAATTGGACCGACCGCGACCAGGAAATGTAATCCCCCATTAAAATGAGTCACGGTTTTTTTTTTATGTGATAGGTAGCAGACGAGCAGGCGGATCACCTGATGGTAAGCAATTGCCGCCGCTCATGGACACTTGCAACACCAGTGGAGTTACAAGTGCGCTGCCAACCTTTTATCCCCTTGCCCCCCGGGTGGGCCTCCGGTACCCTCACTCACTCGGCGAAACACAGCACAGGGGCTGCTGCAAAATTATACTGTCACATTATAAAGGTCACAAATGAAAGTGACAGCATAATTTTTAAACCGTGACTCACTTCAGTCTCCTTTTTGTAATTAAGGAGTTAAATTCATAAGGAGAGAAAACAAACCAAACAAACTTACCGAAGTGCAAGAGGCCTCTCCTATTATCTTCTGGAGCTGTAACATACTCTATACCAAATTTTCAAACCAGAAATAATAAAATGACATTTTAATTATGTTTACGTCAAAATCCAGCGTGTATCCCGGGAATCCTACGGTCCTACGGTCACCCTACACGCAGTGGCATATTAAATGTAATCCGAGCGAACAAACAAAAGATTTGGCGAGTAGCTTTGTTCTAGCTTATTATTCATGGCGTTACGCAGAACACCATGGGGTAGTGATGTGACTAGATTCAATTTTGTACGAAATAAGTATACAAAGTTTCGACTTCTCATACAATGTCGGTCACGACTTGTTCATTTGTATAGGGAGTAGGAGCATTAGTTCTTTAAATTTTTACATTGCATTATAACTACTATTACTATTATAAACGTCCAGCAGTAAGTAACATACATAATTATGTGCTTTAATGTAAACGTCGCGTTAATTCCCGTCTTAATAATAGTACTTAGTTATATCTACGAATTTCCAAAAGTCGTAGAACAAATGTTGTTTAGAATGGTTGGTAGAAAGTGTGGTTAAAAGGATATAAATGTTCACAGATACATCCTGTATCTTTTTTACGTAACAAGCTTGTAAGGTGGTTTCAACACTGACACCAGTAGGCCTAACATGCGTACCGCGACAAAGTTTTGTCGACTCTCGTTCGCGAGAACGCCTTCTTCTATCCCGTTCATCGCTCAGTCAGGTGAGCGAGAAGCAACTTGCGCCGACACAATACGAGTGTCGACAAAATTATCTCGTGGCGCGCATGTTAGCCCGGCAGGGCTTAACAGCTCAAACGACAATTAATACAAACATTGAAGAAATGGTGTGATGACATAAAGCGGCAATTTTTTCGATATCACTCGAATGTAATTATAGTCCAGACACATCACTAGCTTGGAATCAACTATGTGCATACATAGAGCTGAATTAACCATGAACCTATAGTAAACCGGTCAACATCTCCCATGTTGGAAGGGTAGTAAGAAATGAAATTATTAAGATACGAAGAGATAAAAAATATTAAGATACACCATAACCTTATTTTATTGATAATAAATATTTTGAATAGAAAAACGCGCTTTATTTTTCCAGTTACTGCATTTCAAAATATACGAAAAAATTCTGTACTATCCCTTTTATCAAACATTTCTCTTTAAAAAGCCCTTTCTCTTTTTGTTTTGCCCGAGACACAGGATTATTTCTATTTCAGGAAACAAATCTAAATTGTTTACTTAGTTTAAAGTAGAATAAAAGTATTTGAGGTTTTTATGATTGTTCAATAACTTACTTACTCCACTGGCTCAGCGACTCAAGTCTTGGCCTCCGAAACAAGAGAATTCCACTTTGGTTGATCCTGCACTACTTGTTGCCAGTCTGTTTTGACAGAGTTTGAAATACTATCCTTGCTATCGAAAGCTATCGCTTAGTCTCTTTCATTGTGATGTATTTGAAAGAGACAGAGCAATAGTTTTGGATAGCTCGCAAATCATTTTCGACGACGTCTATTTTACGTCGACGTTTATTTTTAAAGACTAAAATTACGATCTTTCCTTTTTGACTTCACGAAGTCTGGTAAAATTCGTACTTATAACTGGAGTGTGATCACATCACTAGTATGGAATCAACTATGTGAATACATAGGGCTGAATTAACCATGAACGTAATAAACGGGACGAGCATTCGACCTTGCCTTCGGAAGGGAATGAGATAAATTGCACCGAATTAGGTGACCGTCGTAAATTTAAGGGCCGAAAATGGGCCTTTAAGTTATGCGCGGGTGATTTTTTAATTTGAAGATGTGTACTTTTTAAAGGATCACGCCACCGTGAAATTGGAAAAACTCGGTTATATTATAATACTAGCTTTAGCCCACGGCTTCGCTCACGCCCCCCACTTCCCTAAAATTAGGGGGGGGGGGAGATAGAAAGGGGCCAAAAGTAGCCTATGTTACTCTCTATCCCTTCAACTATGTTACTCTCTAACACTTAAAAAATCACGTCAATTCATCGCTCCGTTTTGCCGTGAAAGAAAGACAAACAATAAGATAGACCTTTCCCATTATAATATTATAGTGGCCCGCCCTCACTTCGCTTCGGAACCGTAATTCAGAAATGAACCGATAGATGTGTCCAATTACGCGCAAGCGTTTCGTGTTTTCGGTTTACCTATAAGCCTTGTCGTTGTCCATAGAAGTTCTCTCTTTATAAATAGTATAGATATAGGTTATGGATATCTCGCAAGATTTACGTCCAGCAGACTCGCGGTGCTTTTGTAGTTACCCTGCCTCATCTCAGGCAGCAGACGAGCAGACGGGTCTAATAGTGAGCGATTGCTTCGCCCATAGATACCTCTGCGACACCAGAGAGCTACCAACCTTTAACCCCATTTCCTCCCAATTGGGCCTCCGGTACCCTCACTCGACGAAACGCAGCGCAGGCGCTGCTTCACGCCGGTCTCACAAAGGCTATGGTATCACTCTAGTCGAGTGATAATTTTTTTTTTAAATTAAGAGAATTCTTGACCGACAAATGTTATTATACCTACGCTGAAAGATTTTTTAAATTGAATGTTTTTTTAAATATTATAGATACCAGTTGAATATTATTAATTTTATTATTATTTGAGGACCAATAATTAATCAATGAATAGTTTTATTTTCGTTAAATTTGTTATCTACTATTGAATTATATAGAAATATTTTAATTATTTAGCTTTTAAGATTTGCGACACCCTTGCAGGGTCCGTAATGCGAACTTTTTATATTTAAGACATGTACCTACCATTATGAAGCAATAATATTATGATATGATATGAGCTGGCCCATTCACGCCGAAGCGTGGCTTTCCCACGGTTAATTAATTTTAAAAAGATCTATTAGTGGCAACCCGAAATCCACGCGAGCGGAGCTCCAGGCATCCAGTATTGTCTGTACTCTCGATTTGTCTCTTAAACTAATGCCACCAAATCACCCCTAACAGATGAACGCACTAACAGCGTTAGACAAGCGACAGCGCACACCTGCGTGATGACGTCACCCGTGACGTAAGCGGCCGCGGAACTTGCTCTGAGCAAATTTACACGTTCCGACTTGTTCCCGTCCCGTCTTAGTTTGGGGGACCATGGGTTTTGGTGTGTCGAGGACATTTGTCCGTTTTCCCAGTGTGATCCCTTTTTAAGTGAGAAATTTGACAGATTTCACCATAAAGAAAGTATCAAATAGAGCGGACACGGAAATAATAATATTCGTGTAGACGGAACAACTATATACAGAAATGGCTAAGAGTAAAAGAGACAGAATCATGATTTTTTTGTCTTTGTCAGAGTTCCACTTTATTTTATAGATATAGTTGTGAATTGCGCCCAACAAAGCTAGTTGCCATAGTAACCCATAGTAATTAAGTGCGATATTTGTTCGTATTTTTACTACCGTAATAACCAACCAAATTCAGTCGTAGTAAGAGATAACAACCGTACTGAAGTAATCTTCAATCACATCGATCCGCCATTTTGTAGTTATTTTTCATTTGGCCGGGTTATATAGATATCTGTCCCTTACGGTGATACCCACTTAGCCACTCTATTTGATACTTTCTTTATGGATTTCACAGAGACGGTTACAAGCCGTCAACCAGATACCACGGTCTCACAGACAAAAATGCCCTTAAGGGACTATATCGATAAAACTAGCGCCGCCAACCTATTTACGGCCACTTTTAGCGATAATTAACATTAGTGTTACTTGTCGCGTGTTTTATATAGGTATTGTACTGCACCTTGAAAAAACCAATTTATTTTTATCTAAGTCTGTAACGATTTACTTTCTTCAAAAATATCACACTGTCGCCACAATCAGTGTAAATAGGTTGGCTAGTATCGTCGATATAGCCCCTTAAGCAGCCTTTTCTTCCCTTTGCCTTTTCTCTTTTGAATTAGAAGGGTTGAAGTGGTCTATTTGTTTGTGCTGATGCACTTGCGCTGGTGTTGCAGGTGTCTATGGACGGCGGCAATTGCTAACTATCAGATGATCCCTATGCTCGTCTGCCACCCATTACATAAAAATCGAATCAAACGCTGTGTGAATACGATGATCTCATCTCACAGGGAAACGAAATTTACTAAATAACTCGACATCGTTCACTTAAACACAGCACCAGCAATGCTTAAGGCCCGGTTTTCTGTAAGGCTATCTGGTGTGTGTGTAAGTGGTATCTGGTCAACGGTGTCTGTCAAGTGTCTACAATAAAATTTTCACATCAATATCAAACAAGGTTTTTTCAATTGAGGATTTGCACAAGTTGTGTGTCCGTACGTTTGAATTTTGAACTGTCCTAGTAAATCAATTCGTGTGGTAGCCCTATACCAGTGGACGCAACAAGTTTGAGAACCGCAGGCCGCCAGACTCGCGCTAAGTTCAAATACAGGGTTAAATCAAACCGCGTGTGAGAATTACATTGTTTCGTCTCTGAGATAAAATTCAAGAGCTGGTTTTTTGTGTGATAGACGAACAGACGGAACACTTGGTGATAAGCGATTAACCGTCGCCCAAAGACACCTGCAACACTAGTAGAATCAAAAGTGCTCTGTCAACCTTTAACCCCAATTGGGCCTCCGATACCCTCACACACAGGACTCGTAAAAATGTTTATGTGTACATTTGTTAAGTGATCAATGAAATTAATGTGATCGATGTCTAAGCATTTTGACCTCGATCAAATATCGTCTGTAAAAATATTTACATATTTATTTCATAATTAAATACATAAATGCTTTGACTTATTATAGTATCTTAAAGGCTAACTTAGGTTTGTCTAGATACTATAGTTCTTTATTTATAAATAATGCAACTATAGCACAATATAATTACAATACAAGCACAATACAATTACACACAACAGATTAAATCTATAAATGACTGCTTCCATTAAGCAAACATTTAAAAAAAGTTCATAAAAAGAGAAAATATTTGACCTTTATGAAACAATTAAGTACAGTTCAAATAATAAAATGAAACAAAAGTCCAAAAAACCATTTTAAAACTCGAACAAAGCAAAAACCGACCAAAATACACATGGCTCAATTTCACAAAGCAGGTTTTGTGCATTCGATCATTCATTCAGTTGTTCACTCACGAGCAAAGCTGAAATTACTGTTTGTTCAAAATTCAATTCATATACTGCCGATAACATATTCCAGCATGGGAGCCTAACTCTCTTACAAACATAGATGGAAACGTTTCTCACTGAGAAGCCTAAATATGGGAGAGATAAATTCTGTCAGGGGGTGTAAAATCATAAGTTGAATGTAGTATTTTTTTTTATATTAAATGAGTTTGCACTTGACCTCATCTCACCGGCTGGGAGAGTGACAATAAGGTCTAAGATGTAGCGTGCTTTCCCAGAAGTGCTATTCACTCTCGACTTAAAGACACCCAAATTGTAGCTCTCATAAATATCATTCGTACATGGCTAGATGCTATGGATTATGATGAAGTTAAAGTGTTGTTGGTTGGTTCCCATTAGTGTACAACTTCCCATATGGGAGGTGCGATCCTATCCACTGCAGTACCACCACTCTGAATTTCAGTACCTGCATCTAATATCTATGTAGCACATACTTTAGAACAGAAATGACCTCAAGCTTGCCATTCCAAACATCACTAGAGGTCTAATAACTAGAAGTAAAAAAAAAGAAAAGTAAAGTTGATACTTTCCTCATCAATCAATCAGCCTATACAGTACACTGTCCCACTGCAGGGCAAAGCCTTCCATCATAGAAATCAAGTTATCGCTACTATCATAGGTTTAGGCTTAATCAGCGCGCTTGCCTTATGCGGATTGGTGATCACAAACCCGACAGGTACCTATGTTTAATATTAATCAAGGCACCCCAGTGTAACAGCCTCCATGTCCAAACATATCCGAACAACATCGCGTGGATCAAAACATTTGTACCAAAAGTTCAGCTGAAAAATTCTGACACGCGAGTATCAAATTCATTTAGGAACCGGTTTCGTATTGCAGACAACGAATTGTTGGCTTCAGTAGATCAAATTATATATTTAAACTTTTTAAATAGAAATATTGTTTATTCAATTTAAGTCAATTACATAACATTTATGAATGTCAAATAAGTAGTACTCTATACTACAAGTGTAAGCTACCACTGATTCGGAAAGTCGATTTTTATCTCTTGGTTGGTTCTTATTTGTATCCAAACATCAATAATTTAACATATTTTTTTTCGTTTAAGCTGTTTACGTGTGTATAGTTAGTGTTATGTGAAGCGGAGTATAAAAATGTTTCTCCTTTGACTTATAAGGGTTGAAGGGCTGAAGTCGTATATTTATTTCAATCAACCACCGACCATTTGCAATCGAAAGCATTACTTGTACCTACTCTTATTAATAAAGAGGTAAACACAGACTTTGCTTAAAATAATGTCCAAACATTCGCGGGATGTAGCTGACACATATTGATCTATTGATCCAGCTTAAAATTTTATTGCCAACGACAAGATAAAACAAAACTTGCATGATGTAATCGACGCCCAGCGCCATCTATCGGCACATGAAAATAAATTGAGTACTTGTTGATACGAAACTCTTATGGGCGAGTCCGACTTGCACGTAGGTATGTAATTTTTCTGTATTCCAATTTCATTATAAAACCCGCAAACCTTGGAAGAAAATTCTATTTCAAGAACGTATTTATTCCCCTAATGGGAGTCATATTTCGGTATCTTCATTTATTTCTTTTGTGGTAGTAACAACAGGTAATTTTGTTCCAAGTAAAAGCCAATGACGTAGAATGGGTAATTACGTCAAAAGGGGTCAGCTGAGTGAAGCTTTTGTTGATGGTAATGATGACAAAGTAGAATGGTTGGGGTGGCTTGTAAGTTACCAAAAAAGGAACGTAACTCGTAAGAAATAGAAAAAGAAAATAAAAATGTAAATAAAAATAAATTGCTTTCCATGTATTACTAACTAAAGTAAAAAAAAAAACAAAATTAACTTTACACATTTCCTTTAATGTTCTTGTTGGCATTATCCTACCTAATATTATAAATGCCAAAGTAACTCTGTCTGTCTGTCAGTCTTTCGTGCCAAAACTAGGTACTGAACCGATTTTAATGGAATTTGGTATACAGTGGGGTCTCGGAGTCTAGAGTTCTATGTGGTATTTAGAACTCTAGACCCTGAGAAAGAACATAGGCTACTTTTTATTGCGAAAAGGGGGTTGTAAAGGGTAAAAGGGGGGGGGATTACTATACCACTCGGACGAAGTCGCGGGTAACACAGCTAGTAAATAAATATTTTGTGATAATGGTGCATTGCGTATTCCAGTTTAAACTTTGGACCTAGCAATGTTTTAGAGTTAAAGGAATAGTGATTTCTAAGAAACGTCCCACCATATTTTGTTCCTACGACTAAATAAATTTTCTCAAACGCTTCGCTCCGCTAAGAGAATCCGAAATATCTGTAACTCGTAAAGATACTAAAATTATTGCCAGACGTACAGAACACTGAAAATACTTTGGAATTCCGGTTTCGCTAGTGCAGTGCGAACTATTCAGTTTAGAAAAAATATATTATAACCTACAATATAATTTTTGAAGACCTATTCGTAGATACCCACCCCACAGATATGGATTGTGTGAAAATTCATATATTTTTTGCTGTTTTTGTATATAAAACTCCCACAAAACACTTGTACTTACTAAGT
Source organism: Cnaphalocrocis medinalis (assembly GCA_014851415.1). NCBI lineage: Eukaryota > Metazoa > Arthropoda > Insecta > Lepidoptera > Crambidae > Cnaphalocrocis > Cnaphalocrocis medinalis. The sequence continues at coordinate 14,465,505 of CM026287.1, read as the reverse complement.
TTCAACATATGATTTTTATAGTTTCGGCTGTGATATACGGACAGACGGACAGACAGACATGACGAATCTATAAAGGTTCCGTTTTTTGCCATATGGTTCCGTAGCCAACCTAAAAACGGAGAATAAAGTTAGTCATGTGTTAAAAATGATGCTGTCACTTTTATAACAGTGACAAATTTCAATCCAAAACTAACTTTAAACCACATTCTGTAATAGGGGAAATAAGACTGTTTTTAAATTTCTTCTCTGATTTATATTATACTAGTTCAGCTAGGGAAATGGCCCTATTTTTATAGCCATGCCGGGTAATAGTGCTCTATAAATCTCAGTCCTTTTAAATGAGCTAATTTAACAATTTTATGACCATTGTCAGCTAGCAATACTGGTTTTCTGTTCCTTAATGTCTTTTCACAATATAATTTACTTAGTTTGCATTTTTCAGTGGCTTGAAATCCCGGATTTCTCGGTTCGGGCCATAACTGGTACCTAAGTTGCGTTACATTTAGTAAAAATGTTAAAAAGCTGTATCTGTAGGTACATACCTATACAAGGTGCATTTTTAAAAACTATCCAAATTTTTTAACTCAACTTAAAATCTGTAAGTGAACAGCTTTCTCCTAGAAACATGGGTCGAAAACGGCCACTTTTAGAAATAATTAACATTATTGTTACTTTTCGCTTGTCAAAAATATTGTATTGCGTGTTGAAAAATCCAATTTACTTGCATCTAAGTTTTAAATATTGTCGCCACAATCAGTGTTAATAAATTGGCGGCGCTAGTTTCGTCGATGTAGCCCCTTAAATACATTGTACAGCTGAGACGCCTGCTCAACATACAGGATATAAATTTATCCTGAAAAAATCTGCTAGTGGCAAACCGAACTCCACGCGCCCACTAGCACGAAATAAGAAACTGAAACAGACAGAGCCCTACTTGATTTGAATAAGTATTTCCATTCCTCAAAGTCTAAACAGTAATTCGTTAAACATTTTGACTACATTTTACAAGCAAAACAGGGCCGTTCATTTTTCAATATCGGACAATAATGGAGCAACCTCTGCTACGGTCTAATAATCCGCGCGGATTCAACATTAATATTAATGCAAGTCCGACGGAAGATGTATCGGTACTTCCCGCTAGTGCTGTCTTAAATTTTGAAAGCGGAAAAACACGCTTCGGCATGAGGAAACAGCTAGACCGATTTCATACAACGGCCTCACAGATAACCGTGAAGCAACGCCTGGGTCGTTCTCATCGAGATATCAGTCCCGTGGCTGTCTCCTTTTCCTCCGATTTTTTCTCTTGGGAGAGCCACGCTTCGGTATTTATTTATTTAAAAACTTTATTGCACAAAACTTCGTACAATAGGCGAACTTAATGCCAAGAGGCATTCTCTACCAGTCAACCTTTGGGTCAAGCAGAAAGGGCAAAGGTAAGGTATGTATGGGGCGGCTCCACCAGGAGTGATACTATGGCCTCACAGAAAACCATCGTGATACAGCGCCTGTGTCGCTCTCAACGAGGTATCAGTTCCGTGGCAGTCCCCTTTTCGTCCGATTTTTTTCTCTTGGGAAAGCCACGCTTTGGCATAAATGGGTGGACTTGACCGAAGTGATACTGGCCTCACAGAAGACTGGCTTGAATCAGCGCCTACACTGTATTCTGCCGAGTGGGTGAGGGTACTGGGGGCCCAACTCAGGGGAAAGGGGCTTAGAAGTTTCGCAGCGCACTTATCCGCTGGTGTTTTGGGTATCTATGAACGGAGAATGTTGCTGTCTATGGAAGGCGGCAATTGTTTACATAATCTGCTCGTCACTGCCACCTAAACTTTAAAAAGAAGAAAATCGCTGTAAAAGCGTACCCGAGCTTCAAAATCCGCCAGTGGAACCCCGACCATAGCTGTACCCAGAGGACTGACTTCTTCGCATCCCTATTCCCCGCTATTGTTTCATTCTGAGATGTTTTTGTTACTTATGAGCCAGGTTGGAAATTGTATTAGGATTTTGATTAACGGCTCGCCGAGGGCAATGACTATTGTGTTGTGATTGTTTTTCTGGATAAAAGTGAAACAAAGCGAACTTTTATACTTGGTTAGATATTTTGGTGATTTAAAAATAGAAGAAAATATTTTGAGGCAGAGTTTATCGGCACGTAATAAAGGTAACAAGAAATAGGGATAATATAATTATTTAGATAAACATACGTTTTACTTGCGTTTTACAACAGGCGTCAGCGCTGTGACAGCCGTCGTAAATGTGAGTCTATATTTAGTTGCAGTGCGTTGTGTTGCACTGCGATGCGTTGCGTCGCTTATTCGCATACGAAAAAATAAAGAAACGCAGCAGTATCATCAGGTGGTATCGCACTAATAGAGCGTCACACTTACTTATCTATATCTTCTACCTATCACATAAAAAAACGGCGGAAATGTAGTTTTTCCGCCCTGGGCGGCCGATACCCAAGCTTCGCCGATGGATCTACATGTGACCTCTTTTTGATTAAGACTTAAAAAGTTTGTAACATAAGTAAAGTACCTACTATGTTCGGTGATCCAAAATGAGTCTTGGCGTCAAACAATAATTTCAACATTTTAATTAATTCATCCATTTTGCTGAATACTTATCTAGGGATTAAACAGAGTTTGTTGTTTTCCTATAACAATATAACTTATTTCATTAATCCGTACCCAAGAATTTTGACTCAAATACTTGTACAAAAAGTAAATATTTACATTTTCTACAAATTCTGAAAGTTTGGATGAAGTTCAAACAATATCTATGAAATGTAAAGGTGGCATAGTTACTACTAAGAAATGCCCGCGTATTTATTAAAAATCCATACATATCGAAAAAAACTGCCGAACTCCGTATGAAAACAATTTCACCTACTCGCAATATTTATCACACATTGTTCGTGACCTGATTAGTTTTTTTTCTCGCCGATAGATGGCGCTGTGTCTCTTCTCTTCTTAGTTTTCTCTTTTGAATTTTTCCGTAGTCCAACAATACGAGTATGAACCTAAACTAGGTTTCCCTAACAGCATCAGCCACTAATAAAAATAACGAAAAACTCCTGCATACGAATATCCCAGAGGAAATATTGAAAATGTTCGGGACTTACGCCACTACTGCGCGGTAGTAAAATAGGTTGGAATTTTGTAGGTGTTGAAAACTTCAATTTCTCCCGTAAAAATCTTCAACGGAATATTTCATGCCCGAGGGTTATGGGGGAATACCTAATTTTATACAATAAGCTTCAGTATTTCGTTCAGCCTACGAAGTTACAACTTGTTTATACTACTTTAAAAAGAGAAATACCTAGTTATTTTTTTCTTAACAGACGTAAAATAAATGAACGATTAAATTGGACGGCTCATTTTACATTTTGTTTAAAGGATCCTATTAATTCTGATTTAGGTATTACAAATAACCTAAAATGACTTATGAAAATGAATGATCTAGCTTACCGTCTCATATTTATCTTTAACAGTGCATTTTCCACAATTGGACGCGGTGCCCATTCAATACTAGGAATGTTCCCTTTGGAAAGATGTCAAAAGTTCAGTACTAAGGAAGTACTCTTAGAAATCGATATTCAGCGGCATCGATTATCGATTTGTAACCAATTTTAATCAAAGTAACTTTCAACAACTAAGGTTTTTTAGAGATTGTCGAAAGAACACTTTTAGACTTTATTTGGCATTACAAACAAAACAATAAACGACACTCAACAACAAAACAACAAACTAACTTAAGAAAAACACGTACGTCTTATTGTATAGTCCGCGGCATCTAACAATAGCGATGACCGTTAGTTTGCGCACTTGTAGAACAGATGAATTTCTACTAAAATTGGTTTCTGCGCACTCAAGGTCATCGCTATTGTTTCATGCTGCAGACTTAGTCGTAGGCTTTTCTGCACTCTCCTCGTAGTGATTGAAGTGACACTTAAAATGGCAGATGATGATTAATGAACACGATTTTTTTAAATCGGCAAATATAGAATTTTGTATCTCTGGAACATGCCGAATACTTGAGGTGCGTCACTATGTTCAAAAGTCAATCACAAACCATAGTACGTAACCGCAATCGCGCAAAATAACTATTGTTTTATTTTGAAGTTTACATTATTTTGAGCATTATATTCAAAAACAATATGTTAATTTTGCTTGTGAATCAATTGTAGGATGTTTTTGGATTATTGTATAATTTTCAAATGACGATTAACAACCAAATACAAAAAGGGACTTCATAATTGAATGTATTGAAACAGACTATAATTGTAGGGTATTTTGTATAATTGTATATTTTCCTAATGACGATTTACTACCAAGTACAAAAAGATATAATATTTGATTTGATCTATAGATCTCGCGCGTTACGTACACGTAACATGCAGAGTTACGTTCTTCGAAATGTCCAGAGGGACATCATAATTGAAACAGACTATAATAGATGGCGCTGGGTATCGATTGCATTGCGCAAGTGTTTTGTCTTTACTTAATGTTATGGTTTTATAGATATTTTCTCTTTACAAATAGGAAAATAGGTAGGTAGTAACATCACTTCATCTTCATCTTCCATGCCCTTTCAAAACAAGATAAACAAAAACAAAAGCAACATTCTTTACGCAAACTTCGCTAAGAACCACAGCTCGCATTGTTCCTAACTACTGTTCCGACTCGCCACATTCTTGTGGAGAGAGTGCTTTGAACTCTTGGAACTAAGGGAGGACACAGAGACGGTATACCAGCGACCGACCCTGACAATGGTCGCTGTTGTTTTGGCGGACGTTGCGACGGCAAAATAATTTGCACAAAAGGATGGCTCGAGTTGTCCTTGAAATCGAAAAGTTCGTTATACTTAGTAGCCAGTCACTTATCGTATCGTGTCTCTCTCACACTTTTATCTCTGTCATTTACGGCGAAACACAGCGAGATCACTGTAAACACACATGGAAATGTTTTTGTTTCTACTAGAGTCGGCAAATGAGCAAGCGCGTTACCTGCAGGTAAGTAATCACCGCCGCGTATGAACATCTGCGAGATCAGAGAGCATGCTCTTCTTTCGAAGGTCTCTAAGTCATAGCCGTCAGGAAATACTGCCGCGGCTAAACCGTTCTACAAATGTAAGTTTGGTGGAAGAAAATTCCGCGAGCAACGCACATGACGTACTGGATCGCCAACCATCATGATGATGAGGATGGAATGACAGCCGCTTGCGTTGACTTTAGGATAACATGATGAGCCTCCACAGCTAATATTTGTATATGATAAATATAGTTCTTACACTTGACATGGCTGAAAAGGGGGTGGATACGATGACGAATGACAGGGACGAATGGAAGAAGAAAATATACTACGCCGACCCCAGATAATCTGGGGATAGGGCAGGGAAATGATGATGATAGTTCCTACAGAAGTAGACACCTAAGTTCTACAAATATATAACAAAAACTCCTTCTTTCCAGACTGGTTTCCCGGTTGGAGGAAGCACAGCAGCCAGCCCAACGACGACGGCACATCTGGCCAAGACTGCGTAGAGGCGCGGAGGGAGTTCCCTCCCCGCCCTCCCCCTGCCGCTCCCACCTTCATGTGGAACGATCGAGGATGTCGGGAGCACAACTACTTCGTGTGTGAGAAGCCTAGTGTTGACGGTAAGTAGACGAAAATAGTTTAAGAACGATAGCATCATTTCAGTCAATAGGTATCGCTGAACAAACCAGGTCGAAAAGAATATTTCCCACCTACAAAGGCCAGACTGGCGACAGGTGGCCGTAAAAACAGAGCGGAATGGCGAAGTCTCGTGTCGGAGGCCAAAATTCACTTTTTTTTATGATATAGGTGGCAGAAGAACCGACGGATCACCTGATGGTAAGAGATTACCGCCGCCCATGGACACCTGCAACACCAGTGGTGTCCATAAGTGCACTGCTTACCTTTTAGCCCCCCTTCCCCTGGATTAGACCTCCGGTACCCTCACTCACGCAGCGAAGCACAGCGTATGCACTGCTTGATGGCGGTCTTCTATGAGGACGTGGTAATTACTCCGTGGGTATTACTTACTTGGGTCGCTATGCCCACGTAGTTAGAAAGTAACGACACACACGTGGGCACAAAATACATAATAGTACAAACATGGGTCCAAAGCGACATCTTTAGACGTATCTACAAATTACACACTGAGATGAGACATCTATACATATGTAGGTGCAAACCCAAAGGCCGACTGTAAAACAGTAACAGTATGCAGGCAGCCATTTAAATATTTAACATACGCGTCGACTGATTGCTCTTTCCAATAATCCGGCCTAAAGCCATGAAATCCGATAAAAGTCAAATTAATATCATATTAGCGAGCCCCAATGAAATATGGATACGGGTCCAAGCCCTGCCCTAACCTATCGTAATGGCAGCAATTAAGGCCAGATCCTGGGCAAACATTTGAGTTGGAGTTAATTAATCTTTTGGACAAAAGCTTAATTTGCAGAGTATATAATTGATTTAATAGATTTCTAAGAACTAAATCATACCGTAAAATATTTAAAATCATAAATTGTGTTTTTTTAATGTGATAGGTTAACAGACAAGCAGACGGATCACCAACACAGGGGCTGCTTCACGCCGGTTTTCTGTGCGGCAGTGGTATCACTCCAGTCGAGCCGGCCCATTCATGCCGAAGCGTGACTCTTCCACAATTAATTTGCTAGGACGTTAATCAACTTTCGGAAAATAATAGTAAACTAGAGTTAATATTAATTATTTAAACGGTGTTAGCTTTTTTTCTCGAAAATAGGTTAGGTTACAAACAAAAAGCAGCCGTGGTCACGATGTGGTCACAAGCGGACTAGACCACGGCTGCAGCTGTTGCAACGTAGCCAAAACGTCAAGCAGTAAAAAGTACAATATAAATAATGTATAAATCAGCGCTGCAGTGGTTACTGGCTGCTGCAGCAAATGCTGAGGCGGCCTTGTTGGCCACTGACCACAATGTTATGACCTATTATATTTTGTTGCTTTTTATTCTTCCATATACTTGTTTACTGCTGTATGTACTATGTTTTATGGCCAATAAACATTATCTATCTATCTACAATACAATATACCTACTTAAGAATAATGTAATGTATCAGCCTTATGTATACTGTCCCACTGCAAGGCAAAGGCCTCTATCATAGAAATCAAGTTATCTCTACTATGATGGGATTAGGCTTAATCACAACACTTGCCTAATGCGGATTGGTGATCACAAATCCGAGCTACGTTCGAAAAAGACGAAACATACTTTTTGCTCGACCCGGGAATCGAACCCGGAACCCCGAGATCACGGCCCGGTACTTAAACCACTCGACCAACGGGGCGTTAACAATACACAACTTAACACTTAACAATAAACGTCGCGTTAATTCGAGCGTTTATTACCTTCTGTATCTGTGTATAAATATTACAATTATAAATAAATAAATAAATAAATTGAGACAACATCACATACATTGTCCTGGTCCCAAACTAAGGTTTTCCCTTGTACTATGGAAACCAGAAACAACGAAGGAACTACAAACACCCAGACCCAACACAAATATCTGTTTCATCAACAAACATTTGTGTTGATGCGGGAATCGAACCCGCGACCCTTACGTCTCAACCGGCGCTCAAACCATTGCGCTAAACGGGTCGTCAAAATATACATAGATATATTATAATTATACATAGATACAGAAGGTAATAAACGCTCAAGCACTCTGGGTAAGTACCAGAGCAATCTTCCTACGTATCTTGGCACTTGGCACAGTCCTGACGTTGTGCAGAATCGCGCTAATGTTGCTTTGAAATGTGCTCCGCAATAAAATAACGGCTGCAGAAGAATGGTGCATCTATAATGCATAGCAGGAGTTGCTCTTACGTAATAATACTAATGGTGCCTTTGCGTTTGAACTGGTAATAAAATTCAATATTGAATTAGTTATGTAACTGTAGGTACTTACTTTGACGTAGACTGATGGTAGCTTAGTAGATACATTGCGCCTTTCGACTGGGACATAGATAGATAAATACCCTTTATTGGACAAAGGTTACTAATTTTAAACTATGTTAATATGCTAGTACAATAAGCGGTATTATCACTAATCTCTGCCAGGCAACTTCGGGGTAGAGGAACAGTATAGAATTTATTAAAGTTAATTTTCTGTATTCCTAAACAATTCAACATCCTAAGTTTTTTTGTTTTAAAAAATAATGCCACCTATTTTAATTAATTATGCGCGCCCTCACTTCGATCGGGACAATCGATCCCAATCGTAGTTCGATCGATTCGATCGGGATGGGGTCATCTGTAGCACTACCATGAGTTTGAAATACTATCCTCGCTATCGCAAACTATTGCTTTGTCTCTTTCATTGTGATGCATTTGATAGCGACTAAGCAATAGTTTACGTTATGTCAGTTTTCGATGTCAACTCATGGTAGCGCTACACATGGCAATCGTTTCCATCGCGCAAGTGTTTAAAATTTTCGGTTTACATAATTTAGCCTTAACGTTAAATATGCGATTGAGCACTTTTTGAATACGTAGCACAATATCTGCAAATTACAAGACTCAAAAGTACCAACTGTAAATATCTTCGACAAAGTAATATCGTTTCCATAATTTTCATTTATAAAATTCACACAACATCTCATACATTGACCTGACTCCGTACTAAGTAGCTCAAGCACTTGTGTTACAGATATCAGACAACAGAGGATCACAAATATAATACTTAAATACATTATATAACATGTATATGTTATTTTACCAGATGCTATAAAGACTTTAACTTTATGCATAGGTAAGCTCTTAACCACGTCAATATGCTTGCACATGCAAAACGTAACCTTGGAGACACCCAAGTGCCACTAAATAAACTGTTCGTTAAAATTCACTTTCCATACTTGTGCATGCACCTTGCACGTGGAGATACATTCGACAAGCACTCTCCTTGGATCTATGCAGCGATAGAGCACATAAACCGTTTCGGGCTTCTCGCTTTTGCACTTTGTTACGGCTTGTCGTCTGGTCTCTAAAGGATTTCAGGACCTCTAAACTAAGTGCTAAGTAAGCGTAGTTTTTATGTTTTTACATAAATATGTGATATCGACAAGTACACGTTTACTTTTTGACCAAAAAACTTTGAAAAAGTTGAGAAAATAGTTGTTGTGTAACCAGTGGACGATAGAGGCAGTTTAAACAAAGTACATTTTACTCGTTCAAAAAATTTGTACCTACTTACTACAAAAGTCATACCGAAGAACGTGTCAGAGAGACGTGCCGGCTCGGTACTAATACCATTGCCTCACCTATTTTTATTTCTTCTTTAGTTTTGCTAAGATTAATTTATCAATAAGGTTCCTTGCTGTATACAGTGCCAAATAAAGTATCATTCATTCACAGAAAAGCGTGAATCAGTACCTGTCTTACACAGGTTATAATTATCCTATGTAACTTTTGACCTGCTCTAAATACTATTACCATTCCATCAAATACTCATTTCAACTAATACGTCCTACACCAATAGGTACACTACAGAAATTCTCAATCGACATCAAAGAGTTGCTCTCTCCCTCGACCAATCGACAAATATTTCCCCCAATTTACCCCAAACGGCGATTCCTGAGCATTTCACGGCACATCTGCAATCCTCACAAGTCCGCAAACATAATTCGCATCAAGTCAAGAGGCACTCAAGCCAAGCCATTATGCTTCCGTAGGGAGGTTCGATGGGGAGGAAATATCGATATCATCGGTGTATCGGTAAAGAGCTAAGTAGTCTTATGCACCGTAACGCAACACAAAATTCCTTCGCATGTTTTATGGCGCCTGTATTATGGCGAACCTGTCGCAAGCGAGTTAGTCGTTGTGCTTTGTCAGTCTTGGGGGATATGTGGGTTAGTCCATGGGTAACGGACAATATTTTTTTTGCGCTAATTTCAACATCTCCCTCAGTCGGTCTCTCAGCCGTCAAGCCATTCTTGGCCATCGTTTTCCGTTTTCATGTATCATGCTTTATAACCGTTTACTTTTCGAGGGCACTACATGGATACCAACAATTTTCCGAAATAGTATAGAAGATAATGTACTTAACACCACAACTCACAACCATCCAATCTAAATCAATCTATCTCAGAGTCAGACCAGTATGTGATGTAGTGAAAAAAATATATATTATTAAAAAAAATATCCACATTCCGAGTGGAACGTGGAAAGTTGTGGATTCCACCTGAACTCTGTGATGCTTTTTTCAGTGCATTATGTACTGAAAAATAATTTGCTAAGAATTGCTTTACCAAAAATAAAATATCGACAAATATATTATGGGCCTAGGCGCATCCCTCGCGCTATATGCTCTCACCGCGGCCCCGCTAATCCGTGCGCTTACGCGTGTTATTGTTGACGCTGCTTATTTGGATTGCTCTTTTCGTCACAATTGGATACATATACGATCCAATATACTTTAACATGAAAGTACTCTGGTAATTTTAATCGGGTTTTTCAAGCGCAAATAGGGTTTGGATGATTTCAATGCCGGTTAATAAAAAAGCGCCGTGTTAATTTGAGAGTTTGTGAAAAGCTTTGGCATAAATTTGCTGGCTGCGCTGCGTTCCGCCAAATGGGTACCCGGTAAAAGTATGTTTCGATTTTTTAAACATAGCTTGGGTTTCTGATCACCAATCCGCATTAGGCAAGTGTGGTGGTTGCCATAATAGTAGCGATGACTTTATTTCTGTGATTTAGACCTTTGCCCTGCAGAAGCACAATCAAGACACCATCCGATGATACGTCTGCTCATCTGCCATCTTTCACATAAGAAAAAACTATAATATCGACACATGTATGTACCTGCAAACATCCCTTATGTGCTCTCACCGCGACTCCGCTAATCCGGCGCTTACGCTTGTTATTGTTGACGTCGCTTATTTGGCTTGCCCTTTTCATCGTATTTTGATATGTGAAGTACCTTGATAATTTTAATCGAGTTAGCCCAAGGCCCAAACGCGAAAGGTTTTCGTTTAATTCCCGTACAGATTAATTTTCAAACTTCAAAGAACAAACTTTTCTAAATAGTATCGGGTCTGTGAGTGAAAATAACACACACATTAAGTAATAAATATCATAACATAACGCCTCGTTGGGTTAGTGGTTTAAGTACCGGACCGTGATCTCGGGGTCCCGGGTTCGATTCCCGGGTCGAGCAAAAGTATGTTTCGAATTTTTCGAACATAGCTCGGGTTTGTGATCACCAATCCGCATTAGGCAAGCGTGGTAATTAAGCCTAATCCCATCATAGTAGCGATAACTTGATTTCTATGATGGAGGCCTTTGCCCTGCAGTGGGACAGTATATAGGCTGATACTTTACTTTTTTTTTCATAACATATTTAACTACGAACTTAATTGATTAAATATAAAAATTGTTTTCTTTCTCCTTAATTTAATGGTTCCCCTCTCATAAAATATGCTCAGCGCTTCCGGGTCCATGATTTGGTTCCTTCCTATTGTAGAATACATTTAGTTAACACCTATTGTAATTACAAATTGTGGAAAGCAATAAAATATATTGAGTATTGAAATATACTTAAATGCGAGTTTGTTTAAGCTTTAAATAGTTAGTCGAATCGTGAAGTGTATGGTATAACTTAAGTAACTATTATCACAGATATTATAATACTAGCTATTATTTTATGTATTCTTGCAAATAGACAATTTACATTGAGAGATACTTACTATCTGTTTCTCACGACCATATAATAATTATCAGGCTAATAATGTTTGACACATTTCCCCGGGTCGGGCCAAAAATACCTGAGTTTTTCTGTTGAGAAATTTTCAGTCAGCCCAAAGCCTCGAAGTTGGCGGTCTTGTATCCCCGTGCCTCGAAACGCACGTTAAGCATTGGTCCTGCGCATGATCCCTCTTCGGTCGTGTCACAATGATGTTCCATTGAAATATGAGGGTAAGGGAATAGAGAGTGCACCTGTGTTTGAGTACACGCTTAGGACTATAATATATCCTGCATACGTGGCTGATCGTTAAGATCGAACGCTGTAACCGGCTCGATTAGAGTTTGTTTTTTTTTATATCTATATCTTCTATCTATACTATTTATAAAGAGATAACTTCTATAGACAACGTCAAGGCTTATAGGTAAACCGAAAACACGAAACGCTTGCGCGATGTAATTGGACACAGCGCCATCTATTGGTTCATTTCTGAATTACGATCCCGAAGCGAAGTGAGGGCGGGCCACTAGTAATATATATTTTTCGAGCTTCATCATCAGCAACCTACACTCGTTCCCTGCTGGACATAGGTCTCTCCTAATGCACGCCACTGCTCACGATTTTATAGCTTGGCCTTGTGGATTTTAGAACTTAGCTTACTCTAACCTTCAAAAAAGGCGGGTAAATAGTCCCATAAAAAACAAACGAGGTTCCACACCACGTAGGTATCTCAAAAAGGGCATCCCTCAAACAACATCCGCTGCAACTCAAATATAAATTTTTATTCAAAGCATAAAATATGTCAAAATTGTTCGCCACACGTTTCTAATTCATACCACAGTGTCGGTCGCAGCACCGCGGCCAGGATAAGCTGGTCTCTCCCGTTGCTTTATGCGTCTCATTTCGCCTTATAGTATTGGAGACGAGGCGGGGCGGGCGGGTCTGGTTATGATGGATGCTCACCTGCGTTCGCTTTGACACTCTGTGACCTAGTTGGGTGACGCGTAGGGGTGACAAATGAGGGGTAAGATGATAGATATTGCAAGAATAAAACATGAATAAAATAAGAATTACATTACATCTTATCGTGTTAGTGGTTGCTTATTTCAACACTTAATGGATTCTGAATGAATTTGTAACGACTAACGGCATTAAAAATGACATATCACCCTGCGATACGAGATCTTATTATCTAATATTTTTTTCAGACAACCTTTTTTATAGCAGTATTATCAAAGTACTGATGAATATAATTTATATAAGAATACATTTCTTAGGGTTACCAAATACTTCTACTAGGTACTATATTTTGTGTTTCATCTTATTGCCTATCTATTCTTATAAGTCTCCTGTTCTAGTACCACTTGTTTATATGTTACTTACTTTTTTTGTAGTGGCACAGATAATGGTTCGCTTTAGCCTGATAGTAAGTATGCAAAAGGCATAACTTGCAGTTACTAATATTTATCTTTTTAATGGTACAGAGGCCTATATAGGTACCCTACAGTGGGATCAAAATACAGGCTAATGACGATGATAGCTTACGTGCGATATCCGTTGTTCATATCGATAATCACGAAAATAGGGGGCCAGCAAGAAACTCAGTTACTCCTCCCTCTATATGCCACACTCCAATTGATTGAACACCCTTGCCCTTCAATAGAAAGGTTTCACCTCGCCATATCTCGTTGACAGCCCTACCCGCCTCGCTCATGTAGCAGAAGAATGCATTGTCGTCTTTATGTCGTCGGCTTAAGAGCCATTGTGCAACGCCCGCGCGGCTGCGACGCGGCGTATTGTCATCGGCGAAATGACTATGGCGATGTAAGGCTGACCGAATACTTGGGAAAATAAATATGTATTTTTATGCAAAACTTTATTTTACATGTAGATGTAGATGCGTTATGTTCATAACAAAAAAATATCAACAACCCTTCTTTATCAACTTTACTCTATTATGCATTTATAAAGATGTAAATATATGTATCATGCATTATGTGGGTGAAAGATATATACTCGTATCTTTCAACTGAGTTAATAACTCATCAACTCACCTTACCTATATCACGATAATAGCTCATCCATCAACTCTAATCTTTTTTGTGATACATTTTGCGTATCGCTAAGTAAATAGTGAAGCTGTGTTACTAATAAAACAGAGGAATCGTAATGATAGAAAAGAGGAAGGTGTGAGGGAGAGACACACTACGATATAATGCCTAGCGCGTAGGTCAACTGTTTGGTAGCAATGTCAACTAGAGCAGACCTACCCCTTTATTACAAAACGTGATCTAAAGTAGGTAAAATCTAGATTTTAAAACTGATGCTATCACTCTTATTTATTACTTTTATAAAAGTGACAGCATCATTTTAAACCAAGACTACTTTACATAACTGTGGGAGTCCGAACTAATTTTAACCGTGGGAGAGCCACGCTTCGGCATGAATGGGCCGGCTCGACCGGAGTGATACCACTGCCTCACAGAAAACCGGCCGTGAAGCAGCCCCTGTGCTGTGTTTCGCTGAGTGAGTGAGGGTACCGGGGGGGGGAAGGGGATAAAAGGTTGGCAGCGCACTTGTAACTCCACTGGTGTTGCAAGTGTCCATGAGCGGCGGCAATTGCTTACCATCAGGTGATCCGCCTGCTCGTCTGCTACCTATCACATAAAAAAAAAATGTTTTTAAACTTTCACGGTGCTTAATTTAAATACTTAATATTTAAACATGCTATACTTAATGTATACTTACCTAATGTACTTATTTTAAAACATCCCCGCGTTTAGTTAGTAATAAAACGGTCTATGACTATTTATTTTACGTCTCTAGGCAGCTCTGATATAGAGATTTTGGTCAAAAGGGACCTTTTACTAGTAAAATATACGATATCCGGGGCATAAGTCGAATTCTATAATGATTTTCGCAGTTCATCGCACTTGCAAAAATCCAATAGGTACAAGCCTATTGTGTGGTTGACGTTTTCTGGGATAAGGGTGGGAACTAAAGTACCTACGAGTCACAAGGGTGAGAAGTCTTTAATTTACTGTAAGGGTATGACGACTGGAATATTTGAATATCTGTTTATATAAAACTAGTGGCATGCCCTCACTTCGTTTCGGGATAGTAGTTGTCACTGCCACTGTCTACCAATAGATGGCGCTAGGCGTTGATTGAATCGCGCTAGTGTTTTGCCTCTTGGGTTTGTATAAGGTTAGCCTAAGTCTATAGGTTTTATCTCCTTAAAAATAGAATAGACTAGAAACGTCAAAACATTGATTGACGTTTACAGTTGTTCCGATATTTTTGACCACGGTAGACGCTTTGTTAAATTTGGCTTCGTTGGTTATGAATGAATGAATATGCTTTTTATTGCACACAAAACAGAGGTATAAAACTATATGTATATATTATGTTGACATTATTTCTTAACGATCGTGAATATCACTAAGTAATTGGACGTCTTAGATATAACTTAACTTCGTAAGACCCAAAGGCCTCATAAGAGGCCAAAACAATTGATTTTCTATTGTGTCTGCTGTCTGGGCCTTACGACGTTATAAAGTACGTAAGAACGGCAACAACAAACGGCTCGGCAGTTCTGATGCGGACCCCCTGGTATAAAAATATATTTCGCAACCATATTTAAAAAATCTATTCTGTTGCTTAGTGCTCGCTAAGCCTTAGCCCCGCAGACGCGAGCGGCCATTAGGTTGTATTGCACCGTGCAATTTGAACAACATGTCTCGTCTAGCCCGGGGTAGTTATTTAAAAGATATATTGTTT
Organism: Cnaphalocrocis medinalis; assembly: GCA_014851415.1. Lineage (NCBI taxonomy): Eukaryota > Metazoa > Arthropoda > Insecta > Lepidoptera > Crambidae > Cnaphalocrocis > Cnaphalocrocis medinalis. The sequence continues at coordinate 14,449,970 of CM026287.1, read as the reverse complement.
CAACCAATATTTACTACTTTTGCTCTGAAACTTTTTAGCAAAATGTTTTCTAGAAATTGAAGAATCGTCTACAACTTTTTGACATGTGTTTCTTTTTCTCTTTTTTTTTGACGTGATAAGTATCAGACGAGCAGACGGATCATCTGATGGTAAGCGATTACCGCCGCCCAAAGACACCTGCAAAACCAGTAGAGTCACAAGTGCGCTGCCAATCTTTAAGCCCCTTTCCCCCCCAACCGGCCTCCTATACCCTCACTCACTCGACGAAACACAGCGTAAGCGCTGCTTCTCGTCGGTCTTCTGTAAGGCCATGGTATCACTCCGGTCGAGCCGGCTCATGTGAAGTCAAAAAGATAAAACTAGTGACCCGCCCTCACTTCGTTCCGGGACTATACAGGGTTATTTTTTAAACACCAACATCCTTCAAACCACCTTGTCTGCTGGTCATTCTGAACAACATTTGTTCTATGACTTTTTAATTTCGCGAAAAAAAATTTCAAGTTTTAATACAAAATCGGTCACGTGTCTGGTCATTTTGTATGGGGAGTCGAAAAACTTCAACGAATTTCGAAAAGTCGTAGAAACTATGTTGTTCAGGATGGTTAGTAGAAAGGGTGGTTTGAAGGATGCCGGTGTTTAAAAAATAGCAGATGGCGTTGGGAATTTTAGTTTTGTAAATAATTGTCGATGTCTCCAGAATGTATTTCTCGACATGGCCAAGTTATCCTCATAAACACGGGTAAAGCCACATTAAAAAACTTAAAAGTTAGTAAACAGAAATTCTATATACTTATTTACGCTATCGTAAACTTTTTATCGCAAGAAAATCTCTTCATTGTTGAACACCTAAATAAATAAAGTAAACATTCAAACGTTACACCCACTCACTTTTACATTTTTATGATCCCTTTTACACAAGTTGTTCAAAGAGTTGAGAAAATAACAAAATACTAAAACAATTCGAAGTAGTGATGCTCTAATCGGTTTTCAGTAAGACCTAAAAAATGGTCGATTTGAGTGAATTAAATCGAGTGACTGAAGACCGTTCCGACAACTATCGTATCCAATACATAATAATAAAAATAAAAAAATTAATTGAGACAACATCACATACATTGTCCTGGTCCCAAACTAAGGTTTTCCCTTGTACTATGGAAACCAGAAACAACGAAGGAACTACAAACACCCAGACCCAACACAAATATCTGTTTCATCATCATACATTTGTGTTGGTGCGGGAATCGAACCCGCGACCCATGGTTGAGGAAATGGTACGATACGTCATCGAATGTGTTGTTCACTGAGTATTAGCTTCATCATCATCATCAGCCTGTTGCAGTCCACTGCTGGACATAGGCTTCTCCAAATGCTCGCCACTTTGATCGATCTTCGGCTACTCGCATCCAGCTCCAGCCAGCCCTCTTGCGCAGATCGTCACTCCATCTGGCCTGAGGTCGTCGAGGTCTGTAATTAGCTTATTTCTTGAAAAATTCATACTGGTATACTACTAATTATGTTTTAATACATCGATATTTGATCGATGGATAAGAATGCGCCTCTTATTGAGGCGGCCGTAGGTTCGAATCTGAGCGCGCACCATGATTTTTTAAATCTATGTGCATATTACCATCAGTCGGTGAGCAAACCTTGACGGATTATTTCTGAAACATGTATCCATTCATAATACAGTTATTCTGGTTCCCCCGTTAACGGGTTGCGAAGGTCAAACGGCAGATATCGGATTACCAGACTCCTCAAATCCTAGTTTAAGTATAGAATGAAAATTGTGAATTGGCTGTAATAACTTGTACCTACAGTCAGGCCTGTCCCACTCCGCGTGTAGTATCGAACTTGCAAGTACATGCGGCGTCCCCTCCGGAGGGGAAAAATAGTAGAAAATCACGAACGAGCGGCGACGCACGCGCGACAGTTGCTTGCGATAGAAAGAGAACGCACTTCTAGGTATGAATAATGGTAGGCATTGAACGCTGGGCGGTCGGAATTTCAACGTTAGATTATAGTAGTCTGAGTCTTTATTTCCATAAAAGGTTTTTAGAAGTGGGTCTTCTGGACCTTGTACTATTAAGTATTCTGTGCTACAGTCGAGTACAAAAATATGTATACACCTTAGGACCTTGTCACAATACATATTTATAAGAAAGTGGAAGTCGTTTCCTTATACATATGTACTGTGACAAGGTCCTAAAGTGTATACATATTTTTGAACTCGACTGTACCTACACTAATTTTATCCAAACCACAAAACTCTTCGTGGACCGCACCGCATTAAATCTGTATTTTTTTAGTTTAACGAGAGGTTTATCTCCACCCTTTATAGTCAAAGTTTCTTTTTCGAAGAGACATAAACAGCGGAACGATGGTATTTTATTGGCTATTCTAACCCTTGCAAGTCAGGGTTGGTTCATAGATGCAGATTGTGTGGTGTGCCACAGGGCGTTTGTCTGAAAAGGTTCTTTGATTGACGTACTAGACAATAAATATACCGTGTTATACCGTGTGTTACATAATATATCACCGCACGCCGCGGTACGAGGGTACCGGAGGCCCAATTGGGAGGAAAGGAGGTTAAAGATGGGCAGCGCACTTGTGACTGTACTGGTGAATGAGGACTCATTCGACGAAATACAGCGAAGACGCATCACGCCGGTCTTCCGGAGGCCGTGGTATCATTCCGGTCGAGCCAGCGCATTCATTCTATTCCACCACGGCCTTCAGAAGAACACCCAGACCCAAGAAAACTTAGAAAATGTAGTTTCCTAAATTGACTTGACCGGGAATTGAACCCGGGACCTTTTGCCCTTCGGGGTAACACTTTATCGAGGCCGTCCAAATATCAAGTATCAAGTAGGTATTTGTATAATGCAACGTGAAAGTTTAAATACCTACATATCTTGTGTAGCAACTCTGTGGCGGCATCCTCGGCAGCCCACCGGCCGACACCCCCATAAAATAAATAGTTTACTGCACAATAAACAACACAAATAACATCATTTGCTCCTCTACAGCCATTCTAATCCCAAATGTCTGCAGATAAAAAACACCCAACACTATCCGTTGTCATCAACTTGAGAAAATATTTCGGGAAAATATGAAAAATTCGCTGAGCTCTAAATCTTGGAAGAAAACCCTAAACACCGTTGTTTTATGGAATGGCTCTATTTTGAACCGCTCGTGTGACATAGCGTTGTCGCATAGATCCTTTGTGGTCGCATGCGACATAATAGTTATGTTAAATTCGTCTTGCAAATCGAATGATGCCATTTGTTCGTTTTTTATACGAAAAATTTAAAGTAATAGTAGGAAATAGTATTTAAACGACTGCCCAAAAAAAACGTACATGATAAAATTAGGCGTTGCTAATATTTATCATTTATCTTGGATTGTTTTTTTTTTGTCACCAAAACTTCTAAACCGCTCCAGTATTGTGAGAATTCTTCCATTTTGTCAAGTGTCATTCATAGGCTATTTTACTCGTATTTTGACCAAAACAGTAAGTATAGCGGAATATTTGCGCGAAAATGTGCGCCTTTTAAAAAATAATTCTACTAAACATATCAAGTGGTTTGGTTATTTTTCTATTATATTGAAATTCAATCTTAATTAAGAACGTTAATGTTAATTAAGAATGGTATGTTGTTATGTTAAGAATATTAAGCAAAACATAGGCACTGAAATTGTAACAACGGCTTTGTATTCGAATCACCTTTGTCGCCGTTGCCAACTCATGCCAGTTAGCCGCCAGCTAGGCTTCCGCTGGCAAGCTTCATTTGGCAGCGCCGTTGGCAACTGGCGCGACACACCTGCCAAATTCCGCCAATCTTGTTTATTTGAAACGGAGCCGTGATTCAAATGGTTTTTGGAATGACATTTGCGGAACACGAGTGTTTGCCAAGCTTGGACTTCATGACCACAGAGAGCTAAGGGGTTAACTCAGCAGAAAATTACGACCTGATTATGCAGTTAAGCCTGTTGAGAGTAATGTAAATTAAATTGAAATTAAATTCGCGTAACATCTCATACATTGATCTGACTTTATATTAAAAGCTTAAGCACTTGTTTTACAGATATCAGTCGGGAGGGGCAATACATAATATATAATACTTAAATAAGTACATAATATTATACCTATACCATAATATTATATCGCACGAATGTACGCGACCCTTGCGTCTCAACCGGCGCTCAAACCACTGCGATATATGTATGTTTGTAAGTGTATCTAGCTTACAAAAAAGTTTTAGTTATTTTATATTATTTTTCTTTTTATGGCACTTTGTGAACAATTTATCATTCTTTTTCTATCCTCAATTGTGGGTACACTAAAATTCACTTAATGATTAGTCTATAGTCCATTCATTCTAGCGCTAGGCGACCTCAGACGGGGGTAAAAAAAAAATTAAAAACCTTTTCGCGTTAAGTGATTAAACTAGTCCAGCGACCTCTGCCGGCGAAGAATCGTATTAGCGCTAATGGGAGCAAAGGCCGCAGTTCACTAGTGACTTAATTGCCCCAGACGCCTTGCCAGATGTCAACTTTTAAACAGAGAATTTGCTGTTGTTTTCTCATCGTGTAACCATGTGGCGTGGACTATTACTCACAAAATAAGGACTGACACAGAAGTCTGACTTAGCCTTGATTTTGAATTTAGAAGAGTTCGTTGACATATGCTAGGGTTGTTGCCCGGCATGAGTACATGTACCTGGCCTCTACCACAGACCTCGACAGTTCGACAATCTTATGTCATAAGTTAGGATTAATGTGGTCGAAAAGACCGTTAGTGCGCATGCGTGAGTACATGACATATTTTTAGCTCTTTGTGGGCAGTCAGACTTCTGTGTCAATATGTATTTTGTGCTATTACTAGTGGCCCGCCCTAACCGTCCTTACTTTGTTCCGAGACGTAAAGTATTAGTCTATGTACTGTCCCACTGCAGGGCAAAGGCCTCCATCATAGAAATCAGGCCATCGCTACTATGATGGGATCAGGCTTAATCACCACGTTTGTCCAATGCGGATTAATGATCACAAGCCCCACCTATGTTCGAAAAATTCGTAACATACTTTATGCTCAACCCGGGAATCGAACCCTGAGATCATGGCCCCATTGGTCTAGTGGTTTAAATACAAGCTTAAACCACTAAATGAATGTAAATGTCTACAGATACACGTTGTATAATCTGTGCCGGTACCCTCACTCACAAGGTGAAAAACAGCATCGGCGCTGCTTCTCGCTTCTATTTTCTGCGAGGCCGTGGTATCATTCCAATTGAACAAACCCATCCATGCCAAACCGTAGCACTTCCATAGTTAAAGTCAGGGGCCTATGCTCGTGCATTCAAATTAGAAATGAACAAGTGAATAAAATCCAATTGTATTTACGTACATACAGGGTGTATCTGTGAACATTTACATCCCTTTAACCACGTATTCTACCAACCATACTAAACAACATTTGTTCTATGACTTTTGAAAATTCGCATAAAAAAAATTCATCTTTCCATACAAAGTCGGTCACATGACTTGGTAATTTTTTTTTTATGTGATAGGTAGCAAACGAGCAGGCGGATCACCTGATGGTAAGCAATTGCCGCCGCCCATGGACACTTGCAACACCAGTGGAGTTACACGTGCGCTGCCAACCTTTAATCCCCTTCCCCTCCCCGGGTGGGCCTCCGGTACCCTCACTCACTCGGCGAAACACAGCACAGGGGCTGCTTCACGCCGGTTTTCTGTGAGGCAGTGGTATCACTCCGGTCGAGCCGGCCCATTCATGCCGAAGTGTGGCTCTCCCACATTGCCTATGCTCGTGCATTCGAATTAGAAATGAACTAGTGAATAAAATCCAATTATATGTACCACTACATATGTACGTAGTTGTAATTCGACTTCATCGTCGAGTGCCCGAGAATAGCCCCCCTGAAAACTTTCCTTATGTCTTGCTTCTTTTCCATATGTAAACACAGAGACGAATGACCCCTGAATGGAGGTTTTGTGAACCAATTACAATAGAACTCATAATGGGTGCAAAAGGTCACAGTTCAACGTAAAGATGTTCACTGTCGATAATTCAGTTATCGATGATTTGGCATCAACCGCTTTATTGAAAAAGAAATACAAATAGTTTTATTTCCAAAGAACATGTAGAATGCTACACCTACGACCTTCTTACTGTATTGCTCACCCATTGGTGAGGTCCCACACTAGGAGAAGTCCTAAACGAAACGTAACGTAACGTAGAAAACGTCTGCAAACATGACATTAGTATGGATACGACCGCGGATTTCAATATTTCTGAAATATGCTTGGAAAATAGATGTTTTCTTATTAGAAATTAAAAAAGAAAACAAGAACTTATATGAGTAAAACATTTTAATTAGCGTGAACAAACTTTTATCGAAATTGTAATCCATTTATATCTATGTTAAAATTTCGTTAATAATTAAATCAAATCAAAAATTCTTCATCCAATTTAAGTCCATACAGAACGTTTATGAATTAATTAATTTGTTAAACGTTTATGAATTAATTGCACAACTAATATCGATCACTGCTAATCAAAGGTTCCCAGCACACTCGTTACTCCACTGGTGTTGCGGCTGTCTACGTGTGGCGGCAATTGCTTACCGTCAAGTGATCCATCGGCTCGTCTGCAACCAATCACATAAAAAAAACTATCGATAGTCTCTTCTCTAGAGGCAACACTAGTGGACCACTCTGATTGGCGGAATGTTCCTCGACTTGCCTCCAGATAATAATCCGAGCATCTCGAAGTTTGGAACTAAAGTCCTTGACTCGAGAGCAATTAGGAATCATTGCGAGTATTATGGGAACTAACGAACGTGGTTTTCCTTTTAAATTAGTTTTGTAGGGTATTTTTTCTTTTTTTTGACGGGTTTTTAACAGTTTTTTTTTAATATAAATATCGGGTCGAGTTCGCAACGAGTGCCCCTAAGGTACATGGCTTAAATCTTCTATACTATTTATAAAGAGATAACGTCTAGGGACAACGACAAGGCTTATAGGTAAACCGAAAACACGAAACGCTTGCGCGATGTAATTGGAGACAGCGCCATCTATTGGTTCATTTCTGAACTACGGTCCCGAAGCGAAGTGAGGGCGGGCCACTAGTAAATAAATAAAATAAAACCCCTTAACTATTTACAATCCTATTATCAAGTTTTTTATAATTGTACTACACCATGGACCTCTTTATATGTTGTCTGCAATAAAGTGATCATAGGCATGCAAAGTTATGCTTAGTAATTAAGATAATATTTTGTTGATTAAAAAGTTAGTTATAACTTACCTAGTTCATATGTTTGTTTTTGAGTTGAGTTAAATAAAAATAGCTAGAAAGAAATATTACACGCGGAATATATTTTCAATGAGTATGGCATTCGAGGACAACTTTCATTTCAACCAGATTTCGAGAGTCGAAAGGTATTCGAAATTATCCAAACGGCTAAAGCCGCATTTTCATTGGTCTCCTTTTGCCCCTTTGTGGAATAACTAAGATATTTCAACCATTCGACCAATACCGATACCGATTCGACCAATTTTTATGATAAATCTATGCTAAATTCTGTCACACCAAACTACTTACTCGTAGCAGATTTATTCTTGGATCTCTAGTTCTCGATCGCGCCAAGTTATTTTAAGATAAATATATTCAGTGTCCAGATACAGATCTTATAACATTTATATTATTCAGGATGTATCTGTAGACATTTACATTCCTTTAACAACGTCCTCTGTAAACCAGTCTGAGAAACATTTTTTTTTCTATGATTTTTGTTAATTCGTCGAGAATTTCAACTACCATGTACATAATGAATAAGTCACGTGACCAACTTTGTATGAAAGATTTTCTAAAGTGGAATTCGAACAGTCAATGAACAAATGTTTTTCAGATCGAACACGTGGTTTTTGTGCACTATCTCCGAAATAACTCCGTACTAGTACTACAGTCATCATCATCAGCAACCCACACTCGTCCACTGCTGGACATAGGTCTCCCCTAATGCACGCCATTGCTCCCGATTTTCGGCCACTCTCATCCAGCCCACACCAGCCAGCCTTCAAATATCATCATCCCATCTTGTCGCAGGGCGTCCAACACTACGCTTACCGACTCGCGGTCTCCACTCAAGGACTTTACGGCTCCAACGGTTGTCAGTTCTGCGGCTAATGTGACCAGCCCACTGCCACTTCAGTTTGCTAATTCGGTGGCTATGTCGGTGACTCTGGTTCTCTGTCGGATTACATCATTTCTAATGCGGTCCTTCAGAGATACTCTACAGTATGTTACACTTTTTAGTTACTGAAATATCTTTAACGACAGTAAAAATTCTCTCGCATATTCCGCCCACGTTCCCCGAGCACTTACCCGCGGAACAACAAAATATCCCAGTAAGTCAGCCATAACCGATTCCGATGTCTCTCTCCAACGCTTAACAACGGAAAAAGACAGGCAAATATTGGATTCGCATCGCGTGTCAATAGAGAACGCAAACATACGCCCGTATGAATACGAAATGATCGCAAATTAGTGGGCTGACGAGTTGGCGGCGGAATTTCACGTGGACGTGTTAATTTTTTTACGTGGTAACTTGATAGGTAGCAGACGAGTAAACGCCAAAAATTATATACTTAATAGTCATAGTCATATTCTTTATTGCATTATGTGGCTACACAGGATCTTATGTAATTAAAATAAATAGGTTTGCAACATGAGCCCCGTGGGGGAACTGCAAAATATCCTAATTAATTTCTTAATACTTATGTATAGTACAAGTTGTATCTTCGAAAATGTACATCTCTATAACCTCGTCTTTTACCAAACATTCAAACATGAATGGGCCGGCTCGACCGAGAGATACCACGGCCTCACAGAAGACTGGCGTGAAGCAGCACCAGCATATTGAGTAAAGGTAACGGACCAGAGGTCCAATTGGGGGGAATGAGGGTTAAAGGTTGGTAGCACACTTGTGACTCCACTGGTGTTGCGGATGTCTATGGGCGGCGGAAATCGCTTACCATCAGGTGATCCATCTGCTCGTCTGCCACCTATCACATAAAACAGACAATATTTTCCGTGTATACTGTGATATCGTTGTATCTATCCGCCTCAAAATGTCAACTACATTTATATTTCCTCTGTGGTACCGCGCACGACAAACTTTTCTTCCATGAAAGCCTACATCCACTCCAAATGACAACATCCAAGTTAAATTCCCCGCTATCAAACCAATATCGTATACAAACTCTCGAATGAATTGTTGCACGTGAACTCCTAGAATTAAACTCGAAACATCAGCGGCAAAAGGCCGTAGGTTGCTCGTCGAATATCCCATCCAATTATTTAGTTGGAAACAAGTTTGTTACCAACTCAAACAAAAGACCGATGCAACTCGCGAGTAGTGATGGGAAAAGTTGATTGATTCTAAGCCTGAGTTTAAAACGTGGGACTGGATATTGATGTGGCCTCGTAGAAAACCAGCGTGAAGCAGCGCCTGTATTTTGACCCCCGACGCAAAAACGACGGGGTTTTAAAAGTTTAACGTGTCTGTCTATGGCATGCTCCCAAACGGATGGACCGATTTCATTTTTGTTTTTTTTTTGTTTGAAAGGTAATAGAGTCGGGAGTGTTCTTAGCTATGTTTCATAGTCACCGGTTTAAAACGGCCGTCGCCACAAAGTGACGGATTATTTATTTTCATAATTCCCTCAATATGGACACAATCCAGATAAGATATGCGTCGATGCTGGACCGATCTGTGTGGAGAACTTTGGGAGAGGCCTATGGCATCAAATAATGATGATGATGATGATGACGCCTCATTAAATAGGCCTCAACAACACTGACATAAGCCCATCTAGGAACTTCCATGTTAGTTAAATACAATATCAACGATATAATATCGATACTTCATCTGCGTATATCGATATGTACACTACCACATCCCTACTGCTACCAAGTTGATAACGACGCATTTGAATATCTGAGCGGGCAACAATGCCAGTGATTCGTTATTATTCAATACTGCGGCGGAACAGTGGGCTTGCTTGGCCTGTGAGTGGTTCTAGGCTATCGCTTGTGCACAGTGAGTTGGCGACGAATTATGGGTAAAGGCTTGTGCATATGAGTTTTTAATAAAATCAAAACGTTGTTTACATGTCTGAGCGGGCAATGTCTAGGGACATTAGGAACATCTGAGCGTGGAAATATCCTATCTGGGCCAAAGACTTCTTTGATCTGAGCAACATAATAATCTGAGCGGGCAAAAATTCCAATTTTTATTATTCAATTCTGTGTGCACTAACAAGCCAGTCCACTATTCCAATGGGCTTGCTATCTATTAAGTTAGCAAGTTAGTACTAGTACCTAACTTATCGTTTTTGTACTGTTGCTGTACAAAAGCGATAGCCTAAAACCACTCACAGTCTCTGGGTAAGGGCTTGTGCATAGACGTTTCTGGTTAAATATAAACACACAATTGCATGGGAACATGTCTTAGTTGGAAAATATATGACGGGGCTACTTATCAAAGCAGGTAGCAAAGCGGGAAATTTGTTAGGTATTTTTCAATATTGATACAGAACAGTGGGCTTGTTTGGCCTGTGTGAGTTAATTCTATCACTTTAGCAGTGAGCTGGCGCCAAATTCTGAGTAAAGTTTTTTCAGCAGCATTTCGAAAAATTGCAAGCAGTCAAATCACATATTGTGGGCAACAAGTAGGTATGAGCGGTCACCATCTGAGCCGGAATCATCTCAACAATTTCATCATCATCGTCATTTCAGCCAATAGACGTCCACTCCTCCCCCAAAGTTCTCCACACAGATCGGTCCTGTGCCACCCGCATCCAATGGACTCCCGCGACCTTTACCAGATCGTCAACACTTAACCATTTAGTTTATTGAAAATGATAGTTTATTCAATTTTGGTCCACACAAAACATTATATTCCTATCCTGCATTGGTGCATTGTATCCCAAGCCTTATGTCACGCCCGATACTCCCGGATCACTGGAAAAATGGAAACCGCAGTCGCCGAAACAAAGCCTGGAAAAGTTCGCCGGCTCGAATTGGTTTCAATTAGAGTTGCGACTTCACGAGAATGTCGATTCATTTTAAAAGCTTTTATTTAACTTTCAATCTAGGTATATTATGTTTGTTAGTTTGTATGTTCAGTAGCCTTACCATGAGTTTGAAATACTATCCTCGCTAACAAAAACTATCGCTTTGTCTCTTTCATTGTGATGCATTTGAAAGAGAGAGAGCAATAGTTTACGTTCTGTCAGTTCTAGATGTCAACTCATGGTAGCGCTACTGGTGGGATCTTGCAACTCAATTTTGAAGCCGATATCTTCAACCGATTAAGCTAAAATTTTGTATACACGTTAAACTTTAGATACATTAACATGTATCTATTATAGTTTTATACCAGCAAGCAACATTGCAAATGTTAAACCAGATGATCCGTCGCTCGTCTGTTCAATTCGTCAAATACATAAATAAGTATCTTAACATCTGAATGTTCTAAAATATATGCATCACCAATGATTTTGAGTGTTAAAAAAAATTAACATCAACTGTTAAAATATTTATGACTCGTTGAGCGCTCATAAGTAAATACGATCATGATAGTCAACAACTTTTTTAAAGTTTAAACATTAACCTCTCTTTGATCACTGGAGTGAATAGTGACTTCAGCTGCTGACTACTTATTGGTTTACACGTTCCGACGGTTCTTTCGTCAACATTGGTCTGATCGTAAGTTTATATTTACTTTTTTTCCAATTTCATTCGAGTTACAGAAAACTTGGACTCATGCACACCACTAGTTTGAATTTTCTAGAATAGAATATAGGTCGGTAGCTTTCATCAGAACGGCTTCTTTTAGTTGATTTGCGGCAGAACGGCCTTTGTTGGACATTTTTCACTTTGTTCCATTCGATGCCTACAATTTGAGACCTGTGTATTTTAGACGTTTGAATTCAAATATCTAGATAACAAATGTTTGGTTTCGACTGCTGCGTGCTCTAGTACTCTCGTCTTTATTGCACTGCAGTAGATGTTAGGTGTTATTACAAATTGTATGTTAGTTAAACTAGTGAGGTTCCCAGAATATCGATAGAGTAGTAAGTTTTGAAGATGTTATTACCACAGAATATACAATGTTTTAACAGTGAGTACCTAATTAGGCGCCGGGCTCCATTTAATGATGAAATGGGTGCTCCCGTCTTCGCCCTACACGGCGCTCCGGTCTTCGCCCTACGCGGCACTCCACTTTTTTGCCATGTGACTTACAATGAATTGGCTGCACCGTTTTATTTTGGCAAGATGACTTATGATGAAATGATCGCATTGATTGCACCCTACGTGGCGGTACACTTTGTTTTACCACTATGACTTGGGCTGAAACGACATCACGTGTAATACTTATTTAAATGTGTAAAAATTGTTTGTTTGTCAGCAAAAACAAATCCTTTTTCTTTGTTCCAGACCCATACACGGCGTCTAAGATCCAATGCAACGAGACTATCTACGTGAGCCGCGCGCACCCGCACGCCATAGTGTCGAGCCCCGGGTTCCCGCGCGCCTACCCCGACGCCGCGGAGTGCGTCACGGAGCTGCGCGCGCCGCCCGCGCACACGCTGCGCCTGCACTTCGAAGAGCTACTCACTGAACACGAGCCACAGTAAGTCAAATACAAGAAAAGTGGTTAACTCTCCTGCACTCGACAACGATATCGAATGAGAAATTTATATGGATGAATGTATTCAGTCTCTAAATTCGACATCAATGTCGAGTGCACGAGAATTGTTCCCCAAGGGTTACCCTCGTGCACTCGACATTGAAGTCGTATTTAGAGATATCATACATTTGTCTATTAAGCATAATCCCTAATTCGACTTCAATGTCGAGGCCACAAGATACGCCCTCCAGTTCCAGAAAAAAAATCTCTAGCGAAAGCTTCGGCGGTGGAATGAGCCCCTTTCAGAGGCAAGGACCAGAATCGGTTTTTAATTGGGTTTTCGACAGGCTTGTTTTTAAAAATCATATCAACTGTGTACCTAAGCGTTTTCATTGGCTTACCTCAATATGCATAGTATTTTATTACGGTAATCACTATAATCATGGAAACCCTAATATAGGCTTACCCTATACGATAGGGTTTTATAATTGATCCCTGTAACATTAATCACTACGCGGAAAGCATTTGAATTATTATAGCTGACTACTCTAACTATTGCACCAGATTTGTCATTTAATCCCTACGCGCAAAATACAGTTGAGTTCAAAAATATGTATACACTTTAGGACCTTGTCACAATACATATTTATAAGGAAGTGGAAGTCGTTTTCTTATACAATGTACTGTGTCAAGGTCCTAAAGTGTATACATATTTTTAGATAAGATAGATGTTTCCCTCTTTATAGAGTTATCAATATTATTGGATTACCCTATCAATAGGGTTACCTTTTTGTTAAGGTAATCGAATAATAGAGTAACCTCATCGATAGACTTAACTCTGAAAAAGAGTTTTCCGGTCCCAGTTCAGAGGTTTTCCCGGGGGATTACAGTTTGTAGACGTCCACTGCTGGACACAGGCCTCCCCCAAAGTTCTCCGCACAGATCGGTCCTGTGCCACCCGCATCCAATGGACTCCCGCGACCTTCACCAGATCGTCGGTCCACCTGGTGGGAGTGGGCCTGGTGGGCAAGTCCATTGGTAGTGTGGTAATACTATTAGGCGAGCTGCACGCTTTTGTGCCACCGATTTTGTATATAGTTATTTTAGATACGATAACATATTTTTGGCTAAAGGACTGTTCGCAGAATCAATAACTATCTACCAGTGACTTTCGCTGACTATTGACATCTATTTACTTGTCAATAGTCACCGAACGTCACTGGTAGTCATCAAAAGTACCTAACTAACAATCACAGGCCATTGATAGATAGCGGAGAGTCATCCATAGTTATTGACAGTGGCCGACGGGTAGCGATAATCACCGGTAGTCACAGAATGTCACTAAACTTTTTTTTATGAGATAGGGGGCAGATGAACAGACGGATCACCTGATGGTAAGCGATCACCGCCGCCCATGGACACCCGCAACACCAGAGGAGTCGCAAATGCGCTGCCGACCTTTTAAGAAGGAATACGCTCGCTTTTTGAAGGTTTGTAGGATGTAAAATAATATTAAAAGTATTTCGTAAATTCGTAACACAGTTAAGTATACTCAGACAAAGAAACATTTTTCATAAAACGTCGCATAATTTCATGCACATTTTGACGGCTCTTTTCTCTTGTCACAAAAGTTAATAAAAGGACTGCACCAAATAAAAATGAAACTCGCACAGGCCATAAGTCTTGTGAATTATTTAACATACTGAGATTTGCAGTATTCAACGCTTTCATCATTATAATATCTAGATTTTTCAATATCATACGTGGCAGACGGGCAGATGGATCACCTGATGGTAAGCGATTGCCGCCGCCCATAGACACCTGCAACACTAGTAGAGTCACAAGTGCGCTGCCAACCTTTAACCTCCTTTCCCCCAATTGGGTCTTCGGTACCTTCCCTCACACGGCAAAACACAAAGCAGCAGGCGCTGCTTCACGGCGCCGGTCTTTTGTGAGGCCGTGGTATCAACTCCGGCCGAAGCGTGGCTCTCCCATGGTTATTATTCGTATTTTTTCGTTTTATTCCGCACTAGCTTTTGCCCGCGACTTCGTTCGCGTGGACTTCAGGTTCGTAGAAACCTCAAAAATTGTAGCCTATGTGTTATTCTGATGTAGGTATAAGCTATAATGTGGTAAAGTTTCATTCAAATCCATTTAGTAGTTTTTACGTGAAAGAGTAACAAACATCCATACATCCATACATACAAACTTTCGCCTTTATAATAGTAGTAGGATTTGCATGCGGTTTTCCAATATTTTTACTGCAAAAGGTCACAAATATTATCATATAAAGGTCATAAACGTTATAGCTATCTACAAACACTTCAAAAAACGGTTATGTCTGGGCCGTTCATATTGTAATAATAATATTTCACTACATCACATACATTGATCTGACTCTGAGATAGGTAGCTCAAGCACCTGTGTTACAGATATCAGAACCAACAGTGAGATTACAAATATATACATATAATACTTTTCTTTTGTAAATACATACTTATAATACATAGAAAACACCCAGACCAATACAAACAGACATGTTCATGCACACAAATGTTTGTACTGTGCGGGGATCGAACCCGCAACCCTTGGCCCAGACGCAGCATTCACTACCACTGAACCAACCGGGTCGTGTAAAGACAGAACGAATATCATATCATACGTTAAAGCTAAACTCGCTTGCGAGATATTAAAATTTAAACAAAGACTTGCCTCTTATTGTTATGTACATTTTTTAGGGTTCCGTATCTCAAAAGGAAAACCGTGACCCTTTCGTAGGTACCTACTAGTTGTTATCCGGATCTTTTAAGCCCGATTTGACCAATCTTTATCGTATGGTATTACAGCGTTCTATGTCAGCGTGTGATTCCCGGTTGCATCCGGCCCTGATGATGGCGGCCATGATTTTTTTCTATGTGATAGGTAGCAGACGAGCAGGCGGATCACCTGATGGTAAACAATGCCGCCGCTCATGGACACCTGCAACACCAGTATAGATACAAGTGCGCTGCCAACCTTTTATCCCCTTTCCCGCCCACTGGGCCTCCGGTACCCTCACTCACTCGGCGAAACACAGCACAGGGGCTGCTTCACGCCGTTTTCTGTGAGGCAGTGGTATCACTCCAGTCGAGCCGGCCCATTCATGCCGAAGCGTAGCTCTCCCACAATTAGATGATTCAAGATTGAGGGAGTCTGGTATTTAAAGTGGCACCATTAACAGAGGCACCAGAACAATTGAATCACAGTTACACGTTTCAGAAACTATCCAAAACGTGTATAATTCCTTACGATGTTTTCCGTCACCGCCGTGCGAATGGTATAAATACCTATGCAGGTAAATTATAAAAATCCAGAATGCTCGGCTTCGAACCACGACCTCCTGTATAGAAAAAAGGGCCGATCTTATCTACTCAGCTACTATAGCTTATACCTACTCACACGATATGATAGTATTTAATTTAACACTAGCGGCCGCCCGCGACTTCGTCCGCGTGGAAAAGTAAATTTTTACCCCACTTTAAAAAGTAGCCTATGTCCTTTCTCAGGGTCTAGACCATCTGTATACCAAATTTCATTTAAATCCGTTCCGTAGTTTTGGCGTGAAAAAGTAACAGACAGACAGACAGAGTTACTTTCGCATTTATAATATTAGTATGGATTCGACTCCCCAATGGTGAGTCCCCATACAAAATGACCAAGTCACCACAACCAATTTTGCAGGTGAAGGTTTTTTAACCGAGTTTCCAAAAGTCATTGAACAAATGTAATTCAGAATAGTTAGTATTTTTCACCTTTTATACTTGAGTAAATAAACTCTAACTACTACATTCTAAACCAGTGGCAAACATATTGACATTCATAAGTGTTTTGTATAGACCTAAATTGAATAAACTATTTTCATTTCAAACGTACGGAATCCCCGATACGCGAGTACAACATGCACTTGGCCGGTTTTTACAACGATGTCGCTTGACATTCTTATCGTAAAATGTGTAATCTGAAAATGCAAAGCGATGCTGTTAAAATATTATACTCGTACATTAACATGATATTAAGGCGTCATGCGCTGGTATTTTTTGAGTTCATATTACATGCCACTCTCAATTAAAGAACTTATATTGTACTCGTATAGCCATAAAATTCGATCTCCTTATTATCTTCAAGGCACGGGCCAGTATAGTGTAACGTAATGGATGCGGTCCGCCTTCTCCTCTCATCAAGGAAGAGATAAAGATAAATTAATATATTGACGTTCTGATGTCAATTTCGCAGTCATAGGTATATAGCTTTAGTAGAAGAAGGGCACAATTGTCATAAATTGGATAAATGACTTAAGTTAGTATGAAAAAATGGAGCAACATTTATTTGAGGCATTTCTGCATACTTAACTGGTTATGCAATTTTTGACAATAATAATTGTTCCCTTGTTCTACCACAGCTGCACAGGTGCGATGTATGGATTTGAAGTCATATGACAGTACTTAGTGAAATTTTAAGAATGATCCAATTTGAATTTGTAACCATGCCCACAGTACCTGTAACGGTGGATCTCGCCAAGTCACAAATGCCTACTCTTCAAGATACGATAAACGATCCTGGACATCCCCAATGACCCAGTTACTGGTAGCCTGTTTAACTTTTAGGTGCTAGGCAAAAGTGAAAACGGTACTTTTAATTTTGCATAGGTATTTTTAATCGGGGTTTAGTAGGTCTTAAAAATAAAAAGAAACGACCCTTTTTACTTTTACAACCTAAACGTTTTACGTTGTAGCTTAACCCCATAATTGTGTAAAAGTATAGGAGAACAAATAATCAAACGGTGGTTTTAGGGAAGCGCTCGAAGCGGAAAGATTGGCGATTTTTTTTTAAATATGTTGATAGTCACACAAGGATCTATATAGTTGCATGCGGATCTTACTACTTAGTTATGTACTTACCACAAAGTGATGCGTCTGCTCGTCTGCCATATCACATAAAAAACTTGGTATTACACAGATCTATTCTATGTTATACCAAGTCTCTAAATCAAGCTATTTATTGAAGACTTATTACCTACATGGATCTCAGAACTTTCTGCGGTAGAAATCAACTACTTCATTTGCATTGCTTCTACGTACACAGCGCTTATAAATCTTACATAAAATTCATTATACCTTAAAATAATTTAAAACGATTAATTAATTTATTTAAACAGTCGCATACAAGGTGTATCTGTAGACATTTAAGACTTCAAAGCCAAAATTACATATATTACGGTAATCCGTACAAAACGTGATAAAGAAGGTACCTAAATAAAATCCCGGAATTTCCAGCCATTACAAATTCAAGTACAATCAGCATTCGGGAACTGAGAAATTTGCATTTTAAACGGACCTTAAAACCGAGGGATAAAGGCCGTTTTGCAGTAATATGCTCGCTTGCAACCTTGTAATGCATACTAAAATACACATAATACATATTAACAAGTTTCGCTCTGTTTTTGGTACAAGTTATAAGAAATATCTTATCTTAAATAGTTGATGAAATAAATAAATTCATACATTACTTACATAAACCAGAGGGGCTATTCTATTGTGGGAGATTCCGTGATAGTTATTCCCTTCGTAACTAATTTAATACCGCTGTTAAGTGCAAAACCAATATCGCACAAGGCAATTTAAAAATTAAGTTCCGCGTTAACATATACATAATTCAAGATTAAAGTGGTTAATCCTGACACGCGCAAGTGGACCTAAGACCCATTCTACCATCCGCCTAACATCCTTGACACACTTCATGCTCAGATTTATGTAAGTAGCTGATGTAGGTATATTTGACAGTTTCTGAATCTCATCTAAAGCCAATAGCTGTCGAAACTTCGGCCCCTGTGATATTAAACTCTCGCAACAGTTCCATACCTAATATCACAAGTGCCATATTACTACTACATAAACGAGTAAATGTACACATTACCTATGCTTGTACAGAAAATTATATTTGTGTATCCAATTCCCCCGACTTGCCTTAACTTAGTTGAAAGCAAACTCAGTGTTGCGCGCGGAGAATTTTCAGTACTAATTTTAAAGTATTTATCGCTACTTAAGTAAATGTTTCAAGTATTTCAAGCTGTAAGCATTACTAATAATAAACAAACAAACAAAACAAAATACTTTTATTGCCATATAAACAGGGTGTTTACATTGCAGATGGTAAATTTAAGACATGTTGCTTTGTACCTGTTTAGCTATGTTAAATAGCATGCAATTTTTGTAAGATACCTATACGATTACATGGAGCTTAATATCTTAATTTATTTATTTTCTACTACTTAATATTTACAAATTTAGTAACAGGACAAATTAAACTATGCATCGTTTAAAATAAGACAAAAAATGGAATCTTTTATAGATATATTAATTTAAGTTATTTAAAGTTTAAGTATTCTTTTACCGAGTAAAAGGAATGCTCTAGTAGCCAACTTCTTAAACCATTTTTAATAAATAAAACATTTTCTTTATTATCTATATTTTCGATCAACAAAAGATTACGAATAGATGACAAAGAGAAACTACTTGCCATTTACTGCAGCCCTTTTAACTGACAATAAGGTAGATACTTCTTAAATTAAGAAGAAATTTTTTTTTGCTTCTTTTTATTATTGATACCGGAATCAAATATTGTGGCAGAGGAGCAGACAGATCACCTGCTAATAAGCGATCACCACTGCACCGACGCGCCAGCCTATAGGGGCAACAGCAGTGAAGTCACAAGTTCGTTGCCAACCTTTTAACCTCCTTCCTCTCCGACCTCCTCCAGTACCCTCACTCACTATTTTACGAGGTCGATCCGGCCCATTTAATCCGCATTAAAGACTCTCCTTTTTTTTTTTGTTCACGCAGAGTGAATGCCGCCTTATGCACACCCGGCCGCTGGGAGACGACCAGGTAGTGTGGGGCTCTCCCCTGGATTGGGCCTCTGCTAATCAGAGGCCGTTCAAGGGCATACCCACTAAACACTCTGCGACTTTTCCCGGCAAATCCAGGCTCGGGGTGGGAAAGCGGGAAATAGGACGAACCTCATCACCGCAGACCCACCCATGGACAGCAAGGCACGCCAGTACGGCCTCTTTCCGTCTCCCGGGGCTTAAAGCCCCCAGAGCAGCTCCCACTGCCCTCCGACAAAGCCCTAACCGGGCGGCGCCCGCATCGCTGGATTGCGATACGGGCGTCGCGGGCATGGGCTCCTGCAGAACTCTCCACAAACCCACACCCTGCTGGCTGCAGGGCAAGGTGGGGGAGAGTGCCTGCAGGCTTCCAAAAAACTGCCCCACCAGACAGCCCCACGGCCGGCTACGCTGGATTGCGCAGTCGGTCGCTGGGCGGAGAGGTGGGGTTAGCCGGCCTTTGCCGCATCCCACTGGCTGTGGGACGCAGCGCAGACCAGCAACTAAAGACCCCCACAAAAGATGTGGGGGGTGGCGCCCGAAGGCGCCCCACTCGGTGGGGCCCACGTCAAGGTGCGCCCAAAGTGGAGGAGATCCTCACAGGGCGCCGGACAGGGCCCCGGCCCAGACAGAGCTGGGCCTCAAAGTGCAGCTGTCAGCCGTCGGGTAGCAATATGGCGATAAGCCAATTGCTACCCGTCGTTGCCCAGGGACACCAGGACCCCTCCGCGGTAGCAGTTCCAAACAGAAAGAAAATACTACCGGGGAGGCCACACGAGGAGGTCGCCGCACCGTAGTCCCCATTAAAGACTCTCCTGTGGCATGCAGTAGGACAATTAATTAATAGACTGATAGTTTTTTAAAGCGGTCTTGTTTTCCTTATTAGCATTAGCTAGGATTTATTGTATTAATTTCTGCCATCAAGCTGGCAACCCCGAGCAAACTTAAAGCAGATACGGCAACAAGCACTAATTACTTAAACTCCAGTAGGTGACGTTAATAGTTAAAAGTTATTTATGTTACCGGGTGCGCATCTGAGAACTACTAATTACTGTATATGAACTTACTTGCTTTTGCTTCTACTTAGTACCTACTTACCTACTTGAAACCCAGAAAATGACAATAGCTTGATCAAAAATATTTAATTGCTTACCAAAATTACTAATCGCTCACCAAAATTACCAAAACGACTGTTCATCAGAATTATTAATTGCTTTTTAAAATTACTAATTGCTCACTAAAATTACTTATTCCTCACCAAAGTTATAAATTGTTTATCAAAATTACTAATCGCTTTTACTAAAATTACTCATTGCTCATCAAAATTACTAAATGTGCACCAAATGCACACTTTGTACACCAATAGCATTTTTTGAGTGCACAAATAATATTTTTTGTTGCACCAATTATGACAGATTTTTATAAACTGTTGTAAATGTTATAAGATTACAGAGTTATTATATATGCAATACCTAAAATATGTGAGGGTCATTCTCATCAAGATGTCATTAATTACTGTGGCAGTCTTCAAATCCATATACCTAACATACATAAGCTTAGGCCCCTTCTATTTAAAATGTAATATTTAAAGATTCCAATATCACTTACGGAGAAATACGGATTTGGAAACTGCCACGGTAGTGACATCTTATAGATAGATAGATGAATCATTTATTTGCGTCATTATAAGACACACATAATAACCGTTTCCAAAATTAAACCAAAATAAAAAAAACAAGAGCATGCAGGGTCATCTCGATGAGAATGACCCTGAAGTCCTGTCTTAGTTGTCCTCAACAAACATGCAGTAAGTCGTATAAACCGACCAAGCCGTTACATTTTCCAGGGTCCAAAACCACAAGCACGAGCTAGTGTCTTAAATAAACAACTCTGTTATTACACGGCACTGTTTTGGTTTAGCAAATGGCTGAAGTTATTAGTTCTGGGGCAATTTATCATTTATCCCCTGGGCTGCCCAAATTGAGCGGGATAAATTAACCCTGCTCTCTGTCTTTGATATTTTGGGCAATTACGAGGGATTATGAATTTTAGGACTTGAGAGCAAGGACTAGTTTGAAACTACGCCAGTTGCTAAATATTGTAAAAGGTAATTAGCCTCTGCCTTACCGATGATAATTAACTATTAGTAAGTCGCTTTTACGCTTTGATCATAGAAACACTAGACACAGCGTGAATCAACAAATTTGTTAAGATCGTCACTCCATCGCTTTTTAGGTCTGCCCCGTTATCGACGTCCGTCAGGTAACATTGGGTGACGATATTGGTCCATCTTTTGGTCTGTCTGTATATTTTATTTCATTCACGGCAAAACGGAGTGATGAATTGACGTGATTTTTTAATTGGAAACAGTTGAAGGAATGAAAAGTAACATAGGCTACTTTTTGCCCCTTTCTAACCCCCTATTTTAGGGAAGTGGGCGGCGCGAGCGAAGCCGCGGGCAAAAGCTAGTAAGAGATATAATTTTTAGTTAATTTATTGAAACTATTTGCACACTTTCTTGTTAACAGAACACAATTTTGTCTCGATTGCTTTTAGTATTAATCTCGTACAAATGCAAATAACAATGCAATTGTTTTTATTTAAATTTCATTGTAAATATTTTACAATGCTATCACAAGCACGTAGTCGTAACAGTAAAATAATTTTTTTTCTGCGCTGTTTTTTAACTTTTATGAGCACAGAATATTTATAAAGAGATACAAAGAACACGATTTGGTCTTTTTTTTGTGATAGGTAGCAGGCGAGCAGGCGGATCACCTGATGGTAAGCAATTGCCGCCGCCCATGGACACTTGCAACACCAGTGGAGTAACAAGTGCGCTGCCAACTTTTTATCCAACTGAGACGTACATGAATACGTCTCAAACCAAGTGCACCATCCGGCCTATCATCCCGAGATCCCCTTAAGGCTAAACGCCTACTAAATTGTTTTGTAATATGATTGGTATACATACAGTTCGACATATCTCAATCTCACGTATACGTATGTCTACATAACGAGTGGTAGATATATCCTCCTCGCGAATAAGTCACGTCGCGTTCGTAAATTATTCAGAGGTGACATCCGCTCCGCAGCGCACTTGTCTTTTATCTGCGGCGAGACAAATCGGGGCCGTAGGGCTTCAGATTGAGAGATGACGTCACTCTTACCACAGTGTATAAATAGCCAGTCTTCATGGCCCGGGACTTAAACTACAAAACCAACGGATGTTCATTGTAGTAGTTTGTACCTAATTTCACTAACCAAAATTATAGATTACTAGCGGCCGCCCGCGACTTAGTCCGCGTGGAAAAGTAACTTTTTACCCCACTTTTAACCCCTTACAACCCCTTTTTCGCAATAAAAAGTAGCCTATGTCCTTTCTCAGGGTCTAGACCATCTGTATACCAAATTCATTTAAATCCGTTCAGTAGTTTTGGCGTGAAAGAGTAACAGACAGACAGACAGACAGACAGACAGACAGACAGACAGACAGAGTTACTTTCGCATTTATAATATTAGTATGGATGGGCGAAGCGTATCTCGGCCTTCAAAGCAACGTTCTGGATATGACATTAAATATTCTATATTCAGCTTAAGTCCATACAGAACTAAATTTTGAACGATGTTGTCATAGTAAGGGTGGCGTTTATTTGTTTGTGCATATTACATCTCGCAATCAGTTCGGTATGATCACTGCAAGTGACATACAAAGCAAGACCATGACTGCATTCAAGTATGCAGCTGTACTAGGGTCGTAACTACAAGTAAAAACTAAAATGGAACTCGTTGCCAGAGCATGTATTTTTTGATAGGTGGCAGGCAAGCAGACGGATCACCTGATCGTAAGCGATGGCTGCCGCCCATAAACACTTGCAACAGTCTGCAACCTGCAACACCAGCAGAGTCACAACTGTGCTGCGAACCTTTAACCCCCCTTTCCCCCCCAATTGGGCCTTCCGGTGCCCTCACTCACTCGACGAAACACAACGCAGGCGCTGCTTCACGCCGGTCTTCTGTGAGGCGGTATCACTCCGGTCGAGTCGTCCACTCATGTCGAAGCGTGGCTCTCTCACACAATCTTTTTCCTCCATCCTACAGTATGGACTCCTTTAAAACGAAGCGTGAAGAAAAAGTCTGGTAAAAGCGAGAACCATCTGACTGACGTACTACGTCACTTCATTTATACTTACTAGACTCCAAATCCTGAATCATGGTCTAAACGTACCCTGAAGGCCAATAGACCAATAGGAGAACAAGATAAGAATTCTTATCTTGTGGTCTCCTATTGGTTGTGCGTTCCATGAAGTCGACTCGACATAGAAGGCGAAAACCGAGAATTGCCCTCCTAGACTCCAAAGCGACATCTTTAGACGCAAATTACACGCTAAAATGAGAAAGACAAACATCTCACCCATTTTTATCAGAAGTACCTCATTGGTGAGAAAGAAGATATGAACGTAAATAATGGATATTGTCGTCCATCAGTCAGCTTCAATGTTCAGTGACGTCTGACCAGGATGAATGGAAGATAAAAGATATCGCAAACCCTAAGTAGGCCCTAGGCTACTCAACCGTCAACAATTTATCTAAGGTCCTAACCTTCGATAAACTATTGACGGTTTATCCATATGACCAGATGCTAGATATGTTTTCGACATTGAAGTCGAAATTAGAGAGTTCATTTGTCCATACAAATTTCTAATTACAGATGCTAGATATGTTTTTGAGAACTGGGGGAGACAATTCTCGTGCACTCGACATTGAAGTCGAAATTAGAGAGTTCATACATTCGTCCATACAATTCGACTTCAAAGTCGAATTAGAAATTGTATGGGAGAATGCTACACGAGAATGCTCCCCTGGTAGATGTCGACATAAAGTGACTTCGTCTTATATGATAAGTAGCAGACGAGCAAACGAATCAGCAGATGGCAAGCGATTGCCGCCGCCCATAGACACCTGTAACACCAAATGATGATTTTGTTGATGGTAAAATTTTTTCTCGTTCCAACTTTAAAGCCGAGTAAATAAGTGTTGAATTTTATCGATATCAAAAGAACTTTGCATCCCTATTAGACCGCTCGATAATTAATTAACTGGCTTTGTGTTGAATTGAAATTGAAATATTGCATTTTAATTATTACTCGTTAATGTACAAGCCACGTTTGGTTTTACTTTGGAAATCTGCTGACTGAACGTGATTCAATAAAGAGGACGATTTTAACCTAAAACAGAATTATACATAGATTAAGATGGTAACCTCAAACATAAAGAAAACTTAAACTAGCAACCTCAAAAAGCTGTGAAAGAACCTCAAAAAAGTATGTCGTCGTAGAATACTTACTAGGGACAATGACCAAGAGGACGACGCAGCCCTATTCCATGGATAGATCAGATTTGCGCTACCTACAACCGGACCTAACATATTAAATTAAACCATCCACGCAAGTGATTCTGAGGTTTCGTAGCTGAACATTATCATGATTAGGATTATAGTAATAATAAAAAAAACACACACAACACCTCATACATTGACCTGACTCCGTACTAAGTAGCTTAAGCACTTGTGTTACAGATATCAGACAACAGAGGAAAGACAAATAAATACTTAAATACATATATTTCACCCCGACACTGCACAAACACAAGTGTACATCACACGAATATTTGAGGATGGGGATCGAACCCACCACATTTGGCGTATGAGGCAGGGTCACTACCAAATGTGCCATCCGGCAAGACAAAATCATAATTAGGTACCTACCTAGGTGCTTGAAGTTGCCCAAGCAAAAAATACTAAAAGTACCTACTTTAAAAATCTTGATACATAATCAACAGTTCATCACTGGTCCGGTCCGTCATCGCATCGCGATATCGGTCGGTCGTCGGCCGGTATCGCAAATCCGTCAGCGGTAATAAATTGCGTCCGGAACTCCGGAGTTCCGCCCCGAGCGGCGCCCGCCTGATGGCCGGCGATCTCTTTGATTTATCATCACGATAACGCCTATTGTTTTCTCGGGAACGCTCCTTTCTCCGGACGGGTTTGTGTCAAGTAGATTTTTTACGTGTGGTCTGGGGTTTGTGATTCGAAGCTTCTTGAGTGAAAGAGACAACACAAGACAAAACACAGTTTATTTATTGTACCTATTCTCTAACGCCCCTTTGGCCTAGCTAGTGGATTAAGTATTGGGCTGTGATTTCGGGGTCTTGGGTTCGATTTTTTTATGTGATAGGTGGCAGACGAACAGACGGATCACCTGATGGTAAGCGATTACCGCGCCCACAGACACCTGCAACACCAGTAGAGACACAAGTGCGCTGCCAACCTTTATCCCCCTTTCCCCCCAATAGGGCCTCCAGTACCTTCACTCACTGGTCTTTTGTGAGGTCGTGGTATCACTCCGGTCGATTTCCGGGTCGAGCAAAAATATAGTATATAGTATGTTTAAAAATTTTTGAGCGTAGCTCGGGTTTATGATTAATTCGCAAGCAACGTGGTGATTAAGCTTAATCCCATCATAGTAACAATGACTTGATTCTTTGATGAGGGTCTTAAACCCCGAACCCTCAAAGGATAAAACATGGATTTTGCCACCCCACTACACTACCGCTATACCCCCACTACTACCAGTGGTAGAGTCGTCGCCTACCTCTTTTCATCCTGGGACAAACATCCTGTAGGCCTAACATGCGCACCGCGACAAAATTTTGTCGACTCTCGTTCGCGAAAGCGCATCTTTCTATCCCGCTCATCGCTCAGTGAGGTGAGCGAGACGCAACTTGCGCCGACAAAATACGAGTGTCGACAAATTATCTCGTGGCGCGCATGTTAGCCCGGCAGAAACCCAAATTTTGCAAACCTTAAAAGCTACGCTACTGCTGCTTCATGTAGGTATACTTAACTATTCGGCCTACGCTAGCCCCAGATTTCGGTTACTGCACAAAAGGTTGGTAAGCTGATCCTCAAAACTACGCATGGCGGAATAGGTTCAGGAGCCAACAGCTGCTGCCACTGTTACGTGTTTCCATTTGTTGTAGGTAATGAAAACTTTGGATAGGTAGTAAATTATCAGCTTATATACTGTCCCACTGCAGGACAAAGGCCTCTATCATAGAAATCAAGTTTTCGCTACTATGATGGGATTAAGCGGGTTTGTGATTACCTTACTCCACTGGCTCAACTACCCGAAACTAATCTTAGCACAAAATACATATTGACACAGAAGGCTGACTGCCCACTAAGAGCTAAAAATATGTCATGTACTCACGCATGCGCACTAACGGGCAAAAACGCCTTTTCGACCACATTAATCCTAACTTATGACATAAGCTTGTCAAACTGTCGAGGTCTATGGTAGAGGCCGCGCGCTTATGTACTCATGCCGGGCAACAACACTAGCATATGTCAACAAACTCTTCTAAAATCAAAATCAGGTCAAAGTCTAACTTCTGTGTGTAATTATTTTGTGATCTTAGCCTCCACTTTGGTCGATCCTGCACTACTTGATGCCAGTCATAAGCCTAAAGTTCTCACTATTCAGGTTAAGCTACATATTATTATAAAGTATAGACACCCGTATTGCGATGTTAAGTCGGTGTAGAAAATTTGCTCTCGCGCCGTTGACGTCATAGTGTAAATGGAAACGCGCCTGTGACGTCACGCGTTCGGTTCACACGGGTCTCAATGACAAAGCGGCGTCCTGGTTGTTGTAAAAACATGTAACAACGGTCAGTTAATGGATTATTTCTATCAGCACAGAGTAGGCTTTTTGTTTGAAGGCGAGAAAAGTTAGCTGTAGGATTAGGATCATTCGTATAGTGCCTACGACTAGGATTACGCTGGTACCTCTACTCAGCACACGAAGCATCTCCGATGACGTATCGTTCGTAAAGTTTGAATTCCGCCAAGTTTTGAGTTCAAGGTGATCCGCCTACTCGTCTGCTAACTATCACATAAAAAAAACAGTTGTAATATTTTTGTTTATTTTTTTTATTATGAAACTAGTGGCCCGCGCTCACTTAGTTTCAAGACGTTAGTTCCACTCTGTACCAATCTATATGGAGCTGGACGTCGTATACATGGCGCTAACTTTTCGATTTTATGTTTCTATATAAGATGTGTCGATGTTATAGAATTTATCTCTTTATAAATAGTATAGACATCAACATTTTTAAGTAGCATTCTTTATTTAAAATTACTAATTTATTAACTTGATGGGTGACTTATATAAGATTTGCAGTTTGATACCTATTTTGTGTTTCATTGTCGTGTCGGATAATTTCACAAAAATAAATATGACATATTAAACAACTCAAGAAATGTTTCCCATCTTCATTTGTCGGCCCTTAGCGAGATTGTACCAAGGCCGATAGTCGTCTATTCTAGATCTCACTTACTTTACGTTATTACTGATTACCTACTAGCTTTTTGTTTTTTCCCGGTTTATCTGCTGAAAGCTTTTGTCATGAAAAAGCTTTCAGCGGTCTTTTTTTCTTGCAGTATATATGAGAGCGAATTGCTTCAAACTTGAGCTTACTCTAGAATATATCTTGAGCGATTGTAGCTCAGTCAAGAAGGTGCGCATGTCGGAGATCCGAAATCCCATCAAACACCTCTTAATTTTTATATCTGTGACCATGGGATAGCCACGCTTCGGCATGAACAAGCCAGTTCGACTAGAGTCATACCACCTCCAGCGCCAACGCCTGCGCTGTGTTTTGGGCGGAAGGGGAAAAGTTCAACAGCGCACTTGTGACCCTACATAAATTGTCTGTGTCCACAGGCGGCGGTAGGTAATTACTTACCATCAGGTGATCAGTCTGCTAGTCTGCCACCTATTGCATAAATAAATTACATTGTATCAGGCAATCGGCCGTGGAGGAGGAGGAGGAGGAGCTGCGCTGCAGTAACTCGCACGAGAAAAATAATCTCTTATTATTATCAAACCATTGCTTGGATCAACATCTGAGTGGTTGTGATGTGACAAGACCAAGTATTTACACTACGCACACATGGCGCGTTCCGTTTTTGGTCATTCTATTGGTAAACAGATCACATTCTTATTCTATGGGTTTAATAAATAGTCCATTTTAAGCGTTCTTATTCATTTAATACTGCCGTTAAGAAGCATTATGGACCGCAAAAGTTATTGCCTGCCAGTTGTGGTGCCAGTTACCTCGCGCCAATACCCGGGAGTCCAAAGCGAATAATTGTCTTTTAATCCCCGATTAGGACTCACCCCGGAGACCCTGAATTGATGTGGGGTAATTTATTTATCGGCTTACATCGCGCAATGGACGGGATTGGGGGGTCCTTTTGTCGCTGTTTTTACCCCCGTCTATAGGAAAGCTAGAAAGAAACGTATAATTTCGCAGTCTATTTAGGTAAGCATCCCTAAGACACATTCAGGACTGGAAGTCGTAGAAATACTTCGTATAAACGGGACTAATTCGAGGAGATTTAATAAGTACATTCTAGGACTTACTGCTTCACGTTTCGACTGCGTTACAACAGCCGTGGTCACAAGCGGACTCGTTTATATGAAGTACTTGTATAATGCAACGCGAAAGTTTAAAAAAATATAGAAGTCGTAGGTTTAAATCTCAGCAAATGGCTATGCTTTTTTTCAATTCAGTTGCATCTTAATACTGTATAGAGACTTACTTTCTTAAAAAATATCATACTGTCGCCACAATCAGTGTAAATAGGTTGGCGGGCGCTAGTTTCGTCGATATAGCCCCTTAACCACGTGCTCTACCAACTATTTATTCACTACGAATTTCGTATCCATGATATCAATATGTGAACATTTCATTCCACACCAAAGGTTGTTAATATTATTTATCTCCACAAACCTAAACTGATAACTGTATAAACGATGCATAAAAGTTGTATAAAAACTCCCAAATAAATCACGGGGCCACAAGATAATAATCGTTACAGTTGCCGAACCCAACCGTTTCGATTTTGTACGTACCGTTTTATATCGCAAATAAACTGTGAAATCGCGGAAATTATGGGCAGGGATGTAACGTTATTTTTATATCGATAAATCGGCTTTAATCGATATTCATATTCAAATACCTACCACTTACAGTTTTTCATTCCTTTTTATAGGTATTTCTTTTTTGAACTATGGTCAGTTGCGATCTTAAAATATCATGCACCTTTCAGACCGAAGGTCGGGTTTGATTTGAGAACTTTGAATGTTGAATTTGATCATACCCGCAACACCAGTGGAGTCACAATTGCGCAACCTTTTAGCCCCCTTTCTTGTTGATTGGGCTTCTGGTACTTTCACTCACTCAGTGAAACATAGTGCAGGCGCTTTTTCATTCCGCTTTCATCGATATCACACAGGTCAAGCCGACCCATTTATGCCGAAGCGTGGGTTTCCCACGGCAATTCTGGTTCCACTTACTTGTATTGCTCCAATATATCTCCGGCGGCTGATAACCTGGGGTACACGAGTTCTAGAGTGGAGACCACGTCTTGGTGGACGTAATGAAGGGCTCCCTCAAGCCACAAGGAGTGACCATCTGCGCAAGATGGTTGTAAGAATCGAATGCGAATATAGCGAAAAATCGATCGGAGTGGCGAACATACTTGTAATTTGTCGATCATTTATCGTCGTCACCCTAGTCACGGGCATATTTATCGATAGGAATTTACTGCTCGAAATAACTCGGGAAGCATCGAGACATCTGCAGGGTTAATCGTGGGGATGACAGTACGCTGAGTTTTATGTTTTTTATGCTGTACCTACCTTATCTGTCACTTACGACTTTATTGAGCAGGTTATGGCTGGTGCCAGATTTCTGTACTAAACTTAGAGATTCGTAGTAGGCACCTATTCGGTGTTACATTTATTATCATTCATTAATCCTAACTAATATTAAGTACAAATGCGAAAGTAACTCTGCCTGTCTGTCTGTTACTCTTTCACGCCAAAACTACTGAACGGATCTGAATGAAATTTGGAATATATGTAGATAGTCTTCTAGACCCTGAGAAAGGACATAGACTACTTTTTATTGTAAAAAGAGGGCTATAAGGGGTTAAACAACATAATAATTATACTGCGGGAAATCACGGTATAAGGGCTCTCCTCACAACGTACCCTGCCCATTGCCACTTAAGCCACCCAATTCTTTGTGCTATGTCTGCCACATTAGATCTCCTGCGGATCTCATTATTTCTGATCACGCAAAGAGATTCTGAACACTGAGGGTCACTCACTACGAAATGACTCGGCCAGTCAGTCAAGTAATAATATAATTGCAGTGTGGCTCTAACATGGATATATCAGATTCCTGTAATATGCTCTATGGTTCGGAAGGTGATTTGCGGCAATCAGTACTGCACATTAGGTTGCAGCAGGAATGGCTTCGATTTACTGCCACGTGCAAGATTATGGACCGCGCGAGTAGTTATAGCACAAAATAATTACACACAGAAGTTAGACTTTGACCTGATTTTGAATTAAGAAGAGTTCGTTGACATATGCTAGGGTTGCTGCCCGGCATGAGTATATAAGCGCGCGGCTTCTACCATAGACCTCGACAGTTTGACAATCTTATGTCATAAGTTAGGATTAATGTGGTCGAAAAGGCGTTTTTGCCCGTTAGTGCGCATGCGTGAGTACATGACATATTTTTAGCTCTTAGTGGACAGCCGGCCTTCTGTGTCAATATGTATTTTGTGGTTATAGCAAGGGCGAGTAATGAGAATGTTTAAGAGCAAATATCCGACAATCTGTCTTTGCTGTGTTTCGCCGAGTGAGTGAGTGTACCTACTGGAGTAATTGTAAGGATTAATAATAAAAATAAGTGAAAGGGATGGCAGAATAGCCTCATGTAGCTCAGCAGCACACTCAGTATCGAGAAATATCTCATTCATTCAATTAAATACTTGCCATAAAAAAAATAAAGATATAATTAATTTACTTAAATGAAATTGTACATCGTATTTTAATTATCTCTGCCAATTCCCATGATAACTGAGTCGTTAAGAGGATCGGAAAATTTAATAAATGAAATCGATCATCATCATAATATTTGCACTTTTGTATCCATTATTCATCCAATTGTTTCACCAAATACTCTGTTAAATTTTCATAACCTTTTTTACTTGGACCGTGGATTTTTCAATTATATTGTTGAAAATGATTTCGGCATTTTTTGTTTTTTTAAACTATGCGTAATACACAGTGAATATGATTGTAGCATACACACATGCTACCTATGTACACTATAATAAGTGCTACACGAAAATGTCGTAGCTGTGCTACTTCGAACATAGATATCGTAGCATTCGTAGCAGCATTTTATTGTAGCACGATGAACAAGATTTTGTAGCATACAAAATGTGCTACGAATGTGTACGCTACAAATAAGTGATAATACATTAATGTCGTAAATTGACGTAGCGCTACAAAATGACATGTCATATAACTCTAGCATAACAGTTAACAATATCATAGCTAAGAAAGTGTACGTCCAGCGTGTATCATATCGTAGCAACACATTATAGTTAGTTAGTTTTTCCACTTTTCGGATTACATTTCAACCTTCAGGTTGTCTATAGAAGTTATTGTTTATTAATCCTATAGATTTGAAATACAACGCCTAGGGGCGCTTTACGTCAAACACATCCTACAAGTAAGAGCGTAGTTATAACCTACTTTTGCTTGCCAAAGGTAAATACGCCCACATGTACACAGAATATGTTAACTATTGGTATAATAATACAGATTTATGATCAAAGCTACGTGCGTGATACCTTACGTGTTGTGGTTAATTAGCTATACTCTGTTAATTACAACACAAGGATGTATGTAACACGGGTAATTAGGTATATGACTCAATTAATCCGCAGTACGATGTGGGATTGTTAATACAAACAGCAATTAGTTGTGCGGCTGACTGCCTATTACCACAAATCAAGACTGTAGACATTCTAAGCGGTATCTTAGAATAGCTATGCTCATTGTTATAAAAAGTAAAGACACGTTAGGACCGCTTGAAACATGAATGATATCTCTCGACCGGAGTGATACCACGCCTCTAGTAAAGTGTGACGATAGCTGCATTAGAGCCTCTTGAAACACGTCTCCTTGCAGAAGACCACTGTAAGGCAGCGTCTGCGCTGTGTTTCGGCGAGTGAGTGTGGGTACTGGAATCAATCGGGAGAAAGGAGGTAAAAAGCTTGGCAGCGCATTTGTGACTCCACTGGTGTTGCGAGTGTATATGGTTGGCGGCAATCACTTACCATCAGGTGATCCGTCGGCTCGTCTGCCACCTATGACATAAAAATAATAATATAAAAATAACGCTCCTTGTTATGGAAAGAAAAACAAAACAAATAAATAAATAGAACCGCCTTCAAACTAAATGTTGACGCGGCAGAGCTGCGGTTCGGCATGAATGTGCCGGCTCGACTGGAATGATACCACGGCCTCATAGAAGACAGGTGTGAAGCAGCACCTGCGGGGTGAAAGGGGGTTGAATGGTTGGCAGCGCACTTATGACTCCACTGGTGTTGCGTTAAATGCTTACCGTCAGTTGATACGTCTGCTTGTCTGCTCATTACAAAATGTTGAAAATATAGGTACTTCATGTACAGAATTGACCTCTCTACAGATTTAAATATAAGTAGGTAAATATTACTTCGAGTACTTTAACATAGGTACGGTGGCCAGCACATCAAGTTACTACAATCTGTCAAATTTCTTCAATCGAACCTCACTTTTATGTCAAACGTGTTTGGTTCAATATCAACTGAGGAAATTTGACAGATTGTAGTAACTTCATGTGCTAGCCACTGTACCTTTAAAATGTATCTGGATACATTTTCACACAAAATATCAGTTCGTTAGCCATTATTTTTAGAAAGGCATTATTTATCTCCGGAAACAGAACATGCGACAGTATCCTGTGGCATCGGCGGAAGTTTTGCTGGAACAAATGTTTTTGCGGGTGAACGTCACCATCAACAGAGGGCATCGTATTTTTAGTTGGAGGTATTTTTATACGCCTGTTATTGTATTCTATACGATACGTACAATGAAAATGTAAAGAAACTTACAATTTAGTTTTGTGTTAGAGGTTTCTACCTCTAAAGAGCAGACGAATCATCTGAAGGTAAGCGATTGTCGGCGCCCATAGACAACTGCAACGCCAGTAGAGTCACAAGTGAGCTGCAAAACTTTAATACCCTATCCCCCAATATGCCTCCGGTACCCTCACTCACTCGACGAAACACAGCGTATGCTGCTTCACGCCCCGTCTTCTGTGAGTCTCCGGTCAAGCCGGCCCATTTATGCCAAAGCGTGGCTCTCCCACGGTTACTGAATGAATATATCTCAAACGGTTAAATGTGTATAAAACATAATTATGTACTTAGGTTTTTCCCGTGTTAAAAATAACTA
Organism: Cnaphalocrocis medinalis; assembly: GCA_014851415.1. NCBI lineage: Eukaryota > Metazoa > Arthropoda > Insecta > Lepidoptera > Crambidae > Cnaphalocrocis > Cnaphalocrocis medinalis. The sequence continues at coordinate 14,415,897 of CM026287.1, read as the reverse complement.
ATGGTTAGTAAATAATCAATGATTGTTATATTTTATATCTATCACTCGTCCAATCATGTATATTATACAGACAAAAACCTACGACTGTACTTCAGTTTGTTCGTAATTTCATAATACGACGCAATTTTGAATTTCAAAGAAATCCTACCCAACAATTAATTTTGATTATAGAATTCACAGCCTTTCACGTACTTTCATGCTATTTTAAAAACAGATCCAAAAATAACGTTAATTGTTGTTTAGCTTTACAATTCGCAGCCAGTACGAAATGTTGAATTTAAAAAAAACAGAAAAAGTAACGTTTAACTTTAATCTACGCCACAGATTAGTAAACAGTTACTGGCGCGGAAGCGTTGGCGTGCGATGACGGCGCGCTTCCAACACCTGGCTTTTACTTCTAATGGCCTCCATTTCAGCTGGAAGTGTCGCGTCATCTCTTTCAGCCTGAATGCTGAAAACGGGCCGAAAGGTCAGGGTGAATCGATACCTGGATGTTTGGTTTCGCATCTTATGGGCTTTGTAAATGAATGGGACGAGGGAAATCGAAATGGGACCCAATTTTTACTGTCGGAGGAATCAATTTATATTTTACAAGTCACCCGCCTGCTTTGTTTCGGGACGTAATTTTGCTACTAGTTGCAATCCATGCCAATAGATGGCACTAGGTGTCTATTGCTGACAGCCTCGATGACGCAGTGGCTAAGGTATTCGCCCGAAGCCTGAAAGTTTCCGGGTTCGATTCCCGGTCAAGTCAATTTAGGAAACTTCATTTTCAAAATTTTCTTGGGTCTGGGTATTCCGGGTTGACGCCCCCAGTTCATTATCGTCACCTGGTACTCATAGTGCAGGAGTTGCCCTAGTTGGATTGGTGTGATTGTCATCATCATTTGCTTGCCCTATTCCCAGGTTATCTGGGATCCAGGTTGTCTGGCGCATTAATTTTTATTTATTTTATTTATTGCTTTGCGTTGCGAGCTTTCATCATGCTTCATGCACCTACAATTCTATAAACATGGGGGGGCGCACTTGTGACTCTACTAGTGTTGCAGGTCTATGGGCGGCGGCAATTGCTTACCGCTAGGTGATCCGTCTGCTCGTCTACCACCTATCACATAAAATAACAACGATTTTCCATAAAAAGACAAATAAATTAATCTCTTCTCTCACCGTAATGTTACGTTCACCCGAGGGCCCTCAAACAAAGGGTCCTTGTCCGAATCAACTCAAGAGCCTCTCCCGGACCACATTCCCGGCCTTGTGAATTCCATGGCGCTTGTTCGGTTACAAGCACCGCCATTTGATTTTGATAATTGAACAGAAAGAAACATCAGATTCTGCGAAATTTAAAGAAAAAGGTCTTTGTAGTATACTGTAATCTTAATAATGAATGTTTTATTTATTAACAGAATGAAAATTGTAATGATTATAATTTGAAAAGAGTAACTACTGAGTTTCTTGCTGATTCTTTCAGGTAGAAATCAACTTCCGAATCAGCGGTAGCTTACATAATATTGACATCATAAATGTTCTATAAGGACTTAAATTGAATAAAGAATATTTCATTCGTATTATCAATATAGTTTTGCGGAAACTTTACGTTCTATGAAATGAAATAAAATGAAAATCATACTAATTAACTACTAGATTTGCGCATCCATAGTTTGCACATTTGATATTACGATTTCTACTACAAAATTGAACAATCACATATTTTACATAATAGTATCAAAACACTGACCAAACACAAATATTTGAGCAATAAATTTATCGAATGTTATGTTTTAATTTCAGCCCTATCATCTTACATTCCAGTTAAATAAATTTTCATAGGTACAGTTAACATATAAGTAAAAAGTAAAGTATCAGCCTATATACTGTCCCACTGCAGGGCAAAAGCCTCCATTATAGAGATCAAGTCATTGCTACTATGATAGGATTAGGCTTAATCACTACGCTTGCCTAATGCGGACTGGTGATCACAAACCCGAGCTAAGTTCGAAAAATTCGAAACATACTAATTGCTCGACTCGGGAATCGAACCTGGGTCCCCAAGATCACGGCCCGGTTCTTGAACCACTAGACCAATGGGGCGTCAACACTTAAGTACCTACAACTGTATAAGTACTATAAGTGATTTCTAACCACTATTATTGAGCTCTAAATACAATAGTGATGTACGACTTCACGGTAACACCATTGGCTCGCCGCGCCAGTCGGACTGCATGCCAAGTAGTTGCTAAGCGCTGCCAAGTCTTGACAGACAAGTTTTGCAGCTCGGTTAGCCACTTGGATTATAGGGTAGTGTTGTCCGAGATAAATGAAATATCGATATTGCATCCATTTTAATTTGTACAAGTATCTCTCCAACGATGGTGTTTCCGAGCAGATACGACCTAGTGATCTTCAAGAAAAGGGCTTATTCTTTCCTTAAGAGCCGGCAACGCATTTGTGATGCCTCATGTGTTGCAGATGTCCATGGCCGGTGATCACTTATCATCAGGTGAGCCTTCTGCTCGTTTGTCCGCTATAATGTAAAAAATAATCATTTTTTCTCTTGCATTGCCGACCCTTGAGGAAGGTGCAAGCTCGTTTCTTAGAGATTTTAATGTCCTACCGGTTCGGAAATAACTTCGTTAATGTCAAAAATTTTAATAACAAAAACAATATTAACAGTTTATACGATAAATAGGTTATTGGATTAAATATTTCCAATATTATCGACATCGAAAACTCCTTCCCATTGCTTCACAAGACCACGGTTTAGAAGCAGTAGGATGAATCTTAAAGCGTTTTGTTGGAAAACTAGTTTCTGACGTGACTTGGTCAGACTTATCTTGCCACGCTTTTACGTCACGTACATCACGTAGCTAAAATGTAGTTGTGTATAAGAATTTTAATAAGATAGTAAACCAGTACCAAGACCAAGAAGTTCGGCTTCATTGGCGACACTTTTAACGCATTCACGCTGAAACCCTTGATGTTTCTATGATCGAAGTACAAAACACTGAAACCAAATATTTATTAAAATAAGAAGTGTACGAGTAAGGGCCTGTTTCACAATATAGGGTTACATAAGTTCTACATACCCTCTTGGGGACACACACTTTATTAGTTGTGGACTGAGAATTAAAATCCCTCGTGCGTAACCATACTATTAAAGTATTTCTTTGTACGCAACCAGTAGCGAAAAAGAAAAATCTATCGTATTTGTAGAGTAGCAAAAATGTATTTCTTCTTTGGTAACTGATTGTGAAACTTGGTTCCAATGCGGCCGGAAGGCATTATGCTACATAGTACTGGTACTACCATTAACACTGTTGTTGCGTTTCACGACTGTCAAATCGCGATTTAATGTCACTTTATAGAAATCGCAACTTTTATCCTCAAAATAATTGATGTGTTGCATAGCTATGTGAAGCTTTATCTTTATACTAGTGGCCCGCCCTCACTTCGCTTCGGGACCGTAATTCAGAAATGAACCAATAGATGGCGCTGTGTCCAATTACATCGCGCACGCGTCTCGTGTTTTCGGTTTACGTATAAGCCTTGTCGTTGTCTATTGAAGTTATCCCTTTATAAATAGTATAGATAGATTGTGAAACAGGCCAGAAGAGTAAAAAAAAACATGAAGTCAATATTTAGTTTTCCCACGTGACGCCGAAGTTTCGGTTGCATCTTAATGACTGTTAAGCTCGTAAGATGCACAAAGTTGGAACGACTCGTTTAATAAGTGCACTTAATTCTACTTGAGATCATGTAACTTTTGGAGTCTAGACACTTGGGATTCTTGTTGAGAATGTAGGTACTTGGTTTTTCATACAAAAATGGATACACAGAAGACCGGCGTGAAGCAGCGCCTGCGCTGTTTTTCGAGTGAGTGAGGGTACTGAAAGCCCAAAGGAAAGGGGGTTAAATATTAGCAGTGCACTTGTGATTCTACTAGTGTTGCAGGTGTCTATGGGCGGAGGCCATCGCTTACCATTAGGTGACCCGTCTGCTCGTCTGCCACCTATCGCATAAAAATAAATTAAAAAAAATAATGCGCCAGACAATCACACCAATCAATCTGATCTCAAACTAGGGCAACCCCTATACTATGAGTATCTACTAGATGACGATGATTAACTGGGGGCGTCAACCCAGAACACCCAGACCCATGTAAACATAGAAAATGTAGTTTCCTAAATTTTTTGTGCCTTCCTTACGATTGCAGTATAGGTAATAGAGCGCGAGTCACCAATAAAAGTCTGCAAACACGTGTGTTTGGCAGATCAATTTGCATCTGTAAATATTAATTATAACAGATACAAAAAAATCTGTGAAGTCTTCCTTACCAGAGGGGGTAGTATTGTAGGGTACGATTCGCCCGGAAAAGCCTATTCCGCCGGCGCCGCAAACATGTGTGTTTGGCAGCTCAATCTGCGATATTGATGCGATATCGCTCCTGCAAATTGGTGCCTCGCCCGGAGGCTTGATCGCCCATTGGGAACTGTTACAGATATTGATATTTGGTGTAAACTCGCTTTTACTAGAAAGTGAAAAGGTATTTTATCTTTCTAATATGGAATTGTATAATGGTGATATGATTATTAACTTTTTGTATGTACGTATTAGTTACTCACTGTACAATATTTATTTAAAAAAATATGACTTACAACTCTATTGGTGTTGCAGATGTCTATCTATGGGCGATAGCAATCGCTTACCATAAGGTGATCTGTCTGCTCATCTGCCACCAAACACATAAAAAAAATCATCATTATATTATTTTATGTTACAAAATATTATTTTACAATTTTATTCCTTACTGTAATTACTTTCTATGAAAAAAAATGTTTTGACTTGTGAACATACCTACTTAACTTTGTTTTAATTCGTTCGGTAATAAATAAGTCCAAAAAGGTTACACAACACCATTTTTAAGAGTAATGCACCACAAAATACAAATGAGTTTAGAATAGGTATGGAAATACTGGCTGGTTTATAATATTGACGCCATTTTTTTGTTAAATAATAAAAAATTACATATCTGTCATAGAATTTTTTGGAACATTCTTTTGTTTTTCTTCATTCAACATTGTTTATTAAAATTTTACCTCGACACGTGCTCTACATTATTATTATTTAAACATAATTATGTAACTGTAAGTGTTTGCTTTAGTATTTGATTGTTTTCAATTTGTCTTGTCCTCAAATAGCAAAAATATCAAATGGGCCTGAGGAGAAGAAGAAAAATGAGGCGAAACAAAGGCCGCGGGGGGCTTTTAAAAATCCTTTTTTCAATTCGTAAAATTAATGATTCGTATAATATACAATTTTCATGTTTATAAATGGACAATTTATATTATCATTTCAAATAACAATTCCTTAAGTTGTGTGAGGGTACCGGAGGCCCAATCGGGAGGAAAGGAAAGGGGCTTAAGAGCTTGGCAGCTCACTTGTGACTCCACTCGTGTTGCGCGTGGCATTTGGCGGCGGTAATCGCTTACCATCATCCGTGATCTGTCTGCCACCTGTCACATAATGAAAAGAGATACCGGATCTTTAAAAATAATTTTTTTTTTTTTGATAAATAAATGTTTTTTTTCTTTTGCAGTTGCAGCTACGACTTCCTCGAGATCATCGAGACGGGAGTGGACAACGTCACCGAGCACTCGGAGTGGCTTCTGGAAGACCACCACGACACATACAGCGCTGAGAATGAGGTGAGACATTTAATACTACTATTATTAATGACAGAATATTAATCGACACTTATGGCATAATCTTCAAATTAGGAACTCAAAGGCAATTTTATGTCAATAAAGCCATGAACTAATTGATGGCGGCACTGCCACTTATGTCATAGGTATGTAATAACCCCATTGGTTATCATTTTTACAAATTATCTACATACTTATAATACTTGTAATTATTAAATTTCCAACCGATATTCGGCATCGGCCGCTAATCTTAAAGATCAGCCACGTACGCAGGATATGTTAATTTATAGTGCTCAAGTGTGTGCGTAAACACAGGGGCACTCTCTATTCTTTTACCCTCTAAACTCGATAGGGCACCCCAGTGTGACATGATCGAAGAGAGATCGGGCGCAGGACCAACATCTTGTCGTGCTTTTCAAGACACGTAGCCTGTAGTCTTAAAGTTGGCGGTCTTGTTTCCCATCCCGCCAGCTTCTAGACTTCGGGCTGACACTAAAAATTTCTGAACAGAAAACTTAAATACACTTTTTGACCCGACCCGGGGATGACCAGACCGACCAAGCGCAGCCAAAGCATCGCTTAAACTTATACTTATAACTTATACAGGTATGGGGATACTTCATCATCATCATCATTTCAGCCAATAGACGTCCACTGCTGGACATAGGCTTCCCCCAAAGTTCTCCACACAGATCGGCCCTGTGCCACCCGCATTCAAGGGACTCCCGCGACCTTCACCAGATCGTCGGTCCACCTGGTGGGAGGCCTGCCACGGCTGCGGCCTCCTGCACGTGGCCTCCACTCAAGGACCTTTCCACCCCAACGGCCGTCTGTTCTCCTCGCAATGTGCCCTGCCCATTGCCACTTCAGCCACGCAATTCTTTGGGTTATGTCCGTGACCTTACATCTCCTGCTGCTGATGGGGATAGTTATTACAGAACCCCAGCGCATAGTGTGTGTCTGCCCTTTAAAGTTTTAAACGTTTTATACAAGTCAGACAGGCAGGCACACGATATGCTACAGGGTCTCCCGCAGAATACCAGCGTCGTGACGTGTCAGGAATGACACGGCGCGACTTTTGCTGAGCGGGCGCCTATTTGGCACAATGTCTGTTTCTTTTTTTTTCTCTCTTATTCTTTTTCATTAAGTTTTGTTTTGTTTCTTTTTTTTGTTTTAATTGTTGTTTTGTATGTGCCAAATAAATGTTTTATTCATTCATTCATTCATTATATACTTATAATTAACAGGTATGGGAAGAACCAGAGTACCTCCTCCCGGAATCCGACGCGACGAGCGCGGGGTGGTCGCGGGACGCGCACGCGACGCGCGCGCGGCGGCTGTGCGGCGACTGGGGCGGCAAGCTGAAGCTGCTGCGGTACCAGTCGCGCGGGAACCGGCTGCGCCTGCGCTTCCGCTCCGACCACTCGCGCCACTACGCGGGGTACCGGGCCAAGATCACCGGTGGCTGACTGTGAGTGTCTAAACTTTTTAACTTGCTATTTGCTTGCTTCGTCTCTCCCATTATGTTAGGGGCCCGCCATCAGCTACTCCGACTCCGATCACATGGCTCGGCAACCTACCGTCATCGGCCGTCGGGTCGTCGGCCAGTGGGGCGCCCACGCTACCGCTGGCGGGATGTAGTAAACGCGGACCTGCAGAATTTCAAGCAGGGGATTGGCAACAAGCTGCACAAATGAGACAAATGGCGCCATCTCATATCGGAGGCCAGGACTCATTTTGGATCGTTAAGCCATCGGAGTAAGTAAGTATTTGCTTGCTTGCGGTTAGTTAGAACTAAAGCGACGGAAATACCACGGCCACGTATGGGAAGAGCCAGAGTACCTCCTCCCGGAATCGGACGCGACGAGCGCGGGGTGGTCGCGGGACGCGCACGCGACGCGCGCGCGGCGGCTGTGCGGCGACTGGGGCGGCAAGCTGAAGCTGCTGCGGTACCAGTCGCGCGGGAACCGGCTGCGCCTGCGCTTCCGCTCCGACCACTCGCGCCACTACGCGGGGTACCGGGCCAAGATCACCGTGGCTGACTGTGAGTGTCTAAACTTTTTAACTTGATAATATTTGCTTGCTTGTGCTTAGAACTGCAGGAGAGCTACGGCTACGGCATTGTTAGAGGTGGTGCGTTAGGAGATGAATCAAAGTCGCTAGTAAAGGTGTTCCTTGATTGCCCTTTGGGAACTGTAAGAGATATCCCATCAAAAACATAAACGTGAAATGGTAGCCAAGATAAAAAAACGTCGTTTTTGTCGAGTTCACCGTCAAAATGATATCTAAATTGTAGGTGCCAAGTTAGTTAGTTAAAAAAACGTGACTCCTCTTTTATAATGTCCGTATACTAGATGCATGAAGAAATAATGCATTTGAAGACTGCAACGAAAGCCTATATAACTCGAACATTAACCCAGTAATTGTGTTCTATGAACTAATAATAAATATGAATAAATATATTTACAAATCTCATTTATTTATGCTACGGAATAAGTATGCTACGAAGCTCGTAGCAAATTGCTACGAAAAATATGAACAAACATGTCAAATTGTGACTTGCGCACATTACAAGTCATAGTGTACTTGAATAGCACGGGTAGTAAATAGGTGGACTGATGTTTATATAGGTACATACTGGTTTATTCGAGAGCAATTTCTGGATAATAGAAGGCACATCTGACTATTATACAATGAAGTATGAACGAAGTGGATTGATACCATTGTCTCACATAAAACCGGTGTAAAGCAATCGCCTGCGATGTATTTCGCCGAATGAGTGCGATTTCCGAAGGCAGCACACTTGTGACTCTACTGGACTTGTGAGAGCCCATGGCAAACACAGATCTCTCACCATCAAATGCGTTTGAAGAAAATACTTTTGTATATCTCCTTCGAAGAATAACCATTCCATTTCTCGCATAACGTCACCTGTTGCATCGCAATCAAATTACAAACAAACCAGTTTTAACTGTTCCTGGAGCGAAAGGTCGCAACAATGCAACACACCGATGCAACTGAACGGAAAGAATGAGCGCCGCACTATGCACGCTGGGAGCCGCGCTCTGGTCCCACTAGTGATGGGAAATGTGTCAGCCTATTACGTCCCACTGCCGGGCAAAGGCCTCCATCATTGAAATCAATTCATCGCTGCTATGATGGGGTTAGGAGGCATAATAATTACCAAGCTTGCCTTATTCGAATTGATGATCGCAAACCCGAGCTATGTTCGAAAAATTCGAAACTTACTTTTGCTTTAGAAGAAGAAGAATATCAAAATGTGATAATCTGTACAACTCTACCAATCAACTAAAGTTAAATAAGACTGAGTTTCAGACTACGTGAGTATTTGCCAACACCAAGTGTTGCCAAACCATAGATTAATAGTGGGTAGTGCGTACTGCCAAACCGCGAGCTTTAACTTTCAATTTACTTATAATACAATTTCCCAGTGGACACTGCGACAATAATTGATCTATTTAATTGAACGCATAGTTTCTGATGTACTTATTTTTGATTGATATTATCACGCAAAACTACTGAATGGATTTGAATGAACTTCACAATAATACAGAGTAAAATGTCCCATCTATGTACAATATTAAAGGTACGTACTTTCCCACCATGTGGTATGACCGTGGGACGCCCTGTAGGTATACGTCTGTAATGAAAGACAAAAAGACAGACACGTCCAACTTATCAGTCGTTTTTGCGTCGGGGGTTAAAAAATTCACAAGATTTACCAAGACTAATAACGTTATTTCAATCTCAAGTTAGTGAACTCTGAAAACAGAAATCAGATAAACCCACTGTAACGTCGAACTCTCGCAATTTCAAGTTTTCAGGATCAAAGTTGATTCGGAGTTTTTTGCTATTGGCTGTGAAAATGTCTTCTTTTCTCTCAATTCGTACAATATTTTTCAAGACTTAATTAGTTTTCGTTCAATTGGATCACATACCTACTGAATTTTAAATTTAGTGTTTGTGAAATGTGATTGGGTTGTGAAATCAAAACTAAAAGCTTACAGTTAATTTATTTGTCTTACTTTACCGAGGCTTAATAAGTTGAGGAGAGTTTGTTTGATATAGGAAGGCAAACGAGCAAGCGGGTTACATGATGACAAGTGATCACCATCGGCAATGGACATCAGCTACACCAACAGGAGTGTGGATGCTTTGCCGGCCTTTCAGGAAGGTATAGGCTCGTTTCTTAACGATTTGAACGGTTCGTTCGGTAATTTTATAACTAGGTATTATGTAAATAGATAAATTCATTGACCTACTTTCGTATTGAGTAGCTTATTCACTTTGTTACTTACATATTATGGATACGCTCAACAAAGGAATCAAATTATGGGCGACCGGTGTTAAGAAAGCGTCTGAATTTTTTTCGGGACATTAGTTTCAAACAGTACCAATAAATATATGGCGCTGGGAGTCGATTACTTCGCGTTAATGTTTCACTTTTTTATTTTACCTTTAAGCGTTATCACTGCCATAGCATACAATGTAGCTCTTTATAAATAGTATAGAAGATAAAATTATCGTATACTCCGTTCAACTACTCCGCTCAAATTAAATTCCAGCATACTCATTATTGTGTCACTACTTTACGTCAAGCTTATATAAAATTGCAATAATGAATTATTCATCCGCTCATTAAATTAACGCGAAACAATAAATTTTACCCCAAACAAAGGTTACCTAATTAGACCGGTTCGTAATCAAGGCGCAAGTATCAAGTGAGAGGCGGGCTAGCGCGTAAATGTTGTTACTGTTGTTAGGGCGGCGTGTAATAGCATTATGAAGATATGGTTGAGTAAGGTGGCTAGGCTTTGGTAATCTTGTAAGTATGTTAGTTATGTGGTAAAGACCCGGAACCAACACATTAGGCTATAAAAAGCATTTCCACATCAATCATCTGATACTAAAGCATTCAAATGGTTTAACTGAAAAATTGTTTCAGTTTGGTGACCTAAAAATAGCCTTATATATTTTATTTTAACGTAAGATTTTTTTCCTAACCTGATAATCAAATAATACATGTATGGTACAACGGCTACCTAATTAGCAAGGTTCGTAATCAAGGCACAAGTATCAAGTCAGAGGCGGGCTTGCGCGTAAATGTTGTTACTGTTGTTAGGGCGCGGGACAAAGAGGGCGGTGTACGAGGCACAATTATGTTGTGACGGCGTGTAATAGCATTATGAGGATATGGCTGAGTAAGGTGGCTAGGCTTTGGTAATCTTGTGAGTATGTTAGTTATGTGGTAAAGACCCGAAACCAATACATTTGACTATATGAAGAATTTCCACTTAAATCAGTTGATACTGAAGCATTCAGATGACTTAACTGAAAAGTTGATCCAGTTTGATGACCTAAAAATAGCCTTATATATTATTTAAACGTAAGATTTTTTTGCCTTAACTTGATATTCAAATAATGTATTACATACAACGGTTACCTAATTAGCAAGGTTCGTAATCAAGGCGCTAGTATCAAGTCAGAGGCGGGCTTGCGCGTAAATGTTGTTACTGTTGTTAGGGCGCGGGACAAAGAGGGCGGTGTGCGAGGCACAATTATGTTGTGACGGCGTGTAATAGCATTATGAGGATATGGTTGAGTAAGGTGGCCAGGCTTTGGTAATCTGGTGTATGTAAATTGTATGTAGTTACGAACAAAATGCGTTTAGTGGAGTATCAAACGCATTTTTCAACGCCTATGCGTTGAAAAATGCGTTTGTTTAGTAGGGTCAGGTGTTTGGTTTTGACGGTGACTTTGGCATGAATATTCCGGCTTCACCGAAGTGGCCTCACAGAATACCGTTAAGAAACACCTGCGCTTACTTCCACAGAGTGAGCAAGGATACCGGAGGGGAAAGGTTCGCAACGCATTTGTAACTTCGGTGGTGTTGCTGGTGTCCATGGGCGGCGGCAATCGGTCTGATCCGGCTGCTCGTTAGCCACACATTACATATAAAAAGTGTGCCGTCTGCTCCTTTATCTGCTATAATGAAGAAAAAAAGTCCCGTTCGAGTCTATTAATATAAATTTATCCACACTATCACTAAAATTATGGAACAACTAGCCACTGCTTGTGGTTGTAGTAAATTTCGCCAGCTCATCGGCTTACGTCATTTTGGGCTTCATCATAAGCCGCGTCAAACTCGTTTTCTGCGAGATTGGAATTTCAATACGGCTAACATTACCTATAGATTAACCGTTAATCTATGGGCAGGAGAGTACAGAGAGACGGGATTACGAATTTGCGTTTTAAGGGGCTTGGAAACATCTGAGGTGTTTCTAGCCTGAAACCTAGGTATCTGTTGTTTTAATTAAGTTATGTACAGACAAACATAAATCATATACTTTACATAAACAGGACTAAACGCGACGAAATTAAATAAGTACATTACTATAAGTACACACAAGCCGTGGTCACAAGCGAACTGAAGTTCGCTTGTGACCACGGCTGTTGTAACGCAGCCGAAACGTCAAGCAGTAAGTGCTAAAATGTACTTATTTAATTTCGTCGCGTTTAGTCCTGTTTATGTAAAGTATTTGTATAATGCAACGCGAAAGTTTAAAAACATATCAAACATAAATCATGTTACTACAATTTGTCAAATATCTCCAATTGATATTTAACCTTACGTGTTTGACATTAAGGGGAAAATCCATTGAAAAATTTGACAGATTTGTATAGGTACATTGAGTTGTAGATGTAAGTCTAGACATCCAACAGCCAACTAACTTAATTAAACTTTCAATTTATTGATTGGCAGCCTAGCTTCTCAACTAAACAAGCCATTCAACAAGAGGCCTGAATGACATAGCCGTTTGTTAAAACAATTAATAAACTGGTCAATGCATAGGTTATTTAGTTAAATTGCTAGAGTCTGTGTGTAACTGATGTATTCATTAGTACTATACTTTTCCATGTAACTTTGGGAATAGCCATCGTTTTGAGAAAAGGCGAGGCAAATAATTAAACGTCATCAAACCATACCAAATCGCCTAGCTATTTGATCAAATTCCTGTACCTATATAATTAAGTGCGATAGTTGATCGGCGCCGTTTAATAACGTAGCTATTATGGCTAGCTAGCTTTGAACCATAATATTGAAAATTATGTATCCTAAGTATGTTAATAAGTATTCTGTAATGTTAAACGACCGACAATATACACCGTGGGTATATTATAATGTAAGTATATAAATTTATTTTGTGTGTCATTTAATATACAATGTATATTCCTTGTCGTTCGTTTTCACATTCCTAAAACAAAATATTGAATTTACTACCACATATCGCCCACTAGGTTAACAAAACAACACCAAACCATTAACAAACAAACAATTTACACAGCAAATTCGAATACCAATAAACGTAAATAATTTCAATATAGGTTATGGGAATAGTTTAAATTCTCATCGCGAAATAATTTAGCTGCGCTCAAAGCGCACATTTGAATATAACGCGTCGGTCGGTCCGGATTCTCTATTCATTCACTCAGGACCGAATGAATGGTCAAGTGGAACTAGTTAGTGGAGATTCCACGGCGTTTTTTAGCTTTGAAAGTATGTTTAGCAAAATATTCTGCTATCTGGCTTGCATGTAGAATTTGACGACGCAATGCATGGACAAGTTTTTAAATTCGTGCTTACGATTTTAAGAGCTTTCTCATCTTAGTGTGGTTGGGTTGCTGGTTGCGTCCATAGCTGGCGCTTCGAAGCCCGGACCTACGCTTTTACCATGATTCAGGATGCGGGCAATTAAAAAGCGACTGCCGTTTGATCGTCGCAACCTTTGAACAAGGGAACCAGGCCAACTCAATCAAATGTAGTTATACTCTGGTTCATAATCATGTGTAGTAAATTGACACATGTCCATGTGTCATCCCCAATTTCCCATACATTATCACTCAATTTTACGGATGCAAAATGTCAAAATGCATAGAAACTTGTCATTTTCATCTGTCAGTTTACTACACATTATTAAAAACCACACACCAAAATAAATACACACAGTAAGTAGGCTGCCCACTAAGAGCTAAAAATGTGTCATGTACTCACGCATGCGCACTAACGGGGAAATACGCCTTTTCGACCACATTAATCCTAGCCTATGACATAAGATAGTCGAACTGTCGAGGTCTGTGGTAGAGGCCGCGCGCTTATGTAGGTACTCATGCCGGGCAACAACCATAGCATATGTCAACGAACTCTTCTAAATTCAAAATCAGTGAGTGGCCAATCGGTAAAGGTAAGCTGCGTACTTGTGACTCCACTGGTGTTGTGTATGTCTATTAATGAGCGGCAGCAATCGCTTATCATCAAATGATCCATCTACTTGTCTGCCACCATATACAAAAAACCATCTTACCAAATCTATCATGGTCTTAGCATACTCATGTTGAGATGGTTAATTTTCCTCCATTCATCAAGCGACTGTTTATTAACTTCATAACATACAGAAGCACTTCACATAATGTCCATCATGAACTCATATTTCCTTTACCAAGTCACGAAATGAAATTTCCTCGGAAGCGCACATTTGAATGTAACGGAGATCGGCCTGAATCCCTCGTTCGCTCATTCACTCCTCCCGGAACGAATGAATGGACAAGTGGAACTAGTTAGCGAGGAGAGAGCATTTCGCATCTTTTAGCCTTTGAATATTTTAAAGGCGCAGTATGTAGCACGTTTCGTTTCACCTAGATCTGGAATTGTACCTGGAATTGAGGCTTTGGAATAAAAGTTCAGTTGATAGCATGTGACCTTGAATGGGGGGAAAAGAAGCTCATTATTTGTGGATGTGATTCGATTGGAAATGTAAAACTTTATCCTGGAAAACAAATTAGCCTGTGAATGAGTTAACATACAAAATTACTTATTGGATTTCCATGGAAATTTGTAGTGGTTAATTGCCATTATTATTACACATTAACAATATTTTCTATACATTCGATATTGTAGCCTTATAATATTTATGTATTTGCGATATTGTGTTACAAATGGTGCACAACTTTGTTTTTCGCCGATAGATTACCTAAAAATACAAAATACTAAATGATTAATTTGCCAATAAATAGGGTGGTTTCATTATACAAATATATGTATAGCACAAAAAAATAGGAAACAATTATGAAAAAGGTCTTTCTTAGAGTATAATAATACTAATGAATGTTAGAAACAAGACAAAGAAGCAACGATTTTAAATAAAAGCTTTGATACACCTTTAATAAAGAAAGTTTTCGTAAAACATCGTTCAACAATGTTTGGGTTCGGGAGCACCTAATAAGCAAACTTGGCAAATTACATATTCATAATACATATCCACGTTGTTTTCAAGTGGGCGAAAGTTTGTACCCTTCCAACCGTCACGACGCTGAATAATTACACAACTGGTATATAGAGGTTTTGGAGCATTTCAGAAATAACTTTTTAGCCCAAAATTCAGAACTAAAAGTTTCCAACTTCTATGTTTGTGGCATGATAAATCTTGAAGGATAACATTTGCAAGCACATGCGGTTTTAAAGCTTCCAAAATGTGCAAACTTTATCCAAAATCAACACAAAATAAATACATTGTGTCTGTTTCATCAATACATTTGCTGTCTTAGCAAGTAAATCCGAGACGTACATAAACTGGCGCTAAAATCAAAAAGGGTTCTCACTTCTCAATACCTAAATGTTAATTAGCTATGTTATAGATCTATCTATACTAATATAATAAAGCTGAAGAGTTTGTTTGTTTGTTTGTTTGTTTGTTTGAACGCGCTAATCTCCGAAACTACTGGTGCGATTTGAATAATTCTTTTTTGTTGGATAGTCCATTTATCGAGGAAGGCTATAGGCTATCAACATAATAATATTAAGGGGGTTGTAAGGGGTTAAAAGGGGGGTAAAAGTTACTTTTCCACGCAGACGAAGTCGCGGGCGGCCGCTAGTAAATAAATAAAATAGACTTTATGCGACTTAAAATGATGTCGATATTTTTGTCTTATGTGTTTTTTAGATTATGTTGTGTTTCTTTGTTTGTTCCAAATAAATGTTTTATTCATTCATTCATTCAATTAAAGTTATCAAACGACTCTGAGTGCAGAAAGTAGGCACTAAGTGGATAGAACATACAAAATGTTGAAGTAATTTTCAAGTTAATATTTTGTTAGTCAAACCTGTCATGCCAAGACTGGTTGGCAGGCAGAAAATGTTCCAAGTATGAGAAGTAATTTGTGCTTGTCTAACAGTGATGACGAGTTAGTTTCCCCAACAATCTTCACAGTCATCCCCAACTCATAACGAACTTATTGTTGCAATCCATCAGGTTCCAACAGGTTATAGAGAGCGATCGGGAAGTATCGCGAATTCGCTATTTTATAATGGGGGCTATCGCGTGTGAAGAATCCGCTAGATGGCGTACTGTTAGACTGAGGTCCACCTTCAACGTCATTGGTAAACTATAGGGTCGCGGGTTGGCAAAATGCCATGGGCCCCCAAACCCAAGAGGGCTCCGGGCCCAACGGACCATGAGCATAGAAATAACTGTGGGAGAGCCACGCTTCGGCATGAATGGGCCGGCTCGACCGGAGTGATACCACTGCCTCACAGAAAACCGGTGTGAAGCAGCTCCTGTGCTGTGTTTCGCCGAGTGAGTGAGGGTACCGGAGGCCCACCCGGGGGAGAAGGGTGTTGGAGGTGTCCATGAGCGGCGGCATTGCTTACCATCAGGTGATCCGCCTGCTCGTCTGCTACCTATCACATAAAAAAACCTAACATTTTAACAAAATTTTGTACCTACCTAAGCCGAAGGGATCTATGCGAAGAATTTGCCACGGGTCTTTAATAGTGTAGTCAGCTACTACGTGAAAAAACTACTATAAGTAGGTACTTATCTGTCGTCAATCAATGGAATGAAACGAAAAATGGAGCGTTGTCAATCCATACTAATATTATAAATGCGAAAGTAACTCTGTCTGTCTGTCTGTCTGTCTGTCTGTCTGTCTGTTACTCTTTCACGCCAAAACTACTCAACGGATTTAATTGAAATTTGGTATACAGATAATCTAGACCCTGAGAAAAAACATAGGCTACTTTTTATTGCGAAAAGGGGGTTGTAAGGGGTTGAAAGGGGGGTAAAAAGTTACTTTTCCACGCGGACGAAGTCGCGGGCGGCCGCTAGTGACGTAATATATCGATGCCCTTGTAAGCGTGTCCCTGGCAGGGCAGCGACGCGGGCGAGTAATGGAGCGCGCGCGCAGCCAGAGCACGGCACCGTGAAACATCCGTCATAGTCCGTAATAATAGTCTTTCTTGTCATTTGTTGTGCGAGATAAATCGCTGGACCCGTGTCAACATGCTCCAATATTTAGTATAAAGATTTGATTGATATTTACCCTTTTCTAACCCCCAATACAAAGATTTGATTGATATTTACCCTTTTCTAACCCCAAATACGTATTCTCTCATCTTAGAGCGTAATTCCCGGTTGCGACTAAAGATGTCGCATCGGAGACCGGGGTACGCTTAAACCATGATTTAGGGTTTGAAGAGTCTGGTAATTACTAATGAAACAACTGCCGTCTGACCTTCGCAACCCTTTAACAGGTGAACCAGACCAACTGAATCATAGTTAAACGTTTCAGGAACTATCTGAAACGTGAAGGTTTCCTCACGTTGTTTTCCATCACCGCAGAGCTAATGGGAGAAATATGCACATAGGACTTGAATGGTAGAATGGTCTTTCGTTGATGATAATATCAACTAAGCTACCATTAGTCTATAACCAGCAGTTTATCTAACTGGTGTTGCAGGTGTCTATGAGCGGTGGCAATCACTTACGATTAGGTGATCCGTCTGCTTATCTGCCATCTATCACATTAAAAAACCGCCAACTTTCAGACTTTGTTTGATGAACACTTATGTTGGTTCAGTGTTAGGGCGTCATAATAACACCCATTTAGATTTTCTTTCGTTAATTCACATATATTTAAGTAGTCAAATCGATGTAAGTTGTGGTAGTAATTAATCCGGACTCACTCATTATTTATCGATTCATAAGTTATTATGCTTTTGTTTAAGTAAATTTTCCATAATAACCAAGTCTTTATTGTGTAATACGAGTAGATGTACGAGAGAACACGTATATTCAGATAATCTTAACGAGAATACTTGATCTAATCTTCTGATTCCATTATCCAGGGCTTACGGGAAACGGAACGCGATCTCTTTAATATTTTAATTAAAACAGCTCTATGAAATCTTGGCTAATATAAAATAGAAGCACCTTAAAAGCTTTCTGTTTTGAAATGTGATAAGTTTTAGTTCTCTAATATTTAAGTTAAAACCGATTAGCAAATTATCATTTTATATAATATAATTATAACTAACGTTGGTATTTAAACGAATAATTAGACAATTAAGTAATTTCGCATTTAATGGTGATGATGATGATTATCATTTTAGAAACCACTGTTTGACCCAATTTACAAAACTAATATGCATTTTAATCTTATTCTAAAAAACATAATTAAGTCATATTATAAATAACCTTTTCTTAAACCAAAATATTTTTTATGATCGACTTAGCGATGTGGTTTGAGCGCCAGAAGAGACAAGGATTGCGGGTTGTATGTAACGGATATTTGAGTTGGTTCTGGTTATTTCTGGTTTCCGTAGTACAAGGGAAAACGTAATTTTGAGACCAGGCCGAGGTATAATGGTATTTTTTTATTATGTCGACCGTCCGCGTCGGTAGTTATTTTTACCTACCCTGAACATGACAGATGATTTCTATAGACATTACCTAATCAGATTACATCTAATGAATCTCTTTCATCTGTATTGTAATAAAATTAGCGGGCATTTAGTTATGCAACGCGAGATATGGCTTAAATATGCAATTTCATTAGTGGCGCCCAACGCGGGGCTGTATTTAAGTCTTCGGCAGACGATCTGAACACAGTATAACCAGTAGTTTCATTTACATCTGGCAATTCCAAATCTGTCGGAACCTCGGAAACTGGGGTATGCTTTGACCATGATTCAGGATTTGGGGACTCTGGTACTATATCTCTCCACGCAATCTTAATCTCAAAGCACCTCATATTACAAGGGCTGTAACTTCATACATTGTACAAGAACAACGAAGAAACCACAAACGGCCAACTCAACACAAATATCGGTTTCATCAACAACATTCGTGTTAGTGAGGAAATAGAACTTGTGGTCTTAACTGCCGCTGAAACCACTGCGCTAAACGAGTCGTCATATTGCAAGTGTGCTTCTTGCATACGAGTATTGTTGTTTCTCCCTCTATTTCTGCTCATCGACACTCATTGATTGCTCCTGTACCGCGAGCAAACAATTGTCTGCTGCTCAAACCACTGCGATCAACCAACATGGCGTCATATTACAATTGTGCCTCTTGCTAATTGTTGGTTCTCCCTCTATATCTGCTCATTACCTACTCCTGTGGCACGAGCAAACAATTCCCTGCCGCTCAACCAACAGGGCGTCACATTACAAGTGTACCTCTTGCAATTATTATTGTTTGTTCCATCTCTATTTCTGCTCATCACCACTCATTACTTACTCCTGTGGCGCGAGCAAATAATCGCACAAATTTAGGGCGTAATAAGATCACGCCGGTGCCGTTGCCGCGAGACGCGTGCGGGTAATAGGAGTAATTTGTGCCGTCATAAATTGGAGGCGGCTGCTGTCTGAGGTGTCGAAAGTCGAATTGCATTTATCACTAACTTTAACGACGTTCCTACTTCTGATTCAGTTTAGGGTTACGTAAATGACGTCATGTTCAACCTAAACACAGGAGAAGAAAACAAAATGTAATGTTGTTATTGGAGATAACTCGGATAACATAATGTAACTCGGGTTTATGATTACCAATCCGCATAAGGCTAGCCTAATCCCATCGTAGTAACGATGACTTGATTTCTATGATGGAGGCCTTTGTCCTGCAGTGGGACAGGATATAGGTTGATACCTTACTTTATTGAGGATCGACGGCTGGACCCGCATCCTTTATATTGTTTATGATTTGTGTACCTACGTGTCTGCAAAAATATATCTTGTTTTTCTGATATGAGCCGTTTTATTGGCATTATCCAGTCTATACAGATGTATTTGGATAAAGATCAGTGTAGTGAAACCGCGGGACACAGCTAGTTGTACTATAATAATACTCGTAATTGCCTCCTAGAACTAATCTTAGTGAAGATCAAATAGGTACCTATGGATCATCTTATCAAAGACTGCGCTGCACTTCGTACCAAAGCACTTTCCGGATACATCGCGAGATAAGTTTGCGTCAAGGGGCAGCCGCTTTGTGCCGTCTCTGGAGTGTCTACATCCTCCCAGCGTGCCGGTACACCTGCACTTAAATGAAGTCAGGCTCACAACACACGGGCCGCCCGAATGTCTGAATGGCTTGGGGGCAAATCGTCTCAAAAAATCTAGTCCGAGAATTCCCAGTTTTCTTTGCTGGTTACTGTGTATATTGGTGACTTCAGGCTAGAGCCAAATATTTTTTTGTTTTGTAGAGTTTAGTAATCATAATAAAAATATTGGTGAGGTTAGAAAAGAGACCAACAAAAAATCTTGAAATTCTGGGTCGAATTGCCACCTAACCCGTATTGATTGCCACATTATTTATTTTATTGTATCGCTGTGACAGTGTAATCATGCGGTTTATGTTAGCTAAGAGTCTAAAAAGTGAGGGATCAAATAGGTCGCAGCGATTACTTCCAAAATGTGTCATGTCACTGAAAAATAGTCCAAAACGTAAGTTGATCAACTTCCTAGGAAACTTATCAACTAACGATTCAGATTATATTACGATGACAAATGTATCATCATTGCAGCAAATAGATGTACACTGCTAAACATAGGTCTCTCCCAATATTTTGTAATGTATTGCTGTATGACGCCCCGTTTGGTCTAGTGGTTTAAGTACCGGTTCGTGATCTCGGGTTCCCGATTCCCGGGTCGAGTAAAAGTATGCTTTACATTTTTCGAACATAGGTAGCTCAAGTTTGTGATCACCAATCCGCATAAGGCAAGCGTGGTGGTTAAGTCTAATCCCATCATAGTAGTGATGACTTGATTTCTATGATGGAAGCCTTTGCTCCGCATTGGGTTAGTCAATTCTCTCTCAAAAAACTCAAAGTTTCAGTGTGGTACAGACAAGATCTTAAAAGATAGATCTTATGTATAGATAGGCTGATACTTTTATGCAATGTATTAATTTAGTTTTTGTCCACAGCCCAGGCATGCATGGACATCAAGCAAGTGCTGTTCAGCGGGCACTGCTACCTCTTCTCGGGGTACCCGCGAGCCTCCTGGGTCACAGCAAAACAGGTAGCTACTTATATTATACATGGTGAATTTCTAATCACCATCCAAATTGTTAAGCTCGACTCTGAATCTGTAAGTGTACAAATCTCTCCAAGAAACATTAGTCGAAATACGACAAAAATTTTGAAGTTCCTATATCGATCGCTTTTTCAGTCTGATCTGTATGCAACGTAAAAAAAAATTACATACTTAATTCGACCCATGTTTCTAGGAGAAAGCTGTTTACTTACAGATTCTAAATCGAGCTTAAAAATCAGAGTACCTATCAAGTGCGCGGCCAACCTTTAATAACCCCCTTTCCCTCTGTCCTGTGAAATAATGTGTTGCGTCTCCCAGTAGAAGACGTAACATTTATTATTTATTTGCAATAAAACTTTTGAAAAACTGTACTAAAAGAAGGCTCTTACACGTACATTATCTATATGTAGATTAGTAGTACGAGTATTACAATTAATTTATTGAAGTTTTTGACCCCTATCGACATTATTTTGTTTTCAAGACGCAAATATTTGACGAACTAAATCCATCATGACAACTCTTAAAACTTTCCCATCTAAACAGAACTAGTTGAATACAATTCTATTCCATTCCACAGTATTCAAAACTAGCATTTAATAAAAACTGGAATAGATCCAAGAGCTTTAGTTTTAATTGAATCGGTCTTATTCCTCCCATTAAAGAACTGCGATTTGTACGATAAAATTTATAAAATGATATTAGACTAAAACGGTACGGGTGTTTGGGTGCCATGTTCGCGGGAAAATAATCTCTGTTTTACTATTGTTAACTGACTCCAAATATTTGGAAGTGCTGACTTCAAATAAGATTCAGCACTTTTTTAGTCTTTTTGAGCTTGTAGATAACTTCTTTTTAGTGATAGGTGGCAGACGATCAGGCGGATCACCTATGGTAAGCAATTCCGCTAAAGCTATATTATTTGTATTTGGGAATAAAAATAATCCTAAAAATAAAATGTTTAAATTCCTAAAACTAGGTATCTTACAAAACGGACTTCGTTATTAATCTATAATTACATACAGTACATGATATCTGTAAACAATGTGAGATGTAAATCCTTTAACCACGTGTTTTACTAAACCATTCGAACAACATTTGTTCAACAACTTTTCGAAATTCATCGAAAAATTGTACGACTCCCCATACCTCCATACAAAATGATCAAGTCACGTGACCGGCTTTGTATAGAATGATGATTTTTTTATGCGAATTTTCAAAAATCTTAGAACAAATTAATGTTGTTCATAGGTATTTGGTATCGCTGACACTGGCGCCCCCCAAACAAAGTTGCGTCGGGTAAAGTTTCTTACAGACTTGTTGTTATTACAATTTTCTCAGAAGGTGGGGGATTTTCAAGTAATCCTTTTTCTGATAGAACTTCGCCGGCGGCTTGCTATACTTATACAGGATACATGTATCTCCATCTAATATTACCTTTATACACATCTAATATAACCAGTAGCGCAATAATGTAAGAAAGTAGCACAAAAGATTATGTGGATATTTAAACAGATAATAGTACTATTACAGTATGTAGATAGGAATATTGAAAAAGTATAGTTACTTAGGTACTGTGAAAAAATATAAGTTAAATTTTAAAAATTTTCCGAATAACCTAAGATTTGAGGCGTTATCGTTGACCTGCGCGATAGGCAGTATATCGTATCGTAGTATTTTCTTTATTTGTATTGTGTAAGTGATGTGTTTACCAAATAAATTATTATTCTATTCCATTCTTCGTGTCTCTGCCGCACACCTTTCGTTCTGTCACTCTGTCTCTGTCTCTTGCCGAACATTCTAGAAGTACCTACCTAAGTACTTAGTGCGTAACAGCACGACGGAATCCATCCCTGCCGAGAACTCAATTATAGTACTTGTTTTGATCTGCCTTGTTTGTTTTGATATTTAAATATTATAAAGGAAAAAAAACAAATGTAAGTATTGAGGTATAAAATGTTGAGCAATAAAGTGTTATTAATTCTTTAACTAAAAGGTTTCAGGCTAATGGTAAAACAAGACGAAACGAAACAAATAACTACATCTTGTTGATTCATGAAATGGAAATAGTTTTTTTTTTTCAATTTAAGTCTTTATACTTAGAACCTTTAAGAATGTCAAATAGTCCTATAATATTACCTACCGCTTATTGGGAATGTTGATTTCTACAGAGTTACATGTTACTTAGGATTTAAGAATCATTTCCTCTATGGAGTAAAAAAATTACATACTTAATTCGACCTATGTTTCTAGGAGAAAGCTTTTCACTTACAGATTCTAAATCGAGCTTAAAAATTTGGATGGTGATTAGAAAATCACATTGTATACATTTATTTTATGTGATAGGTGGCAGAAAAGCAGACGGATCATCTGATGGTAAGCGATTAGACACCTACAACACGAGTAGAGTAGGTATCAAGTGCGCGGCCAACCTTTAATAACCCTCTTTCCATCTGTCCTGCGAAATAATGCTTTACATCTCCTAGTAGGAGACGTAACATTATTATTTATTTGCAATAAACATTTTGAAAACTGTACTAAAGAAGGCTCTACACGTCACATCTGTATGTAGATTAAGTAGTTAGTATAGTAATACTCGTAGTATTACAATAATTTATCGAAGTCTTTACCCCTATCGACATTATTTTGTTTTTCAAGACGCAAATATTTGACGAACTAAATCCATCATGACAACTCTTAAAACTTTCCCATCTAAACAGAAACTAGTGAATACAATTCTATTCCATTCCACAGTATTCAAACTAGCATTTAATAAAACTGGAATAGATCCAAGAGCTTTAGTTTTAATTGAATCGGTCTTATTCCTCCCATTAAAGAAACTGCGATTTGTACGATAAAATTGTATAAAATGATATTAGACTAAACGGTACGGGGTTGGGTGCCAGTGTTCGCGGAAAATAATCTCTGTTTTACTATTGTTAACTGACTCCAAATAATTGGAAGTGGCTGACTTCAAATAATATTCAGCACTTTTTTAGTCTTTTTTGAGCTTGTAGATAACTTCTTTTTAAGTGATAGGTGGCAGACGATCAGGCGGATCACCTAATGGTAAGCAATTCCGCTAAAGCTAATATTATTTGTATTTGGGAATAAAAATAATCCTAAAAATAAAATGTTTAATTCCTAAAACTAGGTATCTTACAAAACGGACTTCGTTATTAATCTATAATTACATACATGATATATCTGTAAACAGTGTGAGATGTAAATCCTTTAACCACGTGTTTTATTAACCATTCTGAACAACATTTGTTCAACAACTTTTCGAAATTCATCGAAAAATTGTACGACTCCCCATAACCTCCATACAAAATTATCAAGTCACGTGACCGGCTTTGTATAGAATGATGAATTTTTTTATGCGAATTTTCAAAAATCTTAGAACAAATTAATGTTGTTCATAGGTATTTGGTATCGCTGACACTGGCGCCCCCCAAACAAAGTTGCGTCGGGTAAAGTTTCTTACAGACTTGTTGTTATTACAATTTTCTCAGAAGGTGGGGGATTTTCAAGTAATCCTTTTTCTGATAGAACTTCGCCGGCGGCTTGCTATCCGTACCTATTAATACTTATACAGGACATGTATCTCCATCTAATATTACCTTCTATACACATCTAATATAACCAGTAGCGCAATAATGTAAGAAAGTAGCACAAAAGATAATGTAGGTATTTAAACAGATATTAGTACTATTACGTATGTAGATAGGTATATTGAAAAAGTATAGCTACTTAGGTACTGTGAAAAAAATTTACAGTAATTTTTTAAATTTTCCCGAATAACCTAAGATTTACCATGGCTGTTGGTCGTTCCGTTATCGTTCGTCGTTATCGTTGACCTGCGCGCTAGGCAGTATCTATATCGTATCGTAGTATTTTCTTTTATTTGTATTGTGTAAGTGATGTGTTTACCAAATAAATTATTATTCTATTCCATTCTTCGTGTCTCTGCCGCACACGTTTCGTTCTTTTAGTATGTCTCTGTCTCCTGCTCTCCTTCTAGAACATTCTAGAAGTACCTAAGTACTTAGTGCGTAACCGCACGACGGAATCCATCCCTGCCGAGAACTCCATTATGATACTTGTTTGATCTGCCGTGTTTGTTTTGATATTTAAATATTATAAAGGAAAAAAAAAACAAATGTACCTAAGTATTGACGTATAAAATGTAGAGCAATAAAGTGTTTTTATTTATTTACCTAAAAGGTATCAGGCTAATGGTAAAACAAGACGAAACGAAACAAATAACTACATCTTGTTGATTCATGAAATGGAAATAGATTTTTTTTTTCAATTTAAGTCCTTATACCCTTATATGTATAGTTATTTTACCTACGGCTTATTGGGAATGTTGATTTCTACAGAGTTACATGTTACTTAGGATTTAAGAATCATTTCCTCTATGGAGTAAAAAATTAAATCGCAGTTACACCCTGTATCAGCATAACGGCCTTGTCAGTCGGAAAATTACTTTATTACCAACCTTGGCCTTCACGAGGAATGTAACCTAATTTAAAAAATCTACAAAACTTTTGCGATACATAACAGGTTACCTTGGTTAACTTTTGCTGTTTGTTCTTTGTATTCACGGTACCTTCTTATTACAGTGACAGGTATTTGTTTAGGTCGGATAAAGTTATAATTCATAAGTTTGTTAACAATTTCATTAGTAATTTTATTAGGATAGCTAATTGCCGTAGAGTATGGAATTCATGATTTAGCCAGACTTGAAAACGTTCTTCTTAAGCAGTTACGCGCTTTGATAGGCGTTTGCAGTACGTGATATAAGTATTCAAAAACATTTATGTAGGTATTTATTTTTCATTTATTACGCATATTACGCTTATAAAAAGGATCCTCATATGGCAAGGCCTAATTGCTATTACTAAAACATAACATTTCAATATTCGTGGTTCGTGGCAATCGCTTCCCTGTTAGAGAATCTAGTCTAGGTATATATATGGTCATTAAAGTTGTGAAATTAACTGAATAAGCCACTGCCGCTTACGTCATAGATAGGGTATGGTAGCGCCATTGGTATAACTTGTGACTCCACGGGGGGTTGCAACCACACTGCAGGTGTCTTTTGAGCGGCAGCACATCACTTACCATCAGAGGATCGGTTGCTCGTCTGCCACCACAAAAAAAAAACAAAAAACATCGTAGCTCCGTTAGTTCCTAGAAAATCCGTTTTTCTCGCGACTTTCTTGACGCATTACATCTATTTCATTTACTTCTCCTTCATCATTAGGTTTGCGAAGGCTTAAACATGCAGCTGGCATCAATCCACTCCTCGGAAGAAGAGCGCTTCATCATCTCCGGGATCCGAGAGAGCAGCGACTACAGCGCTGGCTCCATCTACTGGCTTGGAGGACGCTTGGAGCGCGGCAGCGTCGAGAACTTCAGCTGGGTCGATGGCAGCGCCGTGGGGTACCAGGGATGGCCGCAGTACAACGACACGGAGTATGCGGAGGATGAATGTCTGGGTATACAGGTAAGAATATGATGCTGCATACACCTCACTTAAGCGGGTGCCTAACTATAGGTCCAACTGTGGTCTAGGGGTTACTTGGAGCTCAGCAACGTCAAAATATAGTTGGGTGAAATTCAACGCCGTAGGGAGTAACACGATTGGTACGCAGTACAACGATGTAGAATGTAAAGGACGAGAGCTTGGATATAATGCGGCAAATCACTTGAGAGTGTGACTACAACGCCAGCTCTATCTCCATAGATTTTATGTGATTGGTAGCAGACGAGCATGCGAATCACCTGATGGTAAGCAATTACCACCACCCAAGGACACCTGCAACACCAAGAGCCACTAGGGCGCAGCCAATCTTTTATACCCTTCCCCCGGGTGGGCCTCCGGTACTGTCACTCACTCGGCATAACACAGCACAGGGGCTGCATCATGCCGGTTTTCTGTGAGGCAGTGGCATCACTCCGGTCGAGCCGGCTTATTCATACCGAAGCGTGGCTCTCCTACAGTTAAAATATTATCCCTTCCAGTGGAAGTCGTCACCGGTCCCCTCACAGCCGAGCGGGCTGTACTGGACGCTACACCGCTGCGCCACGACCGGCGGCTACGTGTGCAAGCGCAGGCTCAACCCCGAACACGTGCTGAGGAACAGAACTGTCGAGGGAATATCAGGTGAGAATATATCCAATTCTTATTCTGGTAACTGCTCACCGTCACATTAATTCAGAGGAGAGTCGCCTACAAACAAATAGTTCTATCTGTAGTCCAACAGTTTCTCCCTCGAAGGCCATGATGTGCCGATAACTGATTTACAAATTAACAACCTCAAAAATAAACCTCAAAAATATGGGTTTTAATGTTTTACGTAACTAGTGGCAGACGGCAGAAGGATCACTGATGCGATTGCCTGTAACACCAGAGCAACCAACTTAACGGCGTTCAAACTCCGTTTAAAGGTTGGCAAGTTGGTAGGTAGTCACGTCGTTTAAAGCCGTCTCTGTGAAGCTGGGAAACCATTCCGGTCACGCCGACCCATTTATGTAAAAGCATATGATTTTTTTTTATGTGATAGGTGGCGGGCGAGCAGACAGATCGCCTGAAAAATATGAAAATATGTTTGTTTCCAGGAGTGTTATCAAGTCCAAACCATCCGAACCACTACGACAACGACCTGGACTACTGGGTGCACGTGGCGGGGCCCGCGGACACGAGGCTCGTGTTCGTCTTCAACCATATAGAGCTCGAGTACCAGAAGGACTGCCTTTACGATTTTATTGAGGTGAGACTATTATGATAGGCTGCAGACGAGCTGACGGATCACCTGATGGTAAGCGATGGCCGCCGCCCATAGACACCAACACCAGTAGAGTCGCAAGAGCGCTAGCTGCCAACCTCTAACCCCCTTTCCCCCCAATAGGGCCACCGGTGCCCTCACTCACTCATTCGACGAAATACAGCGCAGACGCTGCTTCACGCCGGTCTTCTGTGAGGCCGTGGTTTCGATCCGGTTGAGCCAGCCCATTCATGCCGAAGCGTAGCATGTAGTAGGGTCACTACCATATGCGCCATCCGACCAGTCAGATGAAGGCATATAGAAGAAGCTTGCTTGTTGAGAAGCGGAGTTTTTATGCCATTCTATCGGTGGGTTTCTCCGCTCCGCTTCAGTTTTTTTTCTTTTTTTTTAATTTGTTTCCCTCCGGAGAAATAATTGTATGTAGAATACCTGCGTGTCTTCCCCCTTTCTTGTCTTGACAAAATATTATTTTTATCCAGCTGCGGGACCCACTCAACCTAAAGTCATCCCGGTACTGCGGGTCGGTGAATGAAGCACGATGGGTGGCCGCCGGGAACAGAGCGGTGCTGCACTTCCACTCCGATTACAAGTAAGAACCACAGCGTAAAAAAATCTAGTGGCCAATAAGGGCTGTCGCGTGTGTAAAATCCGCTAGACGGCGTTATAAGGGCGTCCAGGTTAGGTGGGTGCACGGCGCGGGCAACCGACGCCTACGAAACAAGTGACGAGAGATCCGCTTAACGCAGCGGACCCCCTTAGACTGAGGTCCAACTTCAACGTCATTGGTTGTTTGGTGACATATTGAAAGTATATTATCACACAGAATGCAGCGCCCTCACACTATCTGGTCTGGTGCCACAGAATACCAGCGTCATTGCTAAGTAAGCAGTGACAAATGCTGTGGCAACCATTTTGGTAGCTTTTTTTATGTGATAGGTAGCAGGCGAGCAGGCGGATCACCTGATGGTAAGCAATTGCCGCCGCCCATGGACACTTGCAACACCAGTGGAGTAAAAGAGCGCTGCCAACCTTTTATCCCCTTATAGCTTAAGTTTAATTTTAATTTTATAATTTAAGTTTGTGTTGTAATTTGCTCCAAATAAATATTTTCTATTCTATTCGTGCGTGGTGATTAAGCCTAATCCCCTCATACTTAGTAGCGATAACTTGATTTCTATGATGGAGGCCTTTGCCCTGCAGTGGGACAGTATATAGGCTGATACTATTCTATTCTACATCAAAGGATCTCAGTTCTACAGTACGCCATCTACTGGACTTTTGACATGCGATAGCACCCATTAATGCATTCCCAGGTAGTGGTGTAGCGTGTAGCGATGGTTTCTCAGTGGATAAGAACGCGCATTATATACCGGGGGTCGTGGCGGTTTCTTCTAATCTATCTGGTGCATATTCACACCAATACCTCTGTGCTGAGAGAAAACATCATGAGGGAACCTGCACGTTTCCGATAGTTTCTGAAACGTATTGTGTGATTCAGTTGATCTTCTTTCCCTGTTAAGAGGTTGCGAAGGTCAGACGGCATTCACTTCATTGCAATTTTAGACGCAACACGCTAAGATGAGAGAGTGTCACAGTTACTCCTCCGTGTGCACCAGGCCTAAGCATCCTTCAATTACTTACAACAATGAATGAGCGTATAGAAGCAACAATGACGGGTTTCCATTAAGGAAAATGTCTTTCTTATTTACAGGGAATGAGGCTAATGAAGGTCTGCTGTCATGCTTTGAAAACTGAAGCTATTTTGAATATTTGTATGCAAATAGGAGCTTTTAAGTATCGGGTATTTATAGAAGAAAAAATAAGTGTTCCTAATTCGACGCGTAGGTATATTTTTACCGAGTTGTCCGGTTTTGAAAATTGTTGTCTCATTATCATTATGAATTTGGAAAAAAATAACCCTAAGGGTAGAAAATCAGGGAATGACTGATTTATTCACTCTCTGATTATAATTAAGGTCCTTTTTCAGAGCAGTATTATTTTATTAACCATGAAGTAGGTAGGTAATTATTATTAGTAAGTTAGACGACCGCGATATAGCATAAATTAACTCTCATACTTATATTATTCATCCCAGTTCCGTTAAATCTTATTGTCACCCATACTAAATAACTATATTTATCCCATTTGACCCCAAAATGCTCCTACAATGTTATCATTCAGATGAACAATGTTCCCCAGCACCCAGGGGGCGGGGTTCTCCCTCCAGTGGACCGCGGTGGACCTCGTCGGCTGCCCCTCGCAGACCATCACCTCCAAGGAGGGCGTGCTGCGGAGCCCCAACTACCCACACTTCCTGCTGCCTAACTTGGACTGCACGATTGATATACTGGCTCCTGCAGGTATGTATATCCTTAGAAACATCTAGATACGTCGGAAACAGACAGTATAACCAAGGCATTTTTATGTGAGTGCCAACGAGCAAGAGGATCATCTGTTGGTAAGTAATTGCCGCATCTAATGCGACCATACATTATCACAAAATCAAGAAGCACACAAAAACAGCGCTACCAACTCTGCTTTCCTACCGGATTGGTCCTCCGGTACTCTCTCTCGCACATTCGACAAAATCCAGCGCAGGCTACGCCGGACCTCTGGAAAGCTTTGGTATCAATCCGGTGGAGCTGGAATCATCGTTTTTTCCCACCTTCTATTCAGCACCGATGGAATCTCCCATGAGGGCGTATGCCATGGAAGGACCATGGGATGGTGGTGGGTTCCCATTCATGCCAAAGCATAGCTCTTCCACGGTCTAAACAGTACCTATTCGGCATCTAAGAGTAATTGTATCTTCCCCAGGCAAACGAGTGTTCCTCAACATCAGCTACTTCGATTTCGGCTTCGGCACTTTCGACAAGAGCATCCCCCACAACGCCACCGACTCGGCCCCCGAAGACTCCTTCCTCGAAGTGCAAGTGGATCTTCAGAGCATGCCCATCCGTCCGTTCCTGAACCAAAACCTGCTCACTGGAGGGCTGTTCGTGTCCACGTCGGAGATACTGCGCGTGAGGCTGAGGACGGGGGAGAATGTCACGGGGGTCGGGTTTTTTGGGCATTTTAAGTCAGGTTAGTTTTTGCTACTACTACTATATAGGTACTAGCACGTTAGCTACCAAAACAATAGTATAAGATAGCTAAGCACACTTAGCAAGCAAATAAATATTTCATTTCATTTCATTTCATTTCAAGTAATGGAGCTAAGAACATCCTGCTATTCGATATGGCGGCAGTTAATAAATGGGGAAAGCCTGCAATATGGTTCTTAACGACCATCTGCCTGTACTTGTAAGACCGGCAACGCATCCGCACTCCTTCTGGTGTAGCTGATGTCCATATGTGGCGGTGTTCGCCTACCATCAGATGACCCGCTTGCCTTCCTATACAAATAATAAAAAACCTATTTGATCCAGTCTGCACACTGGGAGAATATTCGTGTCACAACACAGATAACATTACACGTAGGTAATAATATTCATTGGAAGATTTTTTTATTAATTTGAAGATAGTGGCTCGCCCTCAGTGCTTTTGGGATGTAACTCAGACCACAACAAATGTCGCTAGGAGCCGATTACATCGCGCAAATGCCTTTTTGATTTTATCTACAAGCCCAGACGTCTTTGCGATAAACCTCTTTGTAAAAATTATTAGATAGGTTTAAATTGGTTTTCAGTGGGGTTTCTCAACGTAAGCCACGTGGTTGAACTGCGTGGCACTCGCGGCGGCCGCCTCGCCGCCCCCAACTACCCTGCGCCCGCGCCGCCGCGCGCACTCGTGCTCGCGCGACTACTAGCCACACCCGCACATACGTTAGCGCTGGCGGCTCATGGAGCTGTGTTGATGCCACCGCCGAGGAAGATAGAAGATGATGAGACGACGGAGGGAGAGGATGGAGGGCGGGAAGGGGGAAGGGAGGAGACGGGACGAGAGGAACCGAAACGGGTGGAAGCAAGGGAGCCGTGTGGAAGGGGCAATGGATGGATCGAGGTATGTTTTATCTTAGACCAGCTGATACTTTAGCATCGTGAGGCAGTGTTGATACCACCGCCGAAGAAGATAAAAGTTAACGAAGTGAGAGATGAAAAGGACAGGTAGCAAGAAGACTCAAGAAGAGAAGGGACAGATCAAGAGGAAACGAAACAAAGGAAGCCGTAGATAAAAGAAATAAGTGGATCGAGTTGCAATGTTCTGCTCTTAAGCAGTGACTTTATACTCTTTTCTAAGTCTTCCTCATAAATTAGCTCTCGCTACGTTTAAGGCTTTTCTGATGCCACGATTAAAGAAAGCATACACATCGTATTTAAGCAGTTTTCTCCCTCTTTTTCTGATTTCTATCTGTTTTTTTAATAATGAGGCTAATGATGAGGACACTTCAACGTAGAGTTAAGTGAAAGGGAGAAAGGATTGAGGAGATAGCATCCCAGATAGCAAGCGAGCTTGCTTCAAACTTGATTTTTAGATTGTCACGTCAAACATGAAAAATCAAGTTTATGACAAAATTTGCTGTAAGCTTGTTGATTAAGGTATGATGTTTCAAGGCTTTGATAATTTTGAAGCAAAGTTCGACCGCAAATATAAAATTGTAATGCTATGTATTTGTACTAGATTACCAAGTTATTGTGTGCGGTTCAGGGAACGAACGAACTCTGTGCATTTTGTTTAGCAAAGCAAACCGCAAATCATCATCAGCAACCCACGTTCGTCCACTGCTGGACATAGGTCTCCCCTAATGCACGCCACCGCTCCCCGATTTTCGGCCACTCTCATCCCAGCTCACTCCAGCCAGCCTTCGAATGTCGTCATCCCATCTTGTAGCAGGGCGTCCAACACTACGTTTGCCGAGTCGCGGTCTCCACTCAAGGACCTTATGGCTCCAACGTTGTCAGTTCTGCGGCTAATGTGACCAGCCCACTGCCACTTCAGTTTGCTAATTCGGTGGGCTATGTCGGTGACTCTGGTTTTTTGTCGGATTACATCATTTCTGATGTGGTCCTTCAAAGATACTCGTGTTGTTCTTCAAGAAAGGCGACAACCGCAAATATAAAATTGTAATGCTATGTATTTGTACTGGATTACCAAGTTATTTGTGCGGTCGGTCGGCGGTTGTGTTTATTTTCTACATCGCGATGACGAGATTTTTTTCCAAACAATGACTACCAGAAGTCCAATTTGTAATTAATATTAGAGTCATGGATTCTTTATTGCAATCGTGACTGTTGTGGAGCGCCACTCTGGGACGTCTGCCACTGCGCCCTGCTTGGGAAAATGTGTGGAACTGAGACAAGGTTTTTTTATATGATAGGTAGCAGACGAGCAGGCGGATCACCTGGTGGTAAGCAATTGCCGCCGTCCATGATGAACACATGCAACAAGTGCGCTGCTAACCTTTATCCCCTTCCCCCCGATTGGCCTCCAAACTTTGTTATGTCAACTTGCATACACTTTATAGAATAATTTTCTAGTAAGTTTGTTGCTTCGGAACTAGAAAGTTGATTTAACCCTCGCCCTCAAGTTCATACACTTGCCACGGCAAATTTGAGACAAAGCTTCATGTTTGATACATCAAACCTATCGCAAGTCAGTTTCAAGTTTAAATTGTTATCTGGGATGTCACAGTTAAATATTTTAGTAAAGATATCCCTTAAAAATATTTATAATTCCAAAAATACATTTTGTGTCCCTGTCTTTATAATTCAGGTGAAGGACAGCTATACAGACAACAACGGCACCGAGTGGATTCTCTGCGAGAGTGAACGAGCCAAGAGGAAGATGGAGCCGCGAGCGCCCCTCATCATCAACTCGTACCTGCACGCGCTCACCGTGACCCAGCACGCCGGCAGCCGGGGCGTCAACATGGACCTCACTGTCATCGTCAACAAAGGTCCGTATACAATGAGCAGGGAGATGGAGCCGCGAGCGCCCCTCATCATCAACTCGTACCTGCACGCGCTCACCGTGACCCAGCACGCCGGCAGCCGGGGCGTCAACATGGACCTCACTGTCATCGTCAACAAAGGTCCGTATACAATGAGCAGGGAGATGGAGCCGCGAGCGCCCCTCATCATCAACTCGTACCTGCACGCGCTCACCGTGACCCAGCACGCCGGCAGCCGGGGCGTCAACATGGACATCACTGTCATCGTCAACAAAGGTCCGTATACAATGAGCAGGGAGATGGAGCCGCGAGCGCCCCTCATCATCAACTCGTACCTGCACGCGCTCACCGTGACCCAGCACGCCGGCAGCCGGGGCGTCAACATGGACATCACTGTCATCGTCAACAAAGGTCCGTATACAATGAGCAGGGAGATGGAGCCGCGAGCGCCCCTCATCATCAACTCGTACCTGCACGCGCTGACCGTGACCCAGCACGCCGGCAGCCGGGGCGTCAACATGGACATCACTGTCATCGTCAACAAAGGTCCGTATACAATGAGCAGGGAGATGGAGCCGCGAGCGCCCCTCATCATCAACTCGTACCTGCACGCGCTGACCGTGACCCAGCACGCCGGCAGCCGGGGCGTCAACATGGACATCACTGTCATCGTCAACAAAGGTCCGTATACAATGAGCAGGGAGATGGAGCCGCGAGCGCCCCTCATCATCAACTCGTACCTGCACGCGCTGACCGTGACCCAGCACGCCGGCAGCCGGGGCGTCAACATGGACATCACTGTCATCGTCAACCAAAGGTCCGTATACAATGAGCAGGGAGATGGAGCCGCGAGCGCCCCTCATCATCAACTTGTACCTGCACGCGCTGACCGTGACCCCAGCACGCCGGCAGCCGGGGCGTCAACATGGACATCACTGTCATCGTCAACAAAGGTCCCGTATACAATGAGCAGGGAGATGGAGCCGCGAGCGCCCCTCATCATCAACTCGTACCTGCACGCGCTCACCGTGACCCAGCACGCCGGCAGCCGGGGCGTCAACATGGACATCACTGTCATCGTCAACAAAGGTCCGTATACAATGAGCAGGGAGATGGAGCCGCGAGCGCCCCTCATCATCAACTCGTACCTGCACGCGCTGACCGTGACCCAGCACGCCGGCAGCCGGGGCGTCAACATGGACATCACTGTCATCGTCAACAAAGGTCCGTATACAATAAGCAGGGAGGTAAAACCCTGGGCGCCTCTTATGAGAGGCGCCCAGGGTTTTACCTCTCCTGCAGTATGCTGCACGGAAACACTGTGATTCTAATTGTGATCTCTAAACTACTTCCGCATATTTTGTACCTACTTCAGCATACATTGTAGTCCACAGCTGGACGTAGGCCTCTTGCAATCATCGCCACTCCGATAGATTTTTCGCAATTCGCATCCATCTCTTGCCTGTCTCGCGCAGATCATCACTCCATCTGGCTTGAGGGCTTCAAAATATAGGATATATGTAGCCGAATATCGGTTAGAGTACAGCTAAGAAATGTAACTCCCTGCCGATGTCTGTTTTACATTTTTAAGGCGTGAGCAGGCATCTAGGAAAACTCGTATCTTCCTAGACCTCTTCGTCACCTTCCATCAGGTGCGATTGTGGTCAAGCGTTAGGTAATATCATCATCATCAGCCTGTTGCAGTCCACTGCTGGACGTAGCCCTCTCCAAATGCTCGCCACTTTGATCGATCTTCGGCTACTCGCATCCAGCTTCAGCCAGCCCTCTTGCGCAGATCGTCACTCCATCTGGCCTGAGGCCCTCCTGCACTACGTTTACCAAGACGCGGTCTCCACTCTAGAACTCATTTACCCCAACGGTTGTCAGTTCTGCGCCAGATATGGCCAGCCCACTGCCACTTCAGCTTATTAATCTAATAGATAGGATAGTAAAAAATAACTATCGTGTTGCAGACCCGGAGTACCGTAGCAAGCTGCTGCTGCTGCCGGACGACACCGCGCTGGAGTCGTGCTACCCCAACCCGTGCCTGCACGGCGGCGTGTGCGCCTCCGAGGACCACCGGAACGTGTGCCAGTGCGCTGGCTATTATACTGGTGAGTACCTTGACATTACCTTTTTTTAGCAATATGTTTATCTACAGGGGCATAGTCAATTGTATTACTGTACCAGGTTGTGCCGAGTTGGCTTTCATTATCGTCGGACCATCTGGCTGCCAACGCTTCTCTTTGGCAGCGCCGACATTAAAAGTGCTGTAGCACAACGTCCGATTTAAAATTATCGATCTAGAATATTGACACCGAAATAATTTATTGCTGTTACACTAGACAAGTTCGGTTTAGAGTTTGAGCTTCTTTTGGTGACTTACTCGTTGGTCTGGTAGTTCAAGTACCGGGTCGTGATCTCGAGGTCCTGGGTTTAATTTCCAGGTTGTGCAAAAATATGTTTCGAATTTTTCTAACATAGCTCGGGTTTGTGATCCCCAATACACGATAAGGCAAGCGTAACAAACCTAATCCTATCATAGTACCAATTGATCACTTGATATAGGTGATGATGGAGGCCTTTGCCCAGCACTGGGTCAGTATATAGGCTGATATTTAGTAGCTTAACGCCCTTTCTTGATTGATAACTAAATGATATTTTGGGGTATTACTAGTGTCCACACCAGGTTGTCACAATGGTGTGGATACGAGGAGGTGGATTAACATTGATTGGTTTGGGGTTTGCTTACATGGATTGGTTTGTTCCCCTCAGGCGTGTTCTGCCTACTAACAGCATGCGAGCGCTCCCCGTGCGTGTTCGGCAACTGCTCGCTGGTGGCGGACGAGGCGGGCGCGGGGTTCGCGTGCGCGTGCGCGCGCGGCTGGCGCGGCAAGCGCTGCGCCGAGCGCGTGCGCGCCTGCGCCGCGCGCCCCTGCAACAACCGCGGCGCCTGCACCGAGCGCGACGGCGGCTTCCTGTGCCAGTGCAACCCGTCGTGGAAGGGCAAGAGGTGAGTGGCCTGCGCCGCGCGCCCCTGCAACAACCGCGGCGCCTGCACCGAGCGCGACGGCGGCTTCCTGTGCCAGTGCAACCCGTCGTGGAAGGGCAAGAGGTGAGTGGCCTGCGCCGCGCGCCCCTGCAACAACCGCGGCGCCTGCACCGAGCGCGACGGCGGCTTCCTGTGCCAGTGCAAACCCGTCGTGGAAGGGCAAGAGGTGAGTGGCCTGCGCCGCGCGCCCCTGCAACAACCGCGGCGCCTGCACCGAGCGCGACGGCGGCTTCCTGTGCCAGTGCAAACCCGTCGTGGAAGGGCAAGAGGTGAGTGGCCTGCGCCGCGCGCCCCACTGCAACAACCGCGGCGCCTGCACGAGCGCGACGGCGGCTTCCTGTGCCAGTGCAACCCGTCGTGGAAGGGCAAGAGGTGAGTGGCCTGCGCCCGCGCGCCCCTGCAACAACCGCGGCGCCTGCACCCGAGCGCGACGGCGGCTTCCTGTGCCAGTGCAACCCGTCGTGGAAGGGCAAGAGGTGAGTGGCCTGCGCCGCGCGCCCCTGCAACAACCGCGGCGCCTGCACCGAGCGCGACGGCGGCTTCCTGTGCCAGTGCAACCCGTCGTGGAAGGGCAAGAGGTGAGTGGCCTGCGCCGCGCGCCCCTGCAACAACCGCGGCGCCTGCACCGAGCGCGACGGCGGCTTCCTGTGCCAGTGCAACCCGTCGTGGAAGGGCAAGAGGTGAGTGGCCTGCGCCGCGCGCCCCTGCAACAACCCGCGGCGCCCTGCACCGAGCGCGACGGCGGCTTCCTGTGCCAGTGCAACCCGTCGTGGAAGGGCAAGAGGTGAGTTTCATTTTCAAGGCTCACCTGATGGTAAGCGATCACCACCACCCATGGACCACCACTTGATGGCGTACTGGGCTGAAGTCCAAAGTAATTAGTTGATTTTGAACGTGATATGCCAAATATCAATTTGACGAACGAAACTACCAATGCTGTCAAAACTCTGGAGGCCTCAAATGCAGAGTCACCCTTATTTAGGCTCCAGATAAATAACGTATTAAAACTGTTGGAGTAAGCGTGATCAAAGGGTCGTTTATGAATTCCTTTCATATTACTACTTTTGCAAATTATAAGTTCGTTTCTTGGAGGACGCATAATTTCACGTCCTATTTTATTCGCCAGATGCGAAATGCCAAACCCAACGCCAAACATCGTGAGCCTGGGCACTCGCATGATCCAAGAGCCGTTCTGGCTGGGTCTGATCGCCGTGTTCGTGATGCTGGGCGCCATCGGGCTGGTCTGGTGCGCCAAGCGGCACTTCCCGGAGAAGATCGAGAAGCTCCTGGCGGAGGAGGCGGACCGGTGTATTTATTTTTCATTTATTACGCATATTTACGCTTATAAAAAGGATCCTCATATGGCAAGGCCTAATTGCTATTACTAAAACATAACATTTCAATATTCGTGGTTCGTGGCAATCGCTTCCCTGTTAGAAGGAATCTAGTCTAGGTATAATAATGGTCATTAAAGTTGTGAAATTAACTGAATAAGCCACTGCCGCTTACGTCATAGATAGGGTATGGTAGCGCCATTGGTTATAACTTGTGACTCCACGGGGGTTGCAACCACACCTGCAGGTGTCT
Source organism: Cnaphalocrocis medinalis (assembly GCA_014851415.1). NCBI lineage: Eukaryota > Metazoa > Arthropoda > Insecta > Lepidoptera > Crambidae > Cnaphalocrocis > Cnaphalocrocis medinalis. Next base: position 14,377,481 of record CM026287.1, on the reverse strand, counting down.
TTGAGCGGCAGCAATCACTTACCATCAGAGGATCGGTCTGCTCGTCTGCCACCACAAAAAAAAAACAAAAAACATCGTAGCTCCGTTAGTTCCTAGAAAATCCGTTTTCTCGCGACTTTCTTGACGCATTATATCTATTTCATTTACTTCTCCTTCATCATTAGGTCTGCGAAGGCTTAAACATGCAGCTGGCATCAATCCACTCCTCGGAAGAAGAGCGCTTCATCATCTCCGGGATCCGCGAGAGCAGCGACTACAGCGCTGGCTCCATCTACTGGCTTGGAGGACGCTTGGAGCGCGGCAGCGTCGAGAACTTCAGCTGGGTCGATGGCAGCGCCGTGGGGTACCAGGGCTGGCCGCAGTACAACGACACGGAGTATGCGGAGGATGAATGTCTGGGTATACAGGTAAGAATATGATGCTGCATACACCTCACTTAAGCGGGTACATAACTATCCAATTGTGGTCTAGGGGTTACTTGGAGCGCAGCAACGTCGGGAAATGTAGTCGGATGGAATTCAGCGCCATGGGTTAACACGATTGGTATGCAGCACAACGATGTAGAACGCTCGAAGGACGAGTGCTTAGTCATCACAGGTAAAAAAAAATGCGGCAAATCACTTAGAGCGTGACTACAACGCCAGCTCTATCTCCAGTAGATACTGGGAGGACTCTTGGAACACGGAAGCGTCAAGAACTTCAATGCCTTGTGGTGCCAGGTCTATCAGGGATCTTCAGTCTTGATAAGTGCTGCTGACCTTAGGAAGCTGCTGCTGGTAGCGACTGCATGAGGGAGGCTTACGTCGAGCAGTAGACGATCACAATAATTGGTTTTGTTCAAACATCAGATCAGATGTTTAGAACGACCCTTGACGCTCCATATTTTTTTATGTGATTGGTAGCAGACGAGCATGCGAATCACCTGATGGTAAGCAATTACCGCCACCCAACACCCAAGGACACCTGCAACACCAAGAGTCACAAGGGCGCTGCCAATCTTTTATACCCTTCCCCCCGGGTGGGCCTCCGGTACCGTCACTCACTCGGCATAACACAGCACAGGGGCTGCTTCATGCCGGTTTTCTGTGAGGCAGTGGTATCACTCCGGTCGAGCCGGCTCATTCATGCCGAAGCGTGGCTCTCGCACAATCGAAATATTCTCCATTCCAGTGGAAGTCGTCACCGGTCCCCTCGCAGCCGAGCGGCCTGTACTGGACGCTACACCGCTGCGCCACGACCGGCGGCTACGTGTGCAAGCGCAGGCTCAACCCCGAACACGTGCTTAGGAACAGAACTGTCGAAGGGATATCAGGTCAGAATGTGACCAATTCTTATTCTGGTAACTGCTAAATATTGCCCAGTTGAATCAGAGTCAAGTTAAAACGCACACCATTATTACTGACGACGGTTACATTATTTCATAGGAGAGTTGTCTACAGACAGTACCTACTTATGTCTGTAATCCAACAATTTCTTTCTCAAAGACCATGCTGTGCCGTTAACTGATTTACAAATTAACAACCTCAAAAACCTCAAAAATATGGGTTTTAATGTTTTACGTAACTTAGGGCAGACGGCAGAAGGATCACTGATGGTAAGCGATTGCCTGTAACACCAGAGCAACCAACTTACCAGCCTTTAAACGCCGTTCAAACTCCATTTAAAGGTTGGCAAATTGGTAGGTAGTCACGTCGTTTAAAGCCGTCTCTGTGAAGCTGGGAAACCATTCCGGTCACGCCGACCCATTTATGTAAAAGCATATGATTTTTTTTATGTGATAGGTGGCTGGCGAGCAGACAGATCGCCTGAAAAATATGAAAATATGTTTGTTTCCAGGAGTGTTATCAAGTCCAAACCATCCGAACCACTACGACAACGACCTGGACTACTGGGTGCACGTGGCGGGCCCCGCGGACACGAGGCTCGTGTTCGTCTTCAGCCATATAGAGCTGGAGTACCAGAAGGACTGCCTTTACGATTTTATTGAGGTGAGACTGTTGTATTTGACATGTTTTTGATATTGTATTTTAAAAATAAAATTAATAAAAATTTACATAACACTTCATAAATTGACTGACTCAGTACCTACTTAGTAGCTTAAGCACCTGTGTTACAGGTATAAGACAACAAAGAAGCAGAAATATAAAATAGGCATATTATTAAATACGTAATACCTATCACACTCAGACACTGAAACAAACACCGCCTGCAATAATTGTAACCTACCGCAATTGATCATTAAAGATATTAATATTATAAACACAAGTGTTCGTCACTCGAATGTTTGTCCAACCCACGACCTATGTATATGGTAGGTATGTATGTACGAGTATGTGGAAAGGTCACTACCAAATGCGCCATCCGGCCAGTCAGATGAATGCAAACCTATAGAAGAAGCTTGTTGAGAAGCGGAGTTTTATGCCATTCTATTGGTGGGTTTCACTCCGCTCCGCTTCAGTGGTTCTTTTTTCTAAATTTCTTGCTCTCTGGAATCGTAAGTTGTATACCTGTGTTTCTTCAATGTCTTCCCCCTTTCTTGTCTTGACCAAATATTATTTTTATCCAGCTGCGGGACCCACTCAACCTAAAGTCATCCCGGTACTGCGGGTCGGTAAACGAGGCACGATGGGTGGCCGCCGGGAACAGAGCGGTGCTGCACTTCCACTCCGATTACAAGTAAGAACCACAGCGTAAAACAATCTAGTGGCCAATAAGGGCTGTCGCGTGTGTAAAATCCGCTAGACGCCGTCCACGTTAGGTGGGTGCACGGCGCGGGCAAACTACGCCTACGCCACACACAAGCGACGAGAGATCCGCTTAACGCAGCGGACCCTCTTAGACTGAGGTCCAACTTTAACCTCATTGGTTGTTTGGTGACATATTGACAGTAAGTATATATCACATCAAAGGATCTCAGTTCTACAGTACGCCATCTACTGGACTTTTGACTTGCGATAGCACCCATTAATGCATTCCCAGGTAGTGGTGTAGCGTGTAGCGATGGTTTCTCAGTGGATAAGAACGCGCTTTATATACCGGGGGTCGTGGCGGTTTCTTCTAATCTATCTGGTGCATATTCACACCAATACCTCTGTGCTGAGAGAAAACATCATGAGGGAACCTGCACGTTTCCGATAGTTTCTGAAACGTATTGTGTGATTCAGTTGGTCTGCTTTCCCTGTAAAGAGGTTGCGAAGGTCAGACGGCATTCACTTCATTGCAATTATCAGACTCGAGTTTTAGACGCAACACGCTAAGATGAGAGAGTGTCACAGTTACTCCTCCGTGTGCACCAGGCCTAAGCATCCTTCAATTACTTACAACAATGAATGAGCGTATAGAAGCAACAATGACGGGTTTCCATTAAGGAAAATGTCTTTCTTATTTACAGGGAATGAGGCTAATGAAGGTCTGCTGTCATGCTTTGAAAACTGAAGCTATTTTAAATATTTGTATGCAAATAGGAGCTTTTAAGTATTGGGTATTTATAGAAGAAAAAAGAAGTGTTCCTAATTCGACGCGTAGGTACATTTTTACCGAGTTGTGCAATTTTTAAAATTGTTGTCTCATTATCATTATGAATTTGGAAAAAATAACCCTAAGGGTAGAAAAGCAGGGAATGACTGATTTATTCACTCTCTGATTATAATTAAGGTCCTTTTTCAGAGCAGTATTATTTTATAACCATGAAGTGGGTAGGTAATTATTATAAGTAAGTTAGACGACCGCGATATAGCATAAATTAACTTCATACTTATATTATTCATCCCAGTTCTGTTCCAACTTATTCTAATTATGCATCACAATTAATTTCAAACTTATTGTAAACCTATACTAATAACATTTATCCCATTTGACCCCAAAATGCTCCTACAATGTTATCATTCAGATGAACAATGTTCCCCAGCACCCAGGGGGCGGGGTTCTCCCTCCAGTGGACCGCGGTGGACCTCGTCGGCTGCCCCTCGCAGACCATCACCTCCAAGGAGGGCGTGCTGCGGAGCCCCAACTACCCACATTTCCTGCTGCCTAACTTGGACTGCACGATTGATATACTGGCTCCAGCAGGTATGTTTATCTTTAGAAACATCTAGATACGTCGGAAACAGAGGCATTTTTATGTGAGTGCCAACGAGCAAGAGGATCATCTGATGGTAAGTAATTGCCGCCTCCAATAAGACCTGTAGAACCAGTGAGTCACTCATAACAGCGCTTCCAGCACACCGGATTGGGTACTCTGACTCTCACACACTAGACGAAATCCAGCGCAGGCTACGCCGGACCTCTGGAAGGCTTTGGTATCACTCCGGTCGAGCTGGAATCATCGTTTATTGGTTTTTCCCACTTCCTATTCAGCACCGATGGCGTCTCCCATGATTCGGTCCATATGCCAAGAAGGCGGGAAGGACCATGGGATAGTGGTGGGTTCCCATTCATGCCAAAGAGTTGCTCTTCCACGGTCAAAACAGAATTGGCATCTAACGGTAATTGTATCTTCCCCAGGCAAACGAGTGTTCCTCAACATCAGCTACTTCGATTTCGGCTTCGGCACTTTCGACAAGAGCATCCCCCACAACGCCACCGACTCGGCCCCAGAAGACTCCTTCCTCGAAGTGCAAGTGGACCTGCAGAGCATGCCCATCCGTCCGTTCCTGAACCAAAACCTGCTCACTGGAGGGCTGTTCGTGTCCACGTCGGAGATACTGCGCGTGAGGCTGAGGACGGGGGAGAATGTCACTGGGGTCGGGTTTTTTGGGCATTTTAAGTCAGGTTAGTTTTTGGCACTACTACTACTAGCACATTAGCTACCAAAACGATAGAAGACAGCTAAGAAATAGATACTGCTGCAGGTAAACTTAGTGTAGAACACCCTGCCATTCGATAGGGTGTTAATCTTAGAACTGCTGGCAGTGAATAGATGAGGTAAGGCTGTAAAGATTATCTGCCTGTATACGATCCAAAGTCTGCACACTGGGTCATGTCACAGCATAGACAAAAAGAAAAGTAATAATATTCATTCATTCTTTATTTGAAGATAGTTGTAGCATTCACTGCGTTAACTTAGACGGTGGGAGTCGATTACATCGCGCAAGTGTTAAGCTTTTCTGGTGTACCTGCCTATAAGTTTAGACGTTGACTGTGCGATAAACCTCTTCGTAAGTATTATAGATTGGTTTATACTGATTTTCAGTGGGGTTTCTCAACGTAAGCCACGTGGTTGAGCTGCGTGGCACTCGCGGCGGCCGCCTCGCCGCCCCCAACTACCCTGCGCCGGCGCCGCCGCGCGCACACGTGCTCGCGCGCCTACTAGCCACACCCGCACATACGTTAGCGCTGGCGGCTCATGGAGCTGTGTTGATGCCGCCGCCGAGGAAGATAGAAGATGATGAGACGACGGAGGGAGAGGAAGGGGGGCGAGAAGGGGGAAGGGAGGAGACGGGACGAGAGGAACCGAAACGAGTGGAAGCAAGGGAGCCGTGTGGAAGGGGCAATGGATGGATCGAGGTATGTTTTATCTTAGACCAGCTGATACTGAGCTATGTTGATGCCGCCGCCGAGGAAGATAGAAGATGATGAGACCACGGAGGAGAGGATGGAGGGCGGGAAGGGGAAGGGAGAAGACGGGACGAGAGGAACCGAAACGGGTGGAAGCAAGAGAGCCGTGTGGAAGGGGCAATGGATGGATCGAGGTATGTTTTATCTTAGGCCAGCTCATACATTTGAACTACAGTCGTGAGGTTGTGTTGATTCCGCCGCCGAGGAAGTTAGAAGATGATGAGACGACCGAGGGAGAGGATGGAGGGCGGGAAGGGGGAAGGGAGGAGACGGGGCGAGAGGAACCGAAACGGGTTGAAGCAAGAGAGCCCTGTGAAAGGGGCAAAATATGGATCGAGGTATGTTTTATCTTAGGCCAGCTCATACATTTGCACTATATAGCCGTGACGCTGTGTTGATGCCGCCGCCGAAGAAGATATAGGTTAACGAAGTGAGGGATGGAGAAGACGGGTGGCGAAAAAACTCCAGAAGAGACGGGACAGAGCAAGAGCTCCGTACGATGTGTAGAGCTGTATTCTCCTACTTTTTTTTGCGTTTTCCAATATCTGTAGAAAGATGAGGAAACGGCAACGTTGAGTTAACCGAACGGGTGAAATGAATATAAGGACATAGCATGTCACAGTTAAAATATTTTTTATCTCACACAACATCTAACCCATTATTAATTCCAAATAAAAATAGCTGCCTTTATAATTCAGGTGAAGGACAGCTACACAGACAACAACGGTACCGAGTGGATTCTCTGCGAGAGTGAACGAGCCAAGAGGAAGATGGAGCCACGAGCGCCCCTCATCATCAACTCGTACCTGCACGCGCTCACCGTGACCCAGCACGCCGGCAGCCGGGGCGTCAACATGGACATCACTGTCATCGTCAACAAAGGTCCGTATACAATAAGCAGGGAGGTAAAACCCTGGGCGCCTCTGATGCTGCACACAAACACTGTGATTCTAATTGTGATCTCTTAAACTACTTTTGTGCTTCAGCATTCATTGTAGCCTACTGCTGGACGTAGGCCTCTCGCAATCATTCGCCACTTCCAGCTCTTGCCAATCATTTTACGCAGATCGTCACTTCATCTGACTTGAGGGCTTCAAAACATATCGTGTATCGTGGTTGAACGTCAAGATTGGCAGCCGTAGCCGAATATCGGTTGAAGGACAAAATGTAACTCCCTGCCGATGTCTGTTTTACATTTTTAAGGCGTGAGCAGGCATCTAGGAAAACTCGTATCATCCTAGACCTCTTCGTCACTTTCCATCAGGTGCGACTGTGGTCAAGCTTTAGATACCCAGTATCATCATCACAGCTTGTTGCAGTCCACTGCTGGACGTAGGCTTTTCCAAATGCTCGCCACTTTGATCGATCTTACTCGATCGATCTACTCGCATCCAGCTCCAGCCAGCCCTCTTGCGCAGATCGTCACTCCATCTGGCCTGAGGCCCTCCTGCACTACGTTTACCAAGACGTGGTCTCCACTCTAGAACTCATTTACCCCAACGGTTGTCAGTTCTGCGGCAGATATGGCCAGCCCACTGCCACTTGATATTACTAATCTAATAGATAGTACCTATAGTAAAAAATAACTATCGTGTTGCAGACCCGGAGTACCGCAGCAAGCTGCTGCTGCTGCCGGACGACACCGCGCTGGAGTCGTGCTACCCCAACCCGTGCCTGCACGGCGGCGTGTGCGCCTCCGAGGACCACCGGAACGTGTGCCAGTGCGCTGGCTATTATACTGGTGAGTAGTTCCTTGACATTCTTTATCTTTTTCTTGGCAATACGCCTTGCCTACTGTAGTAGGTTCCCTGTAGGGAAATATGCCTCTCCAAACCTCCTCCTCATCAATGTCGATGCGTGGATCCACCGTGGCATGCCCGCAGCCTTAAAACTTATAATAGACTTTTAATGGCACGCTTTCTACGATCAACCTTCTTGCCTACGAAGATTTTCTCAGAGACAAAAAGGGAGGGGGTGCTGTGTCCACCAAACCCATGGACATAACACACCCTCCCCCCCTCATAGACAATACGGCCTCCAGTCGCTGTTTTTTTATGTATAGGTGGCAGGCGAGCAGACGGATCACCTGAAGGTAATGATTGCCACCGCCGATAGACACCTGCAACACCAGTAGATTCAGAGGTGCGCTAGCTAACCTTCAGCACCCTCACTCGACAAACATAACGCAGGCAGCTGCTTTACGCGCCGGTCTTCTGTGATGCCGTGGTATCATTCCGGTTGAGCCGGTCCATTCATGCCGATGCGTGGTTCACCCACAGTTAAAAAGTTAAAAAAAAAATTATTTGCCATCAGCGATAAGACCGCCGTAAATTAATTGGCGGCGTTAGTATCGTCGCAGTGTCGCCAGGTCTATTGAATCTATTTTAAAGCATTGATTGATCTTTGCCCCTCAGGCGTGTTCTGCCTACTAACAGCATGCGAGCGCTCCCCGTGCGTGTTCGGCAACTGCTCGCTGGTGGCGGACGAGGCGGGCGCGGGGTACGCGTGCGCGTGCGCGCGCGGCTGGCGCGGCAAGCGCTGCGCCGAGCGCGTGCGCGCCTGCGCCGCGCGCCCCTGCAACAACCGCGGCGCCTGCACCGAGCGCGACGGCGGCTTCCTGTGCCAGTGCAACCCGTCGTGGAAGGGCAAGAGGTGAGTGAGAAAGGAATACCTACTGGTATTTGGTACAACAAAGAATAGGAAATATCGCGGGTGAAAATCCACTCGATGGCGTACTGGGCTGAAGTTCAAGGTAATTAGTTGTTTTTGAACGTGATTTGCCAAATATCAATTTGACGAACGAAACTATCAATGCTGTCAAAACTCTGGAGGCCTCAAATGCAGAGTCGCCCTTATAGGCGCCTAGGCGCCAGATAAATAAAGTATTAAAACTGTTGGAGTAAGCGTGATCAAAGGGTCGTTTTTGCATTCCTTTCATATTACTACTTTTGCAAATTTTAAGTTCGTTTCTTGGAGGACGCATAATTTCACGTATTTTATTCGCCAGATGCGAAATGCCAAACCCAACGCCGAACATCGTGAGCCTGGGCACTCGCATGATCCAAGAGCCGTTCTGGCTGGGTCTGATCGCCGTGTTCGTGATGCTGGGCGCCATCGGGCTGGTCTGGTGCGCCAAGCGGCACTTCCCGGAGAAGATCGAGAAGCTCCTGGCGGAGGAGGCGGACCGGTGTGCCAGACGTAAGTACTCCTGCTTCGAGGTTGTCTCATACGGTCGTTTGACTGGAAGGAAATGTGTTGGGCTCGGTGGTTTAATTACAATCAGAAGGAAAATTTTAAATGACTCCGTGATTGATTAATTAACAACAGATATAAAAACATTTGTAATAAAATATTGAAAACTATAAATATATTATCATCAATTTTCTCTCAATTAATGAAATACATCCCAATTACTGTTACATCATCAATGTTGTCACTCCAGTAATCATCGCGCATCTAATGAAATAAAAGAAACGTTTAAATCAAATCGTAATTCCACCGATAGCACAGAAAGAAATGTAACAATAGATCCTGATGTAAAAGTTGCCGAGTAGCTAGAAATAATACCCAGTACCAAAAGTCAATATGATTGTCAATTTAATGTACGAAGTTCAGGACATTGTGATTAAATCACTCGAGAGTTCGACTGTACCCAACACTGGAGGACAAATTCTTTAGGCTCCCAATTGGTACCAAATCCTTAACGAAGACTTGTTCTACCAATCAGTTTTTGTCAGCACACTCTCAATGCGTACAGCTTGTCACTGTCACGGTAATGGTTGATGCGGTGGCGTAACTTGGGTATGAGCTTGCAATATGACCCTTATTTTTCAAATATCGTACCTACTACTATTGACTGTTGCTATTGTAATACATACTTACAGTAATTATTTTGTTATTTAATTTGGTCTTGTGGCCAATAATAGTTATCTATCTATCTATCTATCGAAATCTTAAGGAATAAAGAAATTTCCTAATCTAATAAAAAATTATAGGACAATTATTAATATTTTCTTTACGCAGCTAGTAGAAGATAACTTGATTGTAAAAGAATTGCACCTAAAAGATTAATTTAGGGGTTTTAATAATAATATCCACATGACTTTTATAAAAAAAAAATAATAACGTCGAATAGAGTTTATTAAACGTGCTTCACGTATACAACGTTGGGTCAGCAATCCACGCTACGCCACCGAACATACACAATTAACTTAGCTAACAAAGCGAGAAAACCGGTATCTTTGTATAGCAAAACCTCTGTCACAGTATTATTGATGACGCTTGTCTTTGATCGTAAGGTTGTTTCCGCTATACTCATGTATTTTCTGATAAACGCACTGTCTCTGGGATGGTAAGGACACGTTTTGAGTACTCTTTCTTCTTTTAATATCTTTCTCTTTCTGTGTTTCGACTTGCGGGTTCAGAAACTCTCTTTAGACGTATTTGGAGTTAGAGATGCGGATGCCACTGAAATGTCAACGCATGCATTGCAATAGTTTAGATTTGTTCTTCTTAGACGTAATTGTTAGGTTTCTGGACTGCGCAAGACACACAATTATTTTGACTCGGTTTCTACTTTAAAAATAAATACAACAAAAAATCTTTGAAAAATTTAAATTCATCACTTAGATACTGGCAGAAATCCAACGTTTTGTCTTCTTTTAATATTTCCAAGTTAAAATAATTGTGTTCTAAGTGTATATTGCAAGGAGGTTTGCCAGAAAACACTATGCGCTTGGACATCCCGAGATGATCGTCATAGTTCAAGGTTTATATACAGAATATTAATTTTACCCACTGATTTAAAATTTTATTTTACTGCGTTATATTTATTAAATCCTTAAATGACAGGACTTTTACAATAAGTCATTTAAAAATAATTCACCAATATTTACGCTTTGGCTCCACCTGTAACTTAATTTAACACAAATAACGTGCCAAAAACTTCTACAACTATGCTAATGCCTACGTAATATGTCTTTCCAAATAAAGGTTAAATTATTCCAAAATATATTATGTACTTACTGCAGTCGATAAATTCGTTATTATTTGTGCAATTTTGCAAAAACATCGCGATGGAAATAGCTTTCATAGCGTTTTTCTGCTATTAATTTTTCAAATAACATGCACAATTTGAAGCTTGAGTTCTTTTCTAAGCCTTCGTCAAATAAAAAAACATAAATTAAAGATCCCATTCCGATTGAAAATCCCCCTCAAACATTAAACCATGAGAAGAGCTTACTCATATGAGGGGTATGTCCACGCGCATAAACGTGTCTGGCGTTTAGCCGTTCGGGGCGGGCGCGCGGCGAGCGACCGGCGGCAGCGGTACGCGGCGGTACCGCAGCTGGAGCGCTAGCGGTGGGTGGAGTCGGCGTTTGTCTATCGTGACGAACGTTCGCGCCGCCCCGCGCAATCGGCGCAAAGGTTCGGACAGCGTGGTAGGTAGCGGGTGGCGGTGTCATCAGGATTAGCGCAGCATACATCCGCGTGGTAAGATTAGCGTTGGTCTGGTAGTGGTCGCTCGTGTGAAAACTTTTTTGTCGATTGGGATGCCAAAAGGACGTATCAGTTGCACCTCTACTGTTTGTGTTATATAAATACGTATGATGAAAATAACTTAAACAAATTCACTCCAAATTATCTACGTAGATGACGTTATGATCTTTTCGCCAGAATGCTTACACATGTTCAATTATTTGAAAGAAAATGACCACATTCAGTGAATAATTTTCACTGAATAAGTTTCTTCAAGATATTTTAATAGATAATTTTATTTTTGAATGGCTATCTGTAAAAAAATTGTAATTACAAAAAAATAGGCAAATAATTCAATAAAAATGTGAGAATAAAGGATAAAATAATGAACAGTGGTGGCGCCATTCCATATTACAGTTGTAAATCACTACCAAACACGCTAATGTGACCACATAAATTTAGCGCGTGTACAACCGAGCGAAGGTTCGTCACGAGTAGCGTACGTCACCGCGTGCTTGGTGCGATGACGCGGCGTTTGTTCGCAGCGGGCGCGGCTGCGTGGCGGCACGGCGGGGGGGTGGGGTCCGGGGGCGCGGAGCCGGCGCGCACGCTGCTCACGCGGCTCGGTATCCGCAAGCCGTCGGTGTCGGGCCTCTCGCCGCACCCGCGGGCCGCGCGCACCTTTAGCTTGGACGATCTGTTAAAGCCGCCGCCCGGACGTAAGGAGCGAGCGAGATTCGCCCGCGCACTCCGCACCGATGCCGCGTACCATTCGCGTTCATATCATTCATTACTACTATGTGACTTTAGACTGCATCCCGTTCTAATTTAGTGATGTCACAAAACACTGAATATATCTTCTTAGACTGGTCAATAGATGCAATGTTATGTAACACCTGCAACAAATGTATCGTTTGTAACTAATACCCACAATCTATCTCTATTTTAGTGTCTCTCTTGTGATTTGCAAGAATCGCAATATCAATCTCCTGAACTTTGGTATAAGGTTTTTGTTTAAAACTCACATGGTCACTCTCGTATGTCACTATAGCTTCTGCTACATCTTTTCACCCAACACATAAACCTGCTATCTCATTCCAGACAATCAACTTTCAAGAAAAACCTATGATATTTTCAACATTCACTATTTCATCATGTTGGCTTAACTTCCTTTTTATTTGGTGCCACTTTTCAGATCCATCTTCTTACATTTTGATCGTCTTCGAGTATTCATTTTCTGTCAATATTTCTATCAATAGTAATTTTATTCATTGAATTTGATTTCATCTATAGATACTTTTCAAATCATTCTGAATTCTATTCCTATCTTCAAGTTTAAATCTCCATTCAATTAAATATATTTTATTAAACTACCTAATATTCATCACCATTTATACAATTTGAAACTTGTAAAACAACTAATGTAAATTACAAACAAAAGGTACCCAAAAATATCAGAGATCAAATAACAGATCAGATCAGATAACATCGTTTCATTTTATTTGCAAGTAAAATGGTTTATCGTAAGCATCGAGCATCTCTGCGGAGCGCGCGGCGCACGAGCTCTATAGCACTGGATGTGGATCTGCTGTTGAATGACACTCGATGTGGAATGCTGTCCTTGACCAACATAAATTGGTCCGCTGATTACTTCAATCGATGTGTGCACCCTTGACTATGCACAAAGCATTTCTATGTAGCCGCTCCTCCTTCGTTGACACCTTTTTAGATCGTCCAACTATTTCTACATCTTTTAACCTGTCACTGTACATTACTTATACTTTTATTTGAATTTTAATATTAAAAATACCTAGCGATAGTTATTTATTAATGACAGTTTAGAAGATGAATTTTCTATGTGTATTGAATGTCGCTTGAGCATGCTCTTTAAACCTGGACATTGTTATGCATTTAACTAAACTTTGCTTGAATTTTTATCTTTTGACATTATTTCGTAACACCTTAAATCTTACTTCAATATAACTCTTTGTGAATATCTGCATACTCAGCACAACAATGGCCTTTTTATTATATGGTTATTGGAATACCACGGTCAATATTCTGCGTAGCACACTTGTACGCTTTCAATGTCGCTTTGAATGTCAACATTCCAATAACCATATCTCACAACATTGGTAGATCAACATCCCCATCCGTTTGTTATGCGAACTAACCAACACTCAATTTACACAAATACTTACTACACATGTCAATCAAAAGAAACTCAATTGGCACAGCTAAAGAAATTTCCGAATATCTTTTGGCACTTACCCTAAAGAATTGGCTTCCATTAGATGCACTACGAGATCAAGGCATGATGGTGATCTCTCAACCCTCAGCGTTTCCGATGTTATGATTTTAACCCAACTTTGAAAATCTAAATATTGTGTAGCTTTTGTCATGAACATTGGTGTCGTATCAAATGCTTTTCATAGAACGATTTGGACTTTTGACGGGATATTTCATAAAAAATTCTATACAGGAACACCATCGCCGCGGAAAAAACGCAACAATTCTACACCAACAAAGAAAAACGCAGCAGAAAAAAAGCAGATACTCCAGCAGCTGATAAGTCCGGCGTCGGGGAACGACCACTCGAAAAAGATCACAATGGGAGAGTTGATTCAGATGTCGGAGAAAAGAACGCTGAGCACGGTAGAAAGCGCTCCTGCTTTTGTGGACTACGGTATAGAAAATAAGGAGACGTCGTTCGCGAGCGAAGCGTCCTCACCATCCACCTCTCCGTCTATGAGGCACATATCAGATCCTAAGTTAGAGAAGAAAGTTACGTTTGCAAGGCTACTGAACAAAGTTTCCGCTGAGATGAGCTCCAGTTCGGATGTTGACATGGTGAATACGATAGCTATTCCGATGGCGGTGATAGCTGATAGGGGGATGAGGGCAAAAGCGTCCAGCACTCCACCCTCACCTGGAGTAGAGATAAGGTCCCCACATAGCACTTCTAGTAATCAGGGTAGTGATTCAATGTCCAGTCTAGACTTGACACTAGCAAATGCAGCTTTGAAAAAATATTCCAGGTATGAATTGTGTTTTGGCTAAAGTGTTACATAATCATAGCTGAAAGGTAATGCGGTATTTTTGACCTGACCTTTATGACATTTCAGAACTCCAAAAATATCCAGCGCCGACTCAATCCTCGCAATGTTCCGCAACTTCTCCTCATCATCAGCTGCTATTGTTTCCCGCGCTTCCTCGGGAGGCATATCTGCTTCAAGCACGCCCTCCGCGTCGTCTCCTCAAGATGATACTGTAGATGGTGATGACATTTCGTTAGCATCATCTCACATTCCTTCTTTAGCACCAGACTCGCCGGTTACAAGGCCGCATAATACTATAGAAATTCAGGCAAGTGTTTATTTCGAAACATGATGATGTCTTAGTGACTTTTAATAATTATGTTGTTTGCGCATAGCGTAGACGAAAAAAATGCGTCAGTATAATATTTTGTGTTATTTCAGGTGCTAGATCCACTAAGCGCATATAAATCATCGTCATCAGGCAGCAATCTCCTCCACCCGCCGTCTATTCTACTTGAGGTGCCCAGCAGCATCAATAAGTGCCTCTCCCCTATACGCGAGTTACCCACTCCTTTGCCTACCCCTTTACCCACCCCTCTACCTACGCCTTTACCTTCCCCTCGGATGCCGAGGGCCGCCATGGAGATGGACGCGAAGAGAGAGGCGACGACCTGCGTGTCGCCCAGTGAGGATGAGCTGGATGAGATCAAGTGCGAGAATCCTGAGAGACCAATCACTGGATTGCGGCTTAGGGTAAAGACAAAATCTTTCACTTGCATTTCACAATGACACTAAATTTTGAATCAATCGCAGTTCCATCATGTAATCACTCACTTTAAGGGACAAATTTTATACATCCCCAATATAATTTTCGTTTATTTTCCAGTTACAGCAGCCAACAACCAGCAGTGAAACACCTACACCGTCCACCCACGTAACTGACTCCCCAAGCCCGAGCTTCACTCACAGCCAAGACTCGGAACGAGAACTATCGTCTCCATCACCAGCCCCGCCTGCTCTCAGAGTCCCGATGCTCACCATAGAACGACCATCCCCAGGCTCCCCTCCACCAAGGCGAGCGCCACCTCATTTGGAGTTCCAACCACCCCCGCTTATCACAGTCACGTACAACGCCAGCGAGGAGTCTGACGAACCAATGTCCCCAAGACCACCTCCGCCTAGCTGGAAACATGTGCTACTTAAGTCCTTTCTCAATGTCTGCTAGAGGAGAAAGGGCGCCGTCAGAATCGAATCTGTCTTCGTCAGGGTACAGTTCAATGGCGAGCCCTGGTCCATCTAGGTGTGGCTCCAGCAATCCCTTATGTCCATCAGAAATGGAAGACCCCGGCTCAGGTGGTGGGCCCTCATGTTTTCAATCGAGAAGAAGACCTTTAATGAAAACTAATTCAAGTCCCGCTGCCTCTAAACGATGACTCCAAAGAGAGAAGGCGGGGGAGATCCGACTCAGAAACACTATCAGATGATCCATTGCTGGAATCCAATGACGAAGGTATTGGAACAGACGAGAGAGTAGACGACGTCCCGTCTAGTGCTAAGGAACTAGAGACGATGGTCTGCTTAAAAGAAACACTGGAAGTGCCGCAAACGACTTTAAATTTATGCCCTCCAAGCGGGGTGACCAAATGTTCAATAGTTAAGTGTATTAGCGTCGAAAGAGGGTTAGATGAGAAGGCAAGTCTAAGGCCACCGACTTTGCTTTCTGACTGTAGTAGACCTTTAAGTCCAGTGAGTTCTAGAAGTGAGAGTCCGTTGAGTGATAAGACTGGTCTCGGGAGGTTTTCCCCTCAGTTCTACGGGAGACAGCTACCGTTTACGGACTCAGACGGCCTGTATGATTTCCCAAGTTCTGAGTGCGTGAAGGGAAATAACTGTAAGTTGGCGAACAACACGCAGAAAAAATCTGGAAGGAAAAGAGACAGGCGGACGACAAGAACAGCCTCTCACGAGGTGACGGGGACGGCGAAATCAACCCTGCCGCATATGCCGCATTCTATGCATAATTTGTTAGAGGTAAATTGAACTTCGTCTTCATAGCTCTTCTCTGCACTTAATCATCATCTCTTTCATTATTACTTCCTCTCATTATTCCGCTATAATTGCAAACTGGCATCAGCCCTAAAGATTCGTTAAATACCGCATTAGCACCACATATTCTTTCTACGACAATATCTTAGACATCAGAGAAAAGACCACGAATCATTTTCGTGGCGTTTCCTGCATCTTATGTATGAATAAAGTTAGGAAATTCAATAATTGATTGATGATGAGCCGTTTTAAGATTTTTATAACCCAATTCATGTTCTTTAACTTAAACTCCTTCCTCACCCAGGTGCCAGGTTGCCGCGAAACTTCGACCCGCAACCGCAAGGGCGGGCGTCGCCGCTCCCGCTCCCAGGCTCCCGCCCCCGCGTCCTCCTCATCCTCAGAGGACTCAGTCTCCAACGCGTCGGTTGCCTCTGTCGCTTCGGCGAGGGAACTCAGGTTACCTGACTTGGAACTGCAGGTATGTCGTTTTGACGGTGCTAAAGTACTAATGACGCTGTATAAAGCTTCTTTTGCACATTGATTCTTGTTTATAATTCTGCACTGTGAGGGACAGGGTTAGTAAACAATTTTATGGCTCGTAGTATATCAGTACGAAATATAAAAAAGAGGTATCATATTACAAAACATTAATTTGACATTTTGAAGGAACATTGAGATAAACGTTGGTAGAAACATGAAGTCACTTTTCACTAATTGTTTAAAATAGTATAAAAAAGCAGTTCGAAAGTTTTTTTACGTCATGAACCTATGGGCAGTGTAAAAAACTACGGTACCTAGCTACTATAAACAAAAATAAGTAAAATTTGATTGTAGTCAGTTAATTTTATTCTAAAAATTATGCTATCAAAGCCAAAAGGACCATAATAAGGCAGGTACCTACAGGGGGAATTTGATAAAATGAAAATTCCCTCCAAGGTACGAACCGTAACACACAAAATATTTATAGTCTCCAACTAAACAAACATGAATAAATAAACACACGTAAACAGTTGATACAAATCTATACTATTTATATAAAGATAACTTCTATAGACAACGACATGGCTTATAGGTAAACCGAAAACAAGAAACGCTTGTGCGATGTAATGGAGCACAGCGCCATCTATTGGTTCATTTCTGAATTACGGTCCCGAAGCGAAGTGAGGGCGGGCCACTAGTGTGTTATAAAAGGTATCATAATAGGACCAAGGCAACAATATTGTGTTATCAACCCTGTACCTCACATTTTCACAAACTAACTTTTCCCCATATGCATCTCTGTTGTTCGTGGCTAGGTGTAGACGTGTATATTACTCGTATTTTCAGGCGAGTGAGCCGACTCGCCTCCGCAAACCGCTGCGGCGACAGAAGTGCCGCAGCTCCGAGGTGAATGTACAAAGTGACGAGATGTCACTATTCAGTGTGCAGTGCCTGATGTTACCGTAGAAATGATGTTACCTGATGTTACCGTAGAATATTCAATAGTACTCCGTACGGTTAGAGTGTGCTAGAAGCTTAAGGGCTCTTGGGCCACGCAGCAAATATCCGCTTACCTACAAGTTTAATAATTGCGTAGGCAAGGTTTTTTAATAACTTTTTCGTATCAAACTGCATTGCGTGGGCAAGGTTATAATAATAATATAATTACATATATTATTTTAATCAAACTGCATTGCGTAAGCAAGGTTATAATAACTTTTTTGTATCAAACTAGGTACATTGCGTGGGCAAGGGGATAATTACTTTTTTGTATCAAACTGCGCATGGGCACCTATAAAATTTTTTGACGTAAAGAAAGACTAAATACGTGTTATTATTATCCTTCTTTATAGGCTTAAATCCTTGCTCTGGGCCAGGGAGGAGGTCATAGTATATGTTACTTTTTTTTACCGTTTTGCCCAAGAAGCCCCATATCACGCTAGGGGGAAGAACGGCTGAATCGAATGATGTGTATCGCTTCTAAAGCACTCTTTCTGTATCTTAGGTAACTTATACTCTGTATGTTATTATTACTATATAATTATTATTCTCATTAGAAAAACCTACATCATTACAGAAACCATAATTGTCTACAACATGTGCTAAACTACTTCTTTACGACGGAATTCATCATAGAGATCATGTTAGGTTGTAACTTACGAATGCGTGCGTGTTGAAATGTAGAATAGATGTTAAAATGTCATGTAGAACATAACTTATATATCCCTTTAAACAGGAGTTACTGCCCTTGAAAACACCCGTATTTGATAATGAGGTAGAAGCATGTTTACAACATAATATTGATAAATAAATTTGTAAAACAAGGCATGTTTTATAGGACACGTCATCGAAGATATCGTCCAGTCTGGACCTCACGGAAGACGCCAAGAAACCCCCGAAAGTCAACAAGTTGAGGACTATCAGCAATCAAATCAGGTACCTAATAAATAATCACTTAGGAATGATCAAATGATAGAACAACCTGCTCAAATAGTACGAAATAAACACTTTTTCAAATAACACAAAGTCAACGACAAATAAAAACAAATGACATTAGTAAAATGTAGAGGAAAAATAATAAGGCATTAGAAGCGAACAAATAAATAAGTACATTATCTACCTCTACGGCATATAGCTATATCTTGTGTGCAGCTCGCACTCTTAAATACCTACCTAAGGGCTGATTTTTCAACCGACTCGAAGGACCGACACCGACTATTCGTCAGATATTGTTTTATACTTCCCAATTGAAAAGTACATAGTTGTTATTTGTACCTATCTCTCTTGCTTTAACATTTACTTTGGTTGGTTATTAATTTAACTGACTGAATACCACTATCTGAAGATTGAAAAATCAGCCCTAAGTAAAATAAATAAGTTGTAGTTTTAAAAAATATCACTGGCGGAATAGTCCATGTTTCACCGTTTCCAGATTTCTCCGACGCTTAGAACGCAGCCTCAAGATGAAGGAGAGCTTCCCGGCGCTGTCGGACGACGAAGGCGACGAGTCCTCCAGCGTCACCTCCCCCCTCCTCCAGGGCCGCAAGGAGCTCGCCCGCGTGCCCGCGCACGCTATCTCCGCCCCTCTACTCTCCTCCGTAAGACCTAAAATCACGCGGCAACGACGCTACGACCGATCCTTACACGCCGAAGATACCAGAATCCTAAACACTGCTGTAGGACAAGACAATTCGGATTGAGAATTACATACAAATCTAAAGTGCAGTTATAAAACACTTCAGCTACACATACAATTCTCTGATACAGGTAATTTTCTAGTACGTTTAATAGTAATCTAATACGTTTACGTGGTTCGATGGACGACCCTAAGTCATGTTGCGGTGAGTTCGCGAATTCAGGCGTAGTCGATATCGCGCACTTTTTGACAGCTGTCAAGTATGTTAAGGAAATTATTATACAAAATTCTAATCTAATGTGATACGATATTATGTAAGACACGAAACAGTAGATATTGAATGCTCTAGAATAGAAGTACAACGCATAAATCGAAATTTAATTTACTTTGAGTTGAACTTTTGATGTCTTGATCTATAAGGATACGCTTGACGTGTACATACTTCCCGATAGCAATAACTTGTTTGTAGAACAATAGGTCGTTTTACTGTAGGTATATGGTAGGTAACGTAGGACACCTTCTGTAAATCATATTCGTTCTAATTTATTACTTTAATACGTCGTGATTTTATTTGTAACTTTTTATACAAGTGTAATTTTTAGTCGATTTTCTTCGCTATAAGTTTTAATTTCTTTTATATATAAAACTATGTAAATATGCTTTATGTAAATATATTAAACGTATTGCTCAAATGCATATTTTGTGAAATCGTTTTTTGCGCACTTTTTGCTATTTTGTAAATAGTTTAAACATACTAATTGTAATATAAATACCAGGGCTCGAGAGAGATCTTTCCTTTTCGTTGATAATGTTGAAATACTTGTAAATGTTTAGATATTAAGTTCTAAAAATATAATGAAAGGCCCAAAAAAAATTGGTATACCAAATGCACAATTACTACTTATGTACAATTGTATGTACGAATAAAACGTGTAATGATAAATATTTATAGATAACTAAAATATTCTATCCTTACTACCTAACGCACCAATAGAATAGTGACAGCAATATCGTGTAGTTGATACTTTCAGAAATATTCACGTTATATACAAGTTTGAATTGGTCTTCTTTCGATTTAAACACGAACCTCGTCTAATGAATCATGTATGTATAGGAGATAGTGGCATTTGTATTCCAAACGTAACCGGCACCGTAATATAATTTAATTTATAGAACTATCCTCCACTCCGCATACTTACGAAATATCAAACGTCAATATTTAAATAGTATAACACTGATAGTTGCCTTGGTACGCCTGATCGACAGTAGAAGACAATTAGTTAGCTAGTAGGACGTCCGTATATCATGAGTATCTTCGGTGTTTTTGTATTTGATAGGTAAATGATTATTTTCACCGAGTACGAAAATCTTCTGTTCGATAGATCACTAAGAACCTTAGTACCTATTAGCTAGACGCTTAATCGTTAATACCCTTTCAGCAATAATTTTATGTGATTTGACTGTTCAAAGACTGACGTTAACTTTGTGTGCACCAACCAAATCTAGTACTTGTGTTTAGTTTTGGTGTTATTGTCAATGGCGTAGCTAGTAATTACTGGGCCCTGTTGCATGCACTATATAGAATTAGTCTGTGTACAAGATGTATGGGAAAAAATATTACATCCATATTATGAGTGACACCTGTAATTAAAATCGACTATGGCTGCAAGTTGCAACATTTTTGGTAAGATTATTGAATTATTTTTGGTGAATTTTCGTAATCTCTCCCTCGACGGCACCAAAAAACGGAGGAAATCTGGCCTACACCTTGGGTAATAAATATAATCTAGTTACGCCAATGGTTAATGTCGTGATCTATGTAATAGTTATGTAAGTTAATGTGTCTTGAAACGAGGATTAATTTATTTTGCAAACCATAAGGATTTTAGTCTTTAGGCCTGATACGCAATAATTCTTTGTTTATTTTTAATTCTAAAATCATATTCATATTATGATTAATATTGTCATAATGTCGTAACAATAATAGCAGTAATAATAATACACTGATGTGTCAAAACTCAGTAAAAATAAAGAACATTTATAAGCCTTCTAAATCTAAACATCTTTCTTCAAATTAAAGATGGATTTGCACATCACGTTTTATATTAAAATAATATTTTTCATACACTTTCAGTCAAGCTAATAAATGGCAAATTATTTTGATTTAGGAGCATCACTGGTACAATTAAATTAAAGCTATGTACATTAGTTAAATCGACGTGTTACGTAGTCGAATCGCTAAGAATGGATCTGTGTTAACCCTTACTAATAAAAGTTGTCATCCTACATATTTTGTCTCCTTCCTTCTTATATCACATGGTATAAAGAAACAAGGCAAAATATTATATTACTAATAAGTTTAATACAAACTTTATTGGTCAAGGGTATATATTTATGAAAAACAATGGCCTGTTCATTGAGACTGATTTTCTAAAAACTTACTCTCGTAATGTTGCTTATTTTTTCATTTGATCTGTGTGCTCGTAATGACCTTTCCGTTCATTGTTTTCATAACGTTGTTCATTACATTTTAACGTAACTATGTAATTATCGTACCTAATCTATTAGTACTATATCATCGAGTACCTAATGTATACTAATTATGTCATAATCAGTGAAGCGAAGAAGGTATACAGGTTTTTTTTCTTTGCTTAACACAACCAATATTGACAATGCTCTAATAAATACTCGTATTACATAAATTATTCTCAAAACCTTCAAGAAATAACTTCGTAACTCTTCGCTATTATAATTTTACCCTCGTTTTATGACCGGCCTTCAAATTTTATATTATAGGACTGAAATGCAATATTACTTAAAAATTATATCACCTTAATTCCAAGTTACCTACATGAAATGATGAATATTCGAAGTTAGCGACATCGTGTGAGCACCCAATTATTTACTAAGCAATATTTATCGATTACTGTTAGTGACTTATGGTATGTATAAAAAGAAATACTGTGATTAAAACTACGTGACATTAAAATCATCACTTACTATCACTTTCATTCGGTATAAAAAGGAGCGATAAAGATAGGTATTCCGAACAAAGAAATTTTGCAATGCACCTTAGTTTTCGGAATGACCAATTGTTTGAAAATTGTTGTTTATAATAAACATGGTCCCATTGCTGTGCTTCATACTGAAAATATATAACATTATATCACACGTATAAGAAGATGCATGTATTGTAAACAAACAGCAATGGGAAGAATCTAAAATGATTAATGACTTAAGTATAAGCTTCTAAACCGTTCCATGCATAAGCCTTACTTTTATTAATGGTCCTTTTAATCTCAGAATAACTTTTCGTCAAATAAAAAACGACAAAATCAACCTGTCGTTTTAACACATTCAGTCTTCTGAGATTAAAAATGGCTTAATAATAATAAAAAAGAACATTCTTACTGATAAATAAAGTTTTATAGGTTGTTGAAGTTGCATGCCCCTTCGAATATTGCATCTGTATTAATTCAACTTATTTATTTTTGGGCACTGCACTTGAAATCAATAACGTTCAAATATCTTCCCAAAGAAAATAGTATATTATGTATTCTATTATAGCTTTAATAAATCAGGCCGTAATAATTATGTACTATTTTTGAGGAAATTTTACTTTGATCAAATAAAAAACATCCATATTTTGAGGGTAATGTGACTTCAACAGGTGTATAATTTTATCGGTAAGAGTGTGGAATGAACTACATTTGTCTCATAGGACCATCTTGTAGTGATTAGTGACTCACGTACAATGTAAGTGCACCTTTATCGTAAGTGTAAAATTTCAAACAATCGTCTTATGATCGACTTTTGAATGGTGTTCATGTACTTGTATTTTTTTATTTGTGGCTTTCTTTTCGGTTTGTTTAATAGCATGAAGTTTGAAGTAATTTGTATTGAAACTGATTTAGCATAAATGCTCTGTATGTTGCTTTGACTTTCTTATACTTACTTACATTATGACTTACTTAACATTATTATGATATTAATGCAACACTTTAAGCGAATGTTCACGGGCATATGTCGTAATCGAATGATGAATCCTACATTTTCTAAAATATCATGTAAATAATAAAGTGTAAAACATAAGAACAAAGTTTTTTGAATATTGTGTAAAAGCTTGTTCCAAAAATGTCTTTTAACTCTATCAAATCCAATCCGCTTGTGATTCAGCCTGTTCAAAGTCTAAATTAAATTTCCAAACCTTTTTCTAGATACCTTCAAATGACGAAATTCATAGTTTGACTACGACATAAAACTGAAATTTATTTATGAACATTGGGTTGCCAAAACCTCCGACCGGTATAAATGTATATCTCCTTCGGGTTAAATTAGGACTATAAGGTCCACTGGCGCGTTCCAAGATTAAGCACTTTAATCTCGAATTATTCATTAACACGGAACTAAAATTTTAAATTGTCTTGCACAATATCGGTAACACCGGGGATGTTAAATTAGTTACTATGGGAATAAATATCACGGAATGAATTAATTAATCTTCAACATCCGGCGCAAGCAATCCTAATAATGACAATTCCCGTTACATACAATTTCAACTTAATACGAATTTATAATTTCTTATTGGCAACCCTTGAATATATTGTAATGTCTTTTTTTCTGAATAACATTTTTAAAATATCTATTTTGCGTGGTTATATAGGTCTAAGTGATTCGTGTAAATATATTTTACACGTTTAAGATTTGCGTATTATTAAGATGTATATTCATTATTATATTAAGCATCTTATTCACAAACAATGTAAAGAATAAAAAATAAATAAAATTTTGCTTGTTAACAAAGTGTCTCACTTATTTTTATTTTTTTAGATGTTTATGTTACCTATGTCACTTTATTAAAACGAAATATGTCATTTTATAAATCTTTATTTTTTACAGAATATACAAATTGTATTTACAAAGAAATATAAAAAGTGCTTTTTTTCAATCCGAGAACATAAATTAGCTTTTTTATCAAATTACAAACATCGGCAAATTACTTATTCAAATGTTATATTGGGAAACTAAAGTTACTCTGAAAGATACCTGGATCCAAAAGTTGCAGTATTTTCAAATTAAATGTACTAGAGTTTTATCACATGCATAATAAATTTAAAGGACATTATAATTAATTTACCATATACCGATAAATGATAAATAACACACTTATATTTTCATCTCACTCATAATCAGACCCAAAACTTGATATTTAGGCCTAAATCATAATCTCTAGATACGTAATTCCATACTGAATACGTTTGACATATCGACGTCGACGACGACGACGTCGTCCATATAGACGTTTTTATCGAACATCTATTATAGAGAAAAACTTGCCTTTACAAAATTCTTTATACAATAACGAAGCAAGCACCTAAAATAAAAAATACTTCTACTAATGGACAGATAAATAAATGCAAGAATTTTTATAGGTATTTGTGTACATATTATAAAGTACATTTAATTATTAAAAAGTGCCTACCTAAATCACTTTTAAAAGCACATTTTACAAACACATTAATTATGTATTGTACTTCTTGTGCAAACATTACAAATGCCATAAAATACTGAATTATAATTTTTTACTAAATCCAATTATATTGATAAAAAACTATTTTGCACAAATGAATAATTAACATAAGACAATAAATTACTCTTGTTTGAAAAACACTCAATTGTTTTTGATTCCTTTTGGTATTCGTGGAAAGCGTTGAACACTTATTTAATTGATAACAAATCCATGCTATACAATCGTTACTGATTGGTATTGTAGTTTCCATCACAAACAGAAAACTGATGCATCTCTCTTTTCTTCTCTGTCTTTATCCCTCTCTCTCCCTCTTTCTTTCTCTCTCTCCCTATCTCTCGCCCTCTCTCTCTTTTACCGAGCCCATGGAATAGGAACTACTACCACCTTTAAAATCTCCGCTAGATGGCGTACAGTATTATTATTTTGTTAAACATGGTCCTGCCAATCCATAAATACTACACACAGCCAAACCGATATTGACAAATCACATACTTCTATCTACATTAATAATATTATACTTACTGCTGCACTCAGAGACATCAACAAACTTTAATTGACACTTAAGATAAAATATTGATCCTTATTTTTATGCGCTTAAAGACTATCCATAATTAAGATAATGAACATTAAGGTTAAATAACGTCTCTGAGTGCGGCAAGAACTTAGGTGGTAACTAAACATTATAATAAAGTTTTAATCAGATTAATAGGTAATCATTTTAAATTTCACTTTGAATTTTGAAGTTAAAAAATAATTAAAGGATGTCTATGGGCACAGGCAATCGCTTACCATCAGGTAATCCGTCTGCTTGTTTGTCTATCACATAAAAAAAACAAAACGGATATATTTTATTCAAAATGTACTCTTCATCACAGTAAGTATTGAAACCAAATTAACATCTAAATTCACTTCCTACAAAACGAAAGAATACCATGTGAGATAAGGATGACGCCTGTTGCGTTCTTTGTCGCACACAATGTGTTTAACCTAAACAGTACATAATGTAACTACCTTCAATTTACAACATTATTATTTTTGGATTCAAGACGCTATCCGAGTCTATCGTTAAAAATTAATAACTTATCTAAATGACTAGTTTGCTTCTTCTAAACCTTCTAAATACACTACTATTTTTAGTAATTTTATACCGAAAACCTGCTAATTTGGATCATTTTAGCAAAAATTTAGAACTGAGTATATAATGGAAAAAAATATAGTGGTCCGATACAAACTTAACACTTACACTCGATTACTCAAACATTTCTTAACTTTAAACGCTGTTCAAGCATGTTGTCTCTGTCTTAAAGTCGACTTAGAAAAGGATAGCACGATATTCATAATACTCAAAGTTAGCACATATTTGAGTGTTCCCAGGGGAAAATAATCTATGGAACAGCAAATTTTTTTCGTCTACATTTTTGATAGAAACTGGATTAGGTTAAAAAGTGGATTGGCTGCAAAAAATACGATGACAAGAATTTTTAATTTCTTTGTACAGATTTTCTTGTGTATGTAGGTACTATGTATATTTTACGCATTTAATTTTTGTACTTTTCGGTGATTGAAACAAATGATAGGTAACAACAGCCAACCCAGTGCCGTGCAAAAACACCCTTAAAACATACCATCATGTATGCCAATTGGGACCAAAATCGCTAGAAAGATGGCAAAATTCCTCAAAACTAGCCTCCAATCATCTGGAACCGCGTAGGGGAGTATAATCGCTGTTAATTTAGTGAATCTCATGGGCTGTACATATGAAGATGTATGAGGTTAGTATGAGATTTAGAATTGGAGCGCTGGGTATAAGGACGAGGACGCCATGCGTGTCTGCCGCCAACCAGATATGACTTTGGCTAGCGAAGAGTTCCTAAGGTTATGGTTCCGAACCAGGCGAACATGGTCGAATGCCGCATGCGTAGGGCTCCGGAGACGTTTCTAAGGACTATATAGGCTAGGATAGGTAGGAAGGCTACGTAGCTGTGTATCTCTACGCAGGCGCTGGCGGTGGCGCACAGGCAGGTGTAGGCGGCGTAGGCGGCGAGCGCGGCGCACGCGGCCAGCGCGGCGCCGGCGGCGCGAGCCGGCGCGAGGAGGTTCCCGCGGTGGTTGTCGTCTAGTAAGTGATGGCGCTGCGCGAGGTGGTACGCCACGCCGAATATTATGCCGAATGTCATTGAGTATCTGCGCGGATGATAATAACAATTATGTTTCATCACTTCATCAAATAGACGTCCACTGCTAGACATAGGCCTCCCCCGATGTTCTCACAATATTCGATCTGTAACCCATTAAAAGAGCTGGGACACACTCAATAGACGTAATCTTATTAATTTATAGTAATATAATCTCTTTACTATCATAAGTGCAGAGTTAACGATAACATGAGTTAATTTACCCAATTGAAAAGTGCAATGTACTGTCCAGCATAGCAATATACATGTGTACATGTGTCTTTTCACTTTAATAGTCCCAACGTAATCATATTTATTGCATGTCCTATCACATCAAACAACAATGTGATTAATGGTCACAATTTCCCTAATTGTAAAAGGCTCTCCCGAAGTATAATTCAAGGACCGGCTGGACCCAGCTTGCGTTATTATATGTACGCATTCTTGAAGAACGTGAGGTTGATTTGTTGATTTTCCGTCTCAGGACTA
Source organism: Cnaphalocrocis medinalis (assembly GCA_014851415.1). Classification (NCBI taxonomy): domain Eukaryota; kingdom Metazoa; phylum Arthropoda; class Insecta; order Lepidoptera; family Crambidae; genus Cnaphalocrocis; species Cnaphalocrocis medinalis. Next base: position 14,350,055 of record CM026287.1, on the reverse strand, counting down.
TCTACAATTTGCTACCCCACCAACCTTGCCGACCCCTTATTAAGTCGCCCTTGGCTATAGCCGATTCAACCTTATGTCAAACCAGGCCTCAATGGGGGGGGGGGTCCGGACCTCCTGGACGGTGGTCCAGGACGTATATAAGGGGCTGCCCTTATATACGTCCATGCCTGTAAGTATGAACAAACAGCTCACCTGTCCTGCTTCCACCGCAGCCACCACTGGTGTATGTCGTCGTCGGCGTTGACGAACAGCGCCTTCCAGGGGCGCGTCACGAAGATCTTCTGGAAGAACACCTCGCTCATGTACAGCACCGTCACGATGCTGAGCAGCCCCACCGCCTGAGACACAAACATTACTCGATATACGGCCAATGGGAAACCGGAATCGGAATCGATCTTCTTCGCACTCTTGGTGCGGTTCGGGCGTACGGGGTAAACCCTTTACCCGGGCTGCTTCTCGTGCCAGACGTGGCACGGCTTGTTTGTGCTCCAGGAGAGTCCATAAAATTACATTTGCTGTGTTTCTTAAAGTCCTTGACGTGCGAACTTCACATAGACTAGAACTTTGACGTTTGGTGTTATGAAACACGGCAAATGTAATCGACAGTTTATTATGGGAAGCGATCTGTATCGAGTTAGGTATCGCGAATTTCGACGACTTCTCGGTACAAGTAGGGTAAATAACTTTTATTGCAAGTTTATTTGGCACGAACTATAAAATAATACTATAAAAGAGCAAAAGGAGGTGGCTCAGCTGGTGCCGATATGGATCAGCGCTGATTTTCAGCCGCTCCTATACTACACTAACTATATAAATATAACCATATGTGTCACCTTGAGCGCCAGCCACAGGTACTGGTAGGCGCGCGCGTCGGCGGCCGCGCCCGGCGCCAGCTGTAAGTGTGTTAGTAAGTGTCACCTTGAGCGCCAGCCACAGGTACTGGTAGGCGCGCGCGTCGGCGGCCGCGCCCGGCGCCAGCTGTAAGTGTGTTAGTAAGTGTCACCTTGAGCGCCAGCCACAGGTACTGGTAGGCGCGCGCGTCGGCGGCCGCGCCCGGCGCCAGCTGTAAGTGTGTTAGTAAGTGTCACCTTGAGCGCCAGCCACAGGTACTGGTAGGCGCGCGCGTCGGCGGCCGCGCCCGGCGCCAGCTGTAAGTGTGTTAGTAAGTGTCACCTTGAGCGCCAGCCACAGGTACTGGTAGGCGCGCGCGTCGGCGGCCGCGCCCGGCGCCAGCTGTAAGTGTGTTAGTAAGTGTCACCTTGAGCGCCAGCCACAGGTACTGGTAGGCGCGCGCGTCGGCGGCCGCGCCCGGCGCCAGCTGTAAGTGTGTTAGTAAGTGTCACCTTGAGCGCCAGCCACAGGTACTGGTAGGCGCGCGCGTCGGCGGCCGCGCCCGGCGCCAGCTGTAAGTGTGTTAGTAAGTGTCACCTTGAGCGCCAGCCACAGGTACTGGTAGGCGCGCGCGTCGGCGGCCGCGCCCGGCGCCAGCTGTAAGTGTGTTAGTAAGTGTCACCTTGAGCGCCAGCCACAGGTACTGGTAGGCGCGCGCGTCGGCGGCCGCGCCCGGCGCCAGCTGTAAGTGTGTTAGTAAGTGTCACCTTGAGCGCCAGCCACAGGTACTGGTAGGCGCGCGCGTCGGCGGCCGCGCCCGGCGCCAGCTGTAAGTGTGTTAGTAAGTGTCACCTTGAGCGCCAGCCACAGGTACTGGTAGGCGCGCGCGTCGGCGGCCGCGCCCGGCGCCAGCTGTAAGTGTGTTAGTAAGTGTCACCTTGAGCGCCAGCCACAGGTACTGGTAGGCGCGCGCGTCGGCGGCCGCGCCCGGCGCCAGCTGTAAGTGTGTTAGTAAGTGTCACCTTGAGCGCCAGCCACAGGTACTGGTAGGCGCGCGCGTCGGCGGCCGCGCCCGGCGCCAGCTGTAAGTGTGTTAGTAAGTGTCACCTTGAGCGCCAGCCACAGGTACTGGTAGGCGCGCGCGTCGGCGGCCGCGCCCGGCGCCAGCTGTAAGTGTGTTAGTAAGTGTCACCTTGAGCGCCAGCCACAGGTACTGGTAGGCGCGCGCGTCGGCGGCCGCGCCCGGCGCCAGCTGTAAGTGTGTTAGTAAGTGTCACCTTGAGCGCCAGCCACAGGTACTGGTAGGCGCGCGCGTCGGCGGCCGCGCCCGGCGCCAGCTGTAAGTGTGTTAGTAAGTGTCACCTTGAGCGCCAGCCACAGGTACTGGTAGGCGCGCGCGTCGGCGGCCGCGCCCGGCGCCAGCTGTAAGTGTGTTAGTAAGTGTCACCTTGAGCGCCAGCCACAGGTACTGGTAGGCGCGCGCGTCGGCGGCCGCGCCCGGCGCCAGCTGTAAGTGTGTTAGTAAGTGTCACCTTGAGCGCCAGCCACAGGTACTGGTAGGCGCGCGCGTCGGCGGCCGCGCCCGGCGCCAGCTGTAAGTGTGTTAGTAAGTGTCACCTTGAGCGCCAGCCACAGGTACTGGTAGGCGCGCGCGTCGGCGGCCGCGCCCGGCGCCAGCTGTAAGTGTGTTAGTAAGTGTCACCTTGAGCGCCAGCCACAGGTACTGGTAGGCGCGCGCGTCGGCGGCCGCGCCCGGCGCCAGCTGTAAGTGTGTTAGTAAGTGTCACCTTGAGCGCCAGCCACAGGTACTGGTAGGCGCGCGCGTCGGCGGCCGCGCCCGGCGCCAGCTGTAAGTGTGTTAGTAAGTGTCACCTTGAGCGCCAGCCACAGGTACTGGTAGGCGCGCGCGTCGGCGGCCGCGCCCGGCGCCAGCTGTAAGTGTGTTAGTAAGTGTCACCTTGAGCGCCAGCCACAGGTACTGGTAGGCGCGCGCGTCGGCGGCCGCGCCCGGCGCCAGCTGTAAGTGTGTTAGTAAGTGTCACCTTGAGCGCCAGCCACAGGTACTGGTAGGCGCGCGCGTCGGCGGCCGCGCCCGGCGCCAGCTGTAAGTGTGTTAGTAAGTGTCACCTTGAGCGCCAGCCACAGGTACTGGTAGGCGCGCGCGTCGGCGGCCGCGCCCGGCGCCAGCTGTAAGTGTGTTAGTAAGTGTCACCTTGAGCGCCAGCCACAGGTACTGGTAGGCGCGCGCGTCGGCGGCCGCGCCCGGCGCCAGCTGTAAGTGTGTTAGTAAGTGTCACCTTGAGCGCCAGCCACAGGTACTGGTAGGCGCGCGCGTCGGCGGCCGCGCCCGGCGCCAGCTGTAAGTGTGTTAGTAAGTGTCACCTTGAGCGCCAGCCACAGGTACTGGTAGGCGCGCGCGTCGGCGGCCGCGCCCGGCGCCAGCTGTAAGTGTGTTAGTAAGTGTCACCTTGAGCGCCAGCCACAGGTACTGGTAGGCGCGCGCGTCGGCGGCCGCGCCCGGCGCCAGCTGTAAGTGTGTTAGTAAGTGTCACCTTGAGCGCCAGCCACAGGTACTGGTAGGCGCGCGCGTCGGCGGCCGCGCCCGGCGCCAGCTGTAAGTGTGTTAGTAAGTGTCACCTTGAGCGCCAGCCACAGGTACTGGTAGGCGCGCGCGTCGGCGGCCGCGCCCGGCGCCAGCTGTAAGTGTGTTAGTAAGTGTCACCTTGAGCGCCAGCCACAGGTACTGGTAGGCGCGCGCGTCGGCGGCCGCGCCCGGCGCCAGCTGTAAGTGTGTTAGTAAGTGTCACCTTGAGCGCCAGCCACAGGTACTGGTAGGCGCGCGCGTCGGCGGCCGCGCCCGGCGCCAGCTGTAAGTGTGTTAGTAAGTGTCACCTTGAGCGCCAGCCACAGGTACTGGTAGGCGCGCGCGTCGGCGGCCGCGCCCGGCGCCAGCTGTAAGTGTGTTAGTAAGTGTCACCTTGAGCGCCAGCCACAGGTACTGGTAGGCGCGCGCGTCGGCGGCCGCGCCCGGCGCCAGCTGTAAGTGTGTTAGTAAGTGTCACCTTGAGCGCCAGCCACAGGTACTGGTAGGCGCGCGCGTCGGCGGCCGCGCCCGGCGCCAGCTGCAGCTGCGGCGGCAGCGCGAACATCACGAACATCTGACACCATCATCATTACATCTACACTCTTGATATACACTTCAAATAGGGTATTGGACAAAAAAAAATTATGTGTTTAATCAAAAGACCTCTCAATTTAAGAAACATTATTGAAAGAATTGCTCGATTCTGATTTGAATCACCTGAGATATCACAACTTTAATAGCACATATTTTGGGCAAGCCCAAAAACGCTCTATACAAATGGCTACAGGCAAGTGACGTCACACGCTTGTATCTTGTATGCGCGTCTAGTAAATTTTGTTTGGTAGCTATATCAAATGTTTCGTTTAAGTAAATGGTTTCATAATAAAAGTTGGTGAAAAATGTACGGGTAGTTCAATGATATAATTATTATTTTTTAATTTTAAACTTTAAAAATGGACTTGCCCATGAAACTTTGAATGCTCATAAAACCAGCTAGACGTTGTATTTTTAACTGAAAATGTTGGCCATTGGTTCTCATTTACCAGTATTTTGGAAAAGTATAAATATTTTTTTCTATATCGAGATTTGTCAAATACCCTATTAATCCTACTACTATTATAAAGGCGAAAGTTTGTATGTATGGATGTTTGTTACTCTTTCACGTAAAAACTATTGAATGGATTTGAATGAAACTTTACCACATTATAGCTTATACATCAAAATAACACATAGAGTACAATTTATAAAAATATATTGTGTGGATTGTCCAAAATATGACGGTAAGTGTCAATAATTAACTCCACGCGGGCAGCCGCTAGTAACTCATAAGCCCGCTTCGCAACGCCCTGTTGGTCTAGTGGTTTAAGTACCGGGCCGTGATCTCGGGGTCCCGGGTTCGATTCCCGGGTCGAGCAAAAGTATGTTTCGAATTTTTCGAACATAGCTCGGGTTTGTGATCACCAATCCGCATTAGGCAAGCGTGGTGATTAAGCCTAATCCCATCATAGTAGCGATAACTTGATTTCTATGTTAGAGGCCTTTGCCCTGCAGTGGGACAGTATATAGGCTGATACTTTACTTTACTTTAAGCCCGCTTCGCACTTAGTCCGCGAATCACGGCATGATTTCGAAATGTTTTAAACTATACTCTGATTCATAATCATGTAAAGTAAACTGACAGATGTCAATGTGTCATCCCCATACACTATCACTCAATTTGACACATGCAAAATGTCAAAATGCATAGAAACTTGTCATTGATATCTGTCAGTTTATTTTACATGATTATGAATCAGAGTATAAACAGTCAATGGAATCGCGTGTGAAAATTGACTGTTTACTTTAAAAAAATGTATTAATGAAAATATATAATGACGAAAATTTCATAAATAAATAATACTGTTTGTCTTTAAAGTTCATAAATACAAATACAACCCTTGTTGTCGAATTTGAAAACAGCAAAAAGTCTATAATAACTCTATAAGTATATAAGTCTGTAATTACTTGCCTGGGGGCGTCGAACTATTTTCCTACAATACTCACCAAGGTATACCAGAAGGAGACCAGAGGTATGAAGCTATAGAACTGGTAGGGGCGGTTCATGGCGAGGCACAGCACCACCGTGAGGAAGTTCAGCCGGAAGATCACGCGGAAGTACCGCACCAGGCTCGTGTCTGCCGTCTTCCACCTGCAATATAAAATAATGAATGAATGAATGAATGAATATGCTTTTTATTGCACACAAAACAGAGGTATAAAACTTAAAAACTAGTTATATTAGGAGTAATGTACAAAGGCGGCCTTATCACTATGAGCGATCTCTTCCAGGCAACCTTATAGCATTTTTTATATTAAGAACAATCAAGATGACCTCACTCCGCCTGATGGTGAGCGGCGGTGAGATCCAAATATGAGGTTGACAGGCACAAAAGAATAAACTAATTACCTATTGAGTCTGTCATCCTCACCCTGAAAGCCTGCTGAGATGCCGTTTCACGCCCCGCCTAAAAACCCAGTATTGTAAGAAGGAGGAAACACATGAACTGGAAAGGCATTCCATGACTTGATGGTTCGGGGCAGGAATGAGGAGCTAGGCCTCTTGGTGGGCTCCTGCATTGTCTGGATGGTATGCGGATGGCAACGCTGTCCAGCACGTGTTGTTCGGGAATGGAAAGGAGAGCATGGGATTAGTTGGAATAACTCATCAGAGCATTCCCCATTATTGAGGCGGTAGAGAATTCTAAGACTGGCAATCTCTACGTAGCTGAAGAGGTAGGGACTCAGTCACCTCATGGTCTCCAACAGTACTGATAGCACGTCGTTACAACTTGTCGAGAGCCCCCAGCAAGTATTTCGCGGAACCATCCCAGAGATGAGAGCAATATTCCACACACGGGCGAACCTACTCCTTCTTAAAAGGCCGGCAACGCAACAGCAACCTCGCTGATCTCGCTGATGTTCATGGGCAGCGGTGATTACTTACCAGCAGGTGACCCGCTTGCTCGTTTGCCGCCTCTAGCAAAAAAAAAACCTGTGTCTTGTACAGGAGACAAAGCTGCACCGGCGTAAAATACAGCACTGCAAATAACATTGCAATCCTCACGTGTAGGTGAGGTGGCCGTAGCCCGTGAGGAACAGGTAGGCGGAGACCAGCGCGCGCACCAGCATGTAGATGGATGGATGGATGGTGCGCTGTCACCTGGTACACCAGCATCAGCTGCGTCCAGTACTATACAACATCGACCCTCACGTGTAGGTGAGGTGGCCGTAGCCCGTGAGGAACAGGTAGGCGGAGACCAGCGCGCGCACCAGCATGTAGATGGATGGATGGATGGTGCGCTGTCACCTGGTACACCAGCATCAGCTGCGTCCAGTACTATACAACATCGACCCTCACGTGTAGGTGAGGTGGCCGTAGCCCGTGAGGAACAGGTAGGCGGAGACCAGCGCGCGCACCAGCATGTAGATGGCCAGCACCTTGTGCGCGCCCGTCACCTGGTACACCAGGATCACCAGCTGCATCCAGCCCTTCCACTCGTCCGTCTGCTCGCGGTGCAGGACTCTGCAAATGAAATTCATTTTACATGAAAAATCCGCTAGGTGGCGTATTGTAGGACTGAGGTCCATTTACACGGTCATGGGCGTACACAGGTTCTGGGCCAGAGGAGGGCAAATCAGATTTTTTACAAGCCAGGTGGTTATAAAGATCAAAAAAACTTAAATTAAAATAGGTATGTTTTTGTATAAATTATTTGACTACTTAGGTCTTTTTGGGCATACGAGCAGACTGATCACCTGATGGTAAGCGATAGACACCTGCAACAGCAGTAGAGTACAAGTGCGCTGCCGATCTTTAATAAAATTCACAACTTAAGAACTACTTTTTTTTACTAAAACTATAATTACTATCATAGACACCAGCAACACTAGTTACAGGTGCGCTGCCAACCTTTAACCCCCTTTCCCAATTGGGCCTCCCGTACCCTCGTCACTCGACGAAACACAGCGCAGGCGCTACTTCAGGCCTTTCTGGTGAAACCCGCTGCAGGCGCGGAAACCACTTCTTTTAACATTAGTTTTGACCACTTACGTTTTAGAGTATCCATGTAGCATACAACCATATGGTTGCCATTCATGGTCGCCTTTGTACCGCCCAGACGATAGGAGCCATGTGCATGAGTCAGGGCCTGCATGTAAACAAACATTAATTTCAACAGAGGGCCTAATTTGAAGTGGGCGTTACGACCGAATCGGAGTTCCATTCCTGTTCCCACGCGCTGTTTGCGCTTTTGTTTGATTGCGACAGGTATATTCTCATACGTTATGGGATGGCATCATAATAAGCCACTAGGTGACTGTATAACGTTCGACTATGTACGTACTTGGGTTTAACTGATTAATGAATCAATAAAGAGAAAGTGTATCAAAAAGTGTATAATATTATAGTACAGTGGCCAGCACATCAAATTACTACAATCTGTCAAATTTCCTCAGTTGATATTGAACCAAACACGTTTGACATAAAAGTGAGGTTCGATTGAATAAATTTGACAGATTGTAGTAACTTGATGTGCTGGCCACTGTACAAAGTTAATTAAGTCACTCACTTGCTCGACCTCGAGTCATCCGTGAAGAACAATCCCAACGCGAACACATACCCCACCGGCAGCCAAAAACTCCACTCCGAATAATACTTATTCTCCTTCATAAAGAAGTTGGTTCTGTCACACAGGTAGAAGTATGCCATGATCATGCCGAGCTTAGCCAGAGCTGCCACCGGGGAGGGGGGCGTGGGGGGCTGGGACACCAGGCTGTAGCCGCCGAGCCGCTGCGGGACGGTCTGCGACCATGCCCAGAGACGCTTTATGGCTGCTATTACTGCGCTGGAAGATAAATAAGTCAATTTGAGATAACAGTATTCATGGTGTAGGTATACAGAAAGAAGAAAGAAAGAAAGAAAATACATTTATTGACCATCACAAAATACAAAATATAACACATACAGTGTGAATGAATATACAAGGGGAAAGAACTTAAGTATGTAATTAGGTAGTATATATGTTTGTGTGAGGTCAATCAGGTCCCGACCTCAGCATTTGCTGCTACGGCATATCTGCGGTTGCCGCAGCAGCGCTGGTATTCTGGTGGGACTTCAAAAGGCATAAAACAAATGTTGTTCAGAATGGTTAGTAGAATACATGGTTCGCCAGCCAACACTCCTAACGTCCAGGTAGATAGCCTAAGGGGTCCTCACCCGCTGCGGCGCGGGGAAACCACTTCTTTTAACATTAGTTTTGACCACTTACGTTTTAGAGTATCCATGTAGCATACAACCATATGGCTGCCATTCATGGTCGCCTTTGTACCGCCCAGACGATAGGAGCCATGTGCATGAGTCAGGGCCTGCATGTAAACAAACATTAATTTCAAAAGAGGGCCTAATTTGAAGTGGGCGTTACGACCGAATCAGAGTTCCGTTCCTATTCCCACGCGCTGTTTGCGCTTTTGTTTGATTGCGACAGGTATATTCTCATACGTTATGGGACAGCATCATAATAAGCCACTAGGTGACTGTATAACGTTCGACTATGTATGTACTTGGGTTTAACTGATTAATGAATCAATAAACATTTTTTAACACTAAGGCGATCCACTGCTGGTCTATCCTATTTGCTCCCCCATTAACTAACCATTTTGGACTATTGGCATTAGCCTATAAGTTCCTTAAGTAAGTGAAAAATTTATTAGTAATAGATGTTCAATCTATATCCAATCAATTTATCACTTGCCAAAAGAATCCGTTCTACTAGATTATTCCAAAATCAGAACTTCTTCTTCTCATGTTATGGGAGTTTAAAATCCTTAATCTCTATAAATATAGCACAAATAGTGGACCTTCATTTCTTTGCTGGTTCCAGTAACAGTAAGTAACAATAGAATGTGTTAACTGTGTATTTATAATATTGTGCTTTTGGTTGTCCTTGATTCCCTTACGTGAGTAAGAGACATAATGTTTCAAACAGTACCATTTTCAATTACATCACGCAAATGTTTCGCTTTTTCAGTTTACCTATGAGCATTGTCGTTTTTTTACAGAATTTAGATTTGTAAAACTTTACTGTATGACAATAGCTTGCTTGCTCCTACACAAAGATTTTAAGGAAAGGGCCTGAGTGTGTTAGTCATAAGCTGGATTTAAAGCTTGTCTCAAAAAACACTTTAAATTGTCAATATAATGTAAAGCTACAGAAAGAGACAAAAAGTATACTGTAAAAGCTTCTTGTACTTTACTTTCATAAATATTTGAGAATATGTTTTTTTTTTGTTATTATTTCAAGAAATTCACTTGAAACATTTTCTGAGGATGTCCACTAAATGTTTTCGGATTGAAATTCGTTTTTCCTTCGTAGCCTGTTACTCAGGGATGGCATAACTTTCTACTTACGATGGTAGTCTTAAAATCCGTACAGGAGTTATTGAGATTATTCGTTAAAAACATTCAATACAAATGCCTGCACGCATTTGTCCTCTTTTTTTATTTTTCATGTAGAACATGTTAAGATTTATTATTCATGTCCAACATACATCATAATAAATAAATAATGGAACATAAAACTTTATGGGTTGCTTAGGAATCCATTGAACATTGGAGAGCAATAGCACAGCATGTAACAATAGAGGAAGTCCTTGATAATAATAGGTACACTTATTTAGTTAGAAGGCACATTGCCTCAGATTGAAATATTTAAAAGATACACCATGAACGTGTCCTTAAAAAGATAAGATAAAATATTTGTCTGACAAGTGGTAAACAAATAAATTAGGTGCATCACTCAAACTTACCATATCTCAAGTGCAGAATACCGTGGTACCCAATAAAGCCTATCACTAACACAAATGCCACCAGCTTAGCATTTTCCACATTTAGCTGGTCTATAATCCACTCAGCAGACGACTTCTTGCAATAAGATACCATATTAGTCACTTTACTAACAAATTAATTAAAATTACATAAACACAAGTTAGTAAACAACAAAAATTGCCTGTTTAAGTGATGTTGACGCACTAATAATACTTCTATATAAACAATAGAAGCGGCTCCGTATTTCCTACGAGTTTATAATTGCCAATTTGCAATATTATTAAAGATTTTCTTCACAAAATGAATTTCGCCGCAATCGCAGGCTTGTCCTTGTTTGACAATTAACTGACATTTCCAAATTTTTTTTACCTTGACATTAGGATTAACCCTACAATGCGGCAGGAGTGTTTAGGTAGACAGAATAATCCAATGAGTTAGGAAACATGGATTTTTGACAATCACGTACAGAAAATTATTGACTGATTCAATTGATTCTTTATTGCACTACTTAAGTTACTAAAGGTAGGTATACTCTATCATATGGTCATTAATTTTATTCTTAAGGAAAGAAATAGTCCTTTTTAAGGATGGAATAGAATATATTATTATTTATTTGCTCAAAATATTGTTAGCGCCACCACTGCTTCTTATGCCTACATGGGAATTCCGATTAGCTCTGTCTGCTAGCCGTAAAATCTATTTCTAAGAGTTTTTTGGAACAAACAGACTATATATTAATAATCAGAGAATAATCATGTGATCATGTCCGTCCGATAATTTTAGGGTTGAAAGGGATACAATGACAGTTGTGGTGACCGAAATTCCGAATCAATATTAATCATTGACTTAAATATATGGACCGGGCCTATTGTCCTATACAGAAATTAGTTATACAAATACCATGCATGTCGACGTGGAGTTCTCAAAACTATTGTTCTCTCTATCTAACTCAACCTTGATTTCATAAGTGGAAAGAGATGACACTATTTCATTCAGCTCTATAATCGGAAAAATTGTCATTTGACAACCACGTTAATGCCTAATGCGGCCAAAAAGCCATGTTTAGTTACAGTTTTCTGAAGTACATGAAGTGTCAACTCACCGTATCTTCCGACAAAAATAACTAATAATTTCTTTTCTTTTGAGAACTCGTTGTCCACATTACACAGGATATTGAAGAAACATTTAATCTTTATGCCCAAGTGTAGTGTTATAGGATGTGGCTCAAGGAAAAGAAAATCAGCAAAGATTAACATTGCACCGGTATGTTATATTTTTTTCTAATTATTATGAAATGTTCATTATATTTATAGAAACTTTGAATGTTTTACACTTTTGTTTCCCCGTGTGATTCTATCCGTGTGTTTTCAGTCCACGATTATGCTTCATTTTGAATATTTTTATGTTATAAAAATTCGTGAGTTTTATACTAGGGTTGTAGTAAAAACATCGATAATATTTTACGATGAAGATAAACCTTTTATGCTAAGCGATGAATTTCAGTTTGGGGAGTATTGTAATAATTTGATTTTGATCACATATCGTAAACTCGTCAATTTGAGATTGTTATTAATGATACCGGTATTACATACCTACTGCTACGACCTCCCGTTTTTATTCACTGAGCTACCATTGCCCTACCTCTATTATTAAGAGTAGATAATATCATTATAATCTTATCAATAATACCATAATTTTCTTACTTACAGATCTCTTTCTACAAACTGCGACGAACTGAACTCAGGAAGATAATATCACTACAAGCTCTACTACCTACTACCACCATAATTGTAAATTGAATACATATCTGTATACCTAGTTGTAGTGGACGAGGTGGAGGAAAGAAAACTCGGTATTAGTGAGTAAAGAAATACTTATTTAGCGGTCACAGACCAAACTATTAAAATAATTAAAATTACGAGTTAGATGTGCGCGTTAGGTGTTCCTTGTATGCAGTGGCGATTCCCGATGTCCGTTGTTCCGTTGAGTCGATTTCCGCGACGTCATCGGGCGCCTCCCATTGGTCCGCTTGTGCGATATCACGTTATGAAGCACCAATGAGAGCGGACGCATATCACGCGATAAAATTCGTTGATTGGAATGATTGGTTCTATGATCCTGGTGTTGCCGCAACACTAGTTAAGTTTAATTTTGCAATAAAAAGATCTATATTATCTATTACATATTAAGAGCATAATTATTACCTACTTCAAGAAGACTTGTAAACTTTGTGCAATAAAGAGTACCTATCTATTTATATTTTGATTTTCATTTAACCAGTAACTTAAGCTTCTAATCAATCAAGTTTTACGAATGTGTCATTTTGAGGCTTTCAAATGTAGGATTGAGAACCGAGTTCTGGACGATGCTGTGGGTAACTGTGAAACAGGCCGCATCGGCTGATGCATCCAAAGATTTTAATTAGTATCTAGTGGTTTTTAGTGTACAAATTTGGGTGTTACTTTGTGCAGTGAAGTGCCGCAGGTGATATTAATATAAGAATCATTGAATTGTGTCGTTTTTAAACACTGCTATTGTGTGTCGAGTGAGTTTGTCACGTGAACAATTTGCTTTGACCTAATAGAGTCTTAAAACCTACGGCTTTGTTAAAAATAGTCTCCACAGAATCCTTAGACATTAAAACGCTAAAACACCGGCTTTTATTGAGTGACTGTGACTTCGACTGACTTCGACTGTTGACTACACTTTTCAAACTAAACTTGACATTGGCAAAATTAAATGTGTCATGAACACAATACAGGCCATTTAAAAAAAAAAAAAAATAAAAAAAAAAAAAAAAAAAAAAAAAAAAGAGACGAGTTCTGTCAAAAACCAACTCCATCGGTCTCAAACGAAAGAATGGTCACTTCAATTACGAAATGACGTTCTCAATCGTTTGGTTGAGTCTCAAAATTACTTCAATACTCAATGCTTTATTTGCGTTTCATTTCAAATTAGCCCTCAGTCAGTATCGACTTGACAAAATTATGATATCGATAAAGCATTATCAACAGAGCAGCACTAAAATAGCTGTCCAGTCCCGCCATTTTAGTTTCTAAACCGGCACGTTTTTTTTTGTAGGTATGTCTGCTCAAGTATATTTATAACTCATTGTAATTAATCCGTGGACCTGATAAATATAAATGTATTGTTGGAAAACACCAAAAAAGAACAAGATATTTTAGCTTTTTTATATAAAAAATTGGCTTAATCATCGTGAAATATTTTATTACTAGTCTCTAAAAATCAAAAAAGGAAATGAATTAAAACACATTTTTAAATATATTGATACTTTGAAACGGGGGACAAGAAATCATTGACAGATGTATTTTACGTGTTGCTAGCTTTAAAAGTAAATTACACATTTGATTTTCATTTAACCAGTAACTTAAGCTTCTAATCAATCAATTTTACGAATGTCATTTTAGGCTTTCAAATTAGGATTTGAGACGAGTTCTGACGATTCGTGGGTAACTGTGAAACAGCCGCATCGGCTGATGCAATCCAAAGATTTTAATTAGTATCTAGTGGTTTTTAGTGTACAAATTTGGTGTTACTTTGTGCAGTGAAGTGCCGCAGCGTGATATTAATATAAGAATCATTGAATTGTGTCGTTTTTAACACTGCTATTGTGTGTCGAGTGAGTTGTCACGTGAACAATTTGCTTTGACCTAATAGAGTCTTAAAACCTACGGCTTTGTTAAAAATAGTCTCCACAGAATCCTTAGGACATTAAAACGCTAAACACCGGCGTTTTATTGAGTGACTGTGACTTCGACTGACTTCGACTGTTGACTACACTTTATCAAACTAAACTTGACATTGGCAAAATTAAATGTGTCATGAACACAATTACAGGGCCATTTAAAAAAAAAAAAAATAAAAAAAAAAAAAAAAAAAAAAAAAAGAGACGAGTTCTGTCAAAACAACTTCCATCGGTCTCAAACGAAAGAATGGTCACTTCAAATTACGAAATGACGTTCTCAATCGTTTGGTTGAGTCTCAAAATTACTTCAATACTCAATGCTTTATTTGCGTTTCATTTCAAATTAGACCCTCAGTCAGTATCGACTTGACAAATTATGATATCGATAAAGCATTATCAACAGAGCAGCACTAAAATAGCTGTCAGTCCGCCATTTTATGTTCTAAACCGGCACGTTTTTTTTGTAGGTATTTCTGCTCTATATTTATAACTCATTGATATTAATCGTGGACTGATAAATATAATGTATTGTTGGAAAACCCAAAAAACAGATATTTTAGCTTTTTTTAATAAAAATTGTCTTATCATGTGAAATATTTTATTACTATTCTCTAAAAATCAAAAAAGGAAATGATTAAAACACATTTTAAATTATTGATACTTTGAAACGGACAAGAAATCATTGACAGATGTATTTTACGTGTTGCTAGCTTTAAAAGTATAATTACACATTTTAATTTCATTTAAAAAAAAAAAAAAAAAAAAAAAAAAAAAAAAAAAAAAAAAAAAAAAAAAAAAAAAAAAAAAAAAAAAAAAAAAAAAAAAAAAAGAAAGGATGGAATAGAATTTAGCGCAATTTGCGGTACGGTCCAGTCCCGGCTGTGGGGTATCCGACCGCGATTGCGCTGAGATGGACAGCCCAGGGTTTTGGTTAGGGCTAGAGTCCCACACACCACCTTGTCCCCCACGCCCCCACATGTGGCAAGGTGAAGGCCATGATGGTTTCCCCTGGGAAAAAAAATGGTAATAAAACATGGGAATTCCGATTAGCTTTGCTAGCTGTAAATTCTATTCCTAAGAATTTTTTTTGAACCTACTCTCAACTCGCAATCAAACAGACTATTAATAGAGAATAATCATGTGATCATGACCGAGTCATTTTAGGGTTGAAAGGGATACAATGACAGTTGTGGTGACCGAAATTCCGAATCAATCATAATCTTGGACCGATAAATACTATAATGTATTGTTGGAAAACCCCGAAAACAGATATTTTAGCTTTTTTTATATAAAAGTTAGTCTTATCATGTGGACTATTTATTTACTTCTCAAAAAATTAAAAAGGCAGAATTTATAAAACACATTAACTAAAATTTAATAGTAGACACATTTGAAACGGACCTAGAATCATGCACAGATGTATTTACGTTCTGTTGCTAGGCCCTTTAAAGTATAATACACATTTTTTTAAATTCCATTTATTTATTATCGAAACCAAACAGCTTTTTTACAGTTGTGCTTATTACGTTTTTATATTGACACTTATATAAATTACTGCATGTAAAGACTGTCTTTTTTATCAAAATGATAATGTCAAAATTGGTCAAAATAGAATCGGACAGTGCTTTTTTTTACACTTCATAGTTTTTTTTTAGTGTAGTAACATCAAACGTCTAAATTGGATTACAAATGGCGGCTATGTCCCCGTCTGAGGTACGTAAAAATAATTAAAAATATCCATATTTTCTCAATCTTAACACCATATCTCACACAGGAACGTGCAGCCAAAATTATCACAAATGTATAGGAAATATTTTCCCCGTGCTTGTCCAAGCA
The DNA here is from genome assembly GCA_014851415.1 of Cnaphalocrocis medinalis. Classification (NCBI taxonomy): domain Eukaryota; kingdom Metazoa; phylum Arthropoda; class Insecta; order Lepidoptera; family Crambidae; genus Cnaphalocrocis; species Cnaphalocrocis medinalis. The sequence continues at coordinate 14,334,236 of CM026287.1, read as the reverse complement.
AATTGTTTTTGGTGTTCTGACAGTTTCGCCTTTGGGTATTTTTTGTCAAAAATCTTATTGTTATGCTCTCGTTTCGCGAGTGTTTTAACTACAGTGTTTGTTTTAGCGGAGATTACAAAAGGAACTCATGTCCCTGATGAGGGAACCGCCGCCAGGAGTCACCGTGGACGGGGATCAGGCTAGTCAAAATCTTACACTGTAAGTTTGAGATCACTTTTCGGACCCCAACTGTTCCAATGACCTACTCAAACAATGGAAAATAATTTATTCTCAATCAGTATCTAGGATAAATCCACATCTCATTGAGAAGGACACTAAAAGGAAGACATTGAAATGTATTATCCTGTTCTATGATTTTTTATGGTCTAATTTCCTTATCATGTTTCGGACATCTCAAGCTTTCGTTATTGAATACGGTTGTCAATCCTGATTGTGTACCTACCTGATCCATTTTTTTTACGCCACATGTTAGTCTTGATTGTTAACATTTAATTAAACTAATCAGGTTAATCTGATGCTTAAATTAGTTTCATTCGTACTATTGGTGTTAACATTCGTTAAGAATTTAATTAACGCATATGTTTTAGATGTAGCATCAGTTACATCCCCCTTGACTAGCTTTTAATGCCTTTACTCATGCAGTCAGTGTGTCTGTAGGCCTTATTCAAATAAAATGAAGTATCACATTTCCTTGACCATTGTGTTTACCAAAGCATTGCAACATAATACCTATTGCAAGATTGCATTTACATTACATTGTATACTTTGTTATTTATTGTAGTCACCTCTTTATAATCCTTCCAGAAAATTAACAAATGGTGCAAATTTATTTTTAGTCATCAAAATAGAATACATTTTTAATATTTGGTTAGAACTGGCGCACCATCCGAAATATAAACCTTTTGGAACACCATTTAAATAATTCACTTTCACTACAGTTTGTTTTTTCTGAAGTTGATCAACTTCCTAGGCTTTCAATTTATCCATAAAATCTTCATACGTAATAATATTTAAATGGCTCCTTATGGCAGAATCAACAAAGCTATCACAAATATACTTAATAAATCAAAATATATCCCAGACACTGAACCAACACAAGTGTTCAGTGTAAGCCACACAAAAGTTTACCATATATGTCTGTATTGTTACAAACACTAATTAACAGACAATTTTAACTGTATTGATAACTTTTATGTGTAACAGGTGGACAGTTCATATGGAAGGGGTTCCTGGCACGCTATACGAAGGTGAAAAATTTGTACTTCAATTCAAATTCACGAACAAGTACCCGTTTGACTCTCCCGAGGTGAGTTAAAGTGAGCCCACATTTATGAGAAACTTTTTCCTTCCTGCATTACTAAATCTGTTTAATTACTTCTAGTCTTTTTATTAATTAAATTATAGAGAATGAGAATTGCTATGCAACAAGTCGAAAATGATGCAATAGCATTTGATTTTTTAATGGAATATATTTTTAGAACTATGAAAAATATATTATGGAGGTATAGTAATATGTTTTTCATAGTTCTAACATTTTGTGTTTGCCAGCAATTTTAGAATAAAGCCTGCCCCTTAGATGAATTCATGATATTATGGTGTCCCACATTTATGGTTCTTTTAAAATTGAAATAAATCTTTGAGCTCCTAACAATACATTAAGATTTATTTTCAGATGTTTATATTGGCTTTTTAATATGTTTTCTCTAATTTAATAATCTTATGTTCAGAGAGTTCTTGTTTCCAACAGGGACTGTTTGAAAGAATTCATGAAAACGTGGGCATTTAACCACGTTTTCTACTAATAATTTGTTGTACGACTTATGAAAATTCGTCGAAATTTTTTTCAACTCCCCATGCAAAATTAATAATAGACTACTGGCCCGTGTTGAAAAAATGATGGGTCATTTGAACCACCAGATGACCTATGTAGAACGATATAAGAGCATAAAATAATAAGATTCAGCATTATGCCGTCACTTGTAAGCTGTCCAACTGAGTGCAGGTGAGAATTCAAAAGTACAGGTAGAGTGGGTATATTTTGGTCATATATTTTTTGTACGGCATTCATTACTATCGATAGATCCATGAAAAATAATAAGACAACGCGTAGTGCCGTACAAAAATGGTGGTCCAAAAAGTCGGATTTTTCTTTTGATTTTCCGACAATTTCCAGGGTGAATTTGGTCATTTGATTTTGTACGGCATCAGTTTCATGCTATTTCAGTACTGCTTCTTATACATTATTCCGCAACGCCGTACAAAAATCATGCGACAATGGGGAAAAACCGAGGGTTGCAACCCCCTCTCTTTCCGTGGTACAAAGGGTGATTTGAAAAAGTACGGCTTTGGTTCCAAAACATTATCTGACACTTAAAAGTACTATTAAAAATAATGCCGTCAACAAATGATTGTTCATTTGAATGTATATCAATAATTATCTTAATTTCATCGTATTCTTGATTTATAAAGGTGTAAAATCATTTGATCCTGTACGGGAACTTTTTTTTTAACATGATAATGTAAAATACAATTGTTATATAGTATTGCCGTTCAAAAGAAACTGTTCTGAAAAAAATTATAGAGAAACACAAAACTGTAATTTTTCAAATTATTGAAGAAATTTAAATATCATACATTAATGAAATATAGCAGTTTTCTACATTGTATCTCATGTTTTAAATAGTATTAACATAAATAAATTAGGAAAAAATGATGCCGTACATTTTAATGCAGACCATATCTTTTAGGCTGATGAAAATGACGCTACTATCTAAAGGGTACTTTATGGCCATCTGATACAGTACGGTATTAATATATTTTTGAAGAGAACAATTGATAATATGATTAAATCACTATTAAGTGAAACGGTGTGTATATATATATCCAAAATTTTAACTGTCAACCACAGTATCAACAGTTTTGTATACTTTTTGGTTTACTATATACTTCGAACATTATTGATACATATATATAATTGATTTGTTTCATTGTAATGATGTGAAGAAATAAAACAATTATTTTTAAGAAAAATTTGATATTTTAATAATGATGATAATACAAAATATGGTTTTCCCCTTTGAACCAACGAAAATGTACGGCATATGAAAAAATATTATCTATGCATAAAATACTTTCGAAATAAATTAATTTGATGTTGTGTCAAATCACCCCGTGGACCACAGAAAGAGAGGGGGTTGCAACCCTCGGTTTTTCCCCTTGTCGCATGATTTTTGTACGGCGTTGCGGAATAATGTATTAGAAGCAGTACTGAAATAGCATGAAACGGATGCCGTACAAAATCAAATGATCAAATTCACCCTGGAAATTGTCGGAAAATCAAAAGAAAAATCCGACTTTTTGGACCACCATTTTTGTACGGCGTTGCGGAATAATGTATTAGAAGCAGTACTGAAATAGCATGAAACTGTCTTCTTATTTTCATGGATCTATCGCTAGTAATGAATGCCGTCAACAAACTAATATGACCAATATACCCACTCTCCCTGTACTTTTGAATTCTCACCTGCACCTCAGTTGGACAGCTTACAAGTGACGGCATTAATGCTGAATCTTATTATTTTTATGCTCTTTATATCGTTCTACATAGGTCATCTGGTGGTTCAAATGACCCATCATTTTTTTAACACGGGCCAGTAGTCTATAAGTTACGTAATGGACTTTTTGTGAGAAGTAGAATTTTTTTATGACAGTTTCTAAAAGTCATAGAAAAAAATATATTGTTCAGATTGCTTGCTAGGAGGAGGAAGTGATGTAAATGTTTAAGGATACCCTGTATAATATAAGATGAAAAACAGATACAACCAGAAAACAGCTCCATAATACATAGCGATAGAGCATACTAAATAAATATCTACTAAGTAGGTCATTTATATTAAATATTAATGTTTTATCGTCTATTCGTCATAAAGGATGGACTTACGCATTTACAATGTCACAATAGCTAACTGAACACTCAGAATATTTATTAAGCATTATGCTATTTAAATCGAAAATAGAATTTGAATAGGAATTCTCAACATAATAATAGTCAATTTCAACCCAAGAAAATCTTGGGATCAAATCTTTCAAGTTTCAAGAACGCGTCTTTGTGTTTAAAATTTTACAGTTTGAATCACTTGACTCTTTGAAAGAACAATGAAAGATGATCCTAGGCGTCAGAAGATAAGCAAAATAGCTGTAGAACTTCTTATGACCGTACCACTTTATAGACCACCTCTTTACTCTGGGGACATAAACAAGATGTATATTTTACTAAAATCAACATTTCAAAACCAGTTATACCGATGAGCCAGTCATTGCTAGTTTTTCAAACGCCTTTACATTATTGTTTGTTAATAATCAATGCTCTTGGTGGCGCAGTGGTTATTTTAATGTGACGGCTGCGCGTGGGGTCCCAGGTTCGACCCCCGGAGTCGGGCCAGAACTTGTACTTGTGTTTTTCTGTTGAGTTATTCTCAGTGTCAGCCTGTAGTCTGGGCGATATTGTACCCCGTGCCTCTGAATGAACGTTAAGTCTGATCCCTCTTTAGTCGTGTCACTTTGGTGTCCCATAAAAATATGGGGCAAGGGAATCGAAAGTGCACTTGTGTTTACGCACACAGTTGAGCACTATAATTCATCCTGCTTACGTTGCTCATCGTAAACATAGCCGAATCGGTAGAATCTTCTATACTATTTATAAAGAGATAACTTCTATAGACTACGACAAGGCTTATAGGTAAACCGAAAACACAAAAAGCTTGCGCGATGTAATTTAGCACAGCGCCATCTATTGGTTCATTTCTGAATTACGGTCCCAAAGCGAAGTGAGGGCGGGCCACTAGTTTTAATAATAAATAAGAAAGTCATTCATCACATTCATGTGCGATAACAGTTTAGATTTCTCTTCTAAAATTAATGTCTTCTTTGTGCAACAACAAGGAAGGAAAAATCTTCATAATGTATGCTTAATTTGTTCACAATTTAATGTGACTGTTCAATGTAACAATCTATAAATCAGTATGATTATGACGTGTCTTATGTAAAATTACGATCCGCCAGGTCAATAATTTTATATTTGCATCAAGGCCATCATGCAAAGTATTTAAACATAATAGTTTTGATATCGATTCTCTTAATATTATTTAACACTCTCGGTGTTAAGCGCTAATCGGGTATGGCGGAAGACAACCTAAAAATGTAGTTTCGTGTTAACGAATAATTCGAGATCTAAGTGCTTAATCCTGACTCGCTCAAGTGGACCTTTACTATTCTGTTACATTTAATTACATTTACAAAACACATAATAGTATTATATATAGTACTAGCGGCCGCCCGCGACTTCGTCCGCGTGGAAAAGTAACTTTTTACCCCCCTTTTAACCCCTTACAACCCCCTTTTCGCAATAAAAAGTAGCCTATGTCCTTTCTCAGGGTCTAGATCATCTGTATACCAAATTTCATTTAAATCCGTTCAGTAGTTTTGGCGTGAAAGAGTAACAGACAGACAGAATTACTTTCGCATTTATAATATTAGTATGGATACGTAGCCTTTGGAAATTAACTAATCTAAAAGTTATCCTTTCATTCTGTGTTCCGTGAAACAGACACCAATTTTGATAATAGTTTGAAGAGTGTTAAATTACGATAAAAATACACCAGTGGTTACGGATATAGTCTGTTCTCGATAAGTTAAAATGGTTAATGGCTGTATAGATTAAGCTGTTCTAAATTAAGACTCCACGCATTGACAATTTGAGATCACAAAGTTATTATATCTGCTAACTAATAGCATAAACTATACAAGGTTTATCTGTGAACATTTACATTTCCTTAAACACGTCTTCTGAACAATATTTGTTCCGACTTGAAAATTCGCATAAAAAAGTTTCAAATTTCACACAAAGTGACTTAAATTTTAATGGGGATTCGAAAAAAAGTTCGTCGTATTCAGAAGTAGAATGGTTAGTAGACGACGTGGTTACAGAGATGTATCTGTTTGGAGATACACATTGTATGTATGTAGTACCTCGTATGTATGTAGTACCTCGTACATACATATGTATTACCTTGTTATTCGATGTGGATTTCGTTGTTGACATTTCATTTCACACGATGGCGCTAATAGATCTTGTACACGAGATATAACATAGTTGCTAGGTTTCTTATGATTCGATGATCTTTACGAGTTGCGGAATGTGGTTCCCCTCGTATTCGCGGTATTCAAAATTAACACGCCTTCTATACGGTCCCGCGACGACTGAGGTCATTCTCGCCGGGGCGAGAGTACGGGCCTCGAGCCGAGGCTCTTTACCCGGGCTGCTTCTCCTGGCCCTCCCGGGTCCAGGGTGTGGTGGAGGTGGGCCGCGAGGAGTGGTGCCTCCTCAAGCGGCCGTTAACGGTCCCGCGTCGTTCGAATTCGAACATGTGTCATGTACAGTCAACTCTAAAAATATGTACACTTTAGGATCTTGTCAGAATACATGTGTCTATAAAAAGTAGAAATCGTTCGTATACATATGTATTGTGACAAGTACCTAAAGTGTATACATATTTTTGGAGTTGACTGTACCTATGTCAAATCTGTGTGCGTATCTCTACCATTAGTGTAACCATGATACAGTTGGTCTTTTCCCCTGTTGAAGTCCCCAAGAAGTCAGTCGCTTCATTGTAATTGGGATAAGGAAAAAAAATAGTAAGACTCCTCAAATCCTGAATCATGGTCTAAGCGCACCCCAAGCTCCAAAGCGACAGGACGCAGACGGAAATTGCACACTAAGATGAAAAAGAGCATAATATCCAAATAAATGGGAACTTCTCATAATTAAAAACAGAGTTTATAATGTTGCACTACGCCTATACATACAGATACTATTTATAGTCGGATGTTATGATGAAGGTCTTCTTGTAATTTACATTATTATTGTTTTATGTTAAAGGTGACGTTCATAGGCAACAATATTCCGGTTCACCCCCACGTGTACTCGAATGGACACATCTGTCTCTCGATACTGACCGACGACTGGTCGCCGGCGCTGTCGGTGCAGTCCGTCTGCCTCTCCATCGTGTCTATGCTCAGTAGCTGTAAGGAGAAGGTGAGTGTTGACCCACATGTGGCACAAGGGACACGTGTGTCTAGATTGACAGATGTGTCCACTATGCAGATACTGGACACATCTGTCTCTTCACAGTGGACACATCTGTTTCTCCACAGTGGACACATCTGTGACCAGCATCGGGTCACATATGATTGTCAAAACTGGACACCACTGTGTTTCCATACTGGACACATCTGTCAATCAAAGTCGATACTCGTCACATCTTTTTTTCGATACTGACCGGTAATTGTTCCCTGCTTGGTGCAGTCGATCTGCCTTTTTAAATTTTTTGGAAAACACCAATCACATTGACCTGTCGGTTTTCATTTAAGAAGCAAATCTTTTTGATGTAGAACTTATCATAATTAAAACAAAGTTTTAAAATACTGGTTTTTATGTTTCAGAAGCGGCCTCCAGATAATTCACTATACGTTAAAACATGCAACAAAAATCCTAAAAAAACAAAATGGTGGTATCATGGTGAGTATTTTTGAACTGATTTCCCGAAGATATTCTTTTTGTCTAAGGCGGGTAGCACACTGCTAGAGTCGAGGCGGAGTCAAGGCACAGTCGAGGCGGTGGTGTGATATAAGAGTCGAGGCGGAGGTGCAGAGCATCGTTTAGGCGGGTAGCACACTGCCAGAGTCGAGGCGGAGTCGAGGCACAGTCGAGGCGGTGGTGTGATATAAGAGTCGAGGCGGAGGTGCAGCGCATCGTTTACACCCATTCAATATGGAATCGTGATGAATGGATGAAAAATGGCGTCGGGGTCGGGGCGGCGGCGTGCCGTGCGCCCGCGCCGCGTCGCCGACTCGACCCTGCACCTCCGCCGCCTCGACTGCGCCGCGACTCTGGCAGTATGCGTTGACATATTTGATTGTATAGAAAAGTCAGAGGCGGTGCGCCTCTTGAACGCTTCCGCCTCGACTCTTGAGTGTGTGTGCGACTCGCCTAAGTGGGGTCGCGAGTCGAGATAATAACTACTTCAGTAAAAAATAATAAAAATTTAATCCTATGCTATGGATATGTGGATAAATGTCACGTATTAATATTGTAACATATGAACACAATATACATCGCGAAATGTTTTTGATGTGGTTGCATCATGAAAAAGTTTGAGAAACAAAATTATTTGAACATAATTAATCATAACAATAAAAATTGCATTTTTATCTCTTAATAATTTTACAAAATTATCGTACAAAGAACATGGAATGCAACCTTACATAAATTTCCCTTTATCTTATCTATGACATACAAGTTTAATCCGTCACCTATATTTAATCAAAGTGTTTGTACATACAGCCGCATGTTGGGTAATACAATTTGTCGATTCTTTTATACGATTCTCACCTTTATGCCCAATAGCAATACGATGAGTGAGATGAGATGATGATTATCCGCACAATGTGTGCTGCTCTAAAGCATTAACATTCGCCGTGGGAGAGCCACGTTTCGGCATGAATGGGCAGGCTTGACCGGAGTGATACCATGGTCTGGCCTCTCAAAACACCGGCATAAAGCAGCGCCTGCGCTGTGTTTCTGGTACCCTCACTCACTTGAGTGAGGGTACCAGAGGCCCAACCGGAGGGATAGGAGTTAAAATGTTGGCAGCGCAATTGTGACTCCATTAGTGTTGCTATGGATAGGGGTAATAATTGCTTACCATCAGGTGATCCATCTGCCACCTATCACAAAATAAACCCATAAAAAGGCCAATACAAGGCTTTTCACAGGCAAGCATGGCCCACCTTTAGACCTCATCTTTACTTAACATCAGGTATGATTGAGGTCAAATGCTTGTCTGTCGTAGAATTTTAAAAAATATGCCAGATTTGTATGGACCTATTTCATTTTTCAAATCTTATTATTATTCTACAATCTAGCATATTCTAATAATAGAAATTATTTTCAGATGATTCCGTGTAACCCCACCCCGCGTCGCTGTATCGAGCATGGACGATAAAATCTCAGTATGTGATAAGTGTTATATCTGTACGGTATGTTATTACGTTATGTACATACGTGTGAGCGCGGGTGCGTGCGTGGTCGCAGTCGCCCCGCGGGGCGCAGCACGGAACCACACTATTTTTATCAACCAGGTATAAAGTCAAGAAGTCGTGGCAACGGAGTTCCTAAGGAGTTACCACGCCCTATGAAATGAACGGCAGTGGCGCCCCTTCACGGCTGTATTGACAAATAATGAAACTCGTTTCATAAATTGGTGCGAAATGGTTAAATTCGCTTTTGGAGTAGGGATGTTGAAGATACGATATTGATACTTATTTTAAAATTGTAACTGGCAGGTGAAAAACATATTTATGTATAACAAAATAACATATGTCCGAGTCTGTTAAAGCTTTTTATGCGTGTAATAAGAATGGCATCGACTTTCAGTCGTCCCCAATATTCTATCTCTAGTCAACGATAGATCTATGGTCTATTGATTGTAGGCTATCTCTCTTACAATATTCAGTTCATATAAAACAATTTGATATACCCAATTATTTTCTATGTATGTTATATGATAATAAAAAATGCATAATACAATTTATTTAGTTTAAAAAATTCAAAACAAGTCAGATGCGGTATGCACTTGAATCACATGAAATGTAATTTTATCATAGACAAGACTCTTTGACATCTGTCATTCGTTTGGGACCAGAAAATCACAGATTTGTTTGTTTTCCTATAAAGGAAAGGCAAATGGTACGGAGCCCATACATCCAAAACACTACAAAATTTAGTTAACTACTTTTTTTTAATTATCTCTAGTAAAAAAACCACAGATTGAATATTGGGCACGGCGGTTATTACTTTTAATTTGTTTAAAAATGGCTTTTGTGCATAAAAAAGTGACTGCGAGAGTACGGTTATGCGGCTCACGATCTTCCAAAATAGGGCGGAGCGAATCTGTGAAATAGAGACTTAATTCAAGAAATGTAGAAAAGTAATTTAGAATCTATGGAGATGTGGAGTAAGGGGCTTACACATAGTGACTTTTTGTCGCGATAGACACTCGCATTTAATAGCCTTTAGGTGGCTCCGTCAATATAATAAACAATACTATAAATATATAAAATTTATTCTGACCTTTAACAGCGTGCAATAATTACAGTATGTGCTCGACTGTCTGTGAACCGTATACCCTTCATATAAGGTTCAAAACCAATTAACTGTATTTATACCTACTGCCACATGGATTATTAGATATCTGAGATACATACAAAAGTCGCTATGTGTAAGAGCCCTAAGGTCCTACTGTGCATATCTTACCCTCCCCTCGTCTCGGGGAGAAAGGGCCTAAGTCGGTGCCGTTGGCAAAATAGTCTGGCAAATGGCTGTATTGTATGAAATTGGGAGTGGCTATGTATGTCTCACATGTATTAATAGACTGCGAAGCCAAGGAATACCGATTGTAAGCTTCATAGTAGTGTGCAGCTAACCATAAGCGTAATACTATTTTCCAAAGTGATAAAATCGACCTTACGTACAAGGCAATAAGATTGTTTTTTTTTTTCACTTCGCAAAATTTTCTTGCGTTTATAATTAGGAGGGCAGATCTACTATCGATGTTGAAAGTTAGGCGATACCGGTTCTATCGAAACATTACGACACTAAGTATGAACATTCGACTTATTACAACTGTTGATGTCACGTAGGGTTGCCAGGTCTGTAAAACAAAAACTAATTTTCAGACCTAATTATACAATTCTTTTCGTGCTTGCTGTAAACCATATGGAACGAATAATTCTAAAGAAATGGTCAAATATAAAAAGCTGTGGAAGGCATGGTTAAAAAGCATGTAAATGTTCACAGATACACCCTATCCCATACGGGTATTTGTGATTTGATTTATACTTATGTACTTGAAGATTTTTGCAAATAAACGTGGACGAATGGCTTTATTTTTACGCTTGGCAACCCTAGTTAGATCTATATTTTTACCTTCATCTATTTGACATCGTGAACATACCATAATTGCTATCGCCCAATTTTTACTATAGATGGTAGCTATTGAAATTTCGACTAAATACACGCCTCTCGGATTTGACAATATTGTGTGTGTGAGTCTATGAGAAAACTATATTTTTCGGCTAACGGCTTGGAGAATAAACAAGTGTCATGTTTCAAAAATAATGCTATTACCAGCTTTGGCTTTTCGTATTTACACGTGTGATCAAACTTTATAAGCTGGGGTTCTTTTATCTCACTTCTTATTTCCATCGAAAATGAAACCGAACATTAAGACTTTTTCATTTAATATTAGGTAGCAATTGAATGCTGGTCATTCTACATGATTCTTCTGAAATATTAGTTTCCCATCATAATACATTTTATGTATCATAACGGCGTTGTTTTTCAAAATGATAAAAGGAGTACCTTTTAGAAAAGCACGTCTCAATATTACTCGGTTCTTTTTTTATAATCTCCGCCCCATCAAAAAAGCTGCTCCGAGCTGCTGCCTAGCCAGTTTATTCGGCTTGTCATGCGAGCTAGCTCGTACGAGTTACTCGTAAGTGACGGCCAAACTGCGCAAGTTACTGCAGTGCAAAACAGTTTCTGTCCGACTAGTATGCTCGCTATAGACTAGTCTACAAACATGCCATATTTTAAAACGAAAAAGAGATTTTAAAATATACCTATAGTTTCCCAATTTTTAATGTTGCATAAAATTATCTAATCAATGCAATTTTATTCCATGAAGTTCAATATAAAGACCTACGAATTATGTAATGTGGTTGATAATGTAATTTGAAAGCAAAGTTTTGGATACCAGATTCACTTCCAAATTAATATGTTTGAATCAAGAATAAATTCTGGCAAATATTGGCATTTTTTTGTTTAAAGATGCTTTAATGAATACATGGCATTTTGGATAAATAGAATTACGAAAATATCATAGTAATTATTCTCTTGAGATTAGGTTTTTTAAATATTCAAAATTAATATTTTAAAATTTCTGCGTATCTTTTTCACAACGTACATAATTGCATATCGTGGCGCTAATGTAATAGTCCGGTTGGTCTGTTAATCCCTGACTAGCTTACTAATATGTATCTACCGACTCTGATGATCAAATAATATCATGTTAACGCAAATAAAGCCGGTCGTCGGAAGTTTACGGAATCATTCCCCAAGTTCATTTTTGAATACATGACCAAATGAATTATCCAATCTGGAATGCGAGGTATATTTTTGGCATGAAAAAATGGTGTCGCGACGTTAGCCTAATATGCATACTAATATATCTTCGAGTGCTGTAGTCAAATGAATAATTAATTTTACGTTTATATAAATTAACTTCTTATTTTCACAGAATTATATTACTACACGTCTGTTAGCTGGCTAGTCAATGATATGTGAAAGAAATATGCGAAAATTATTTAAAAGACATGTAGAAGTTGGTTGTATGTAAATACTGGTATTTTTATATTAATATATTTGTTTTGTCCATAATTTGAACAATCTTTGGTCGCAGATTTTATTTCACCCGTTCATTATTCTATTATAATGTAACTTTGTATTTTCATCTGTAATATACATTTGTTAATCTTTATTTTGTTATTAAATCGAATATCCAATATTTTTTGTAATGCACAACCTAATACTCCCATATCTTTGAATAATATGTAAAATGTTGCTACCCAAAAATAATGCGTCAAGAAAGTCTTGAAAGCGGATTATTGCGGAACTGAGTACTCATATTTTATAATCGATGGGGTTACCATACCCTATGGTATAAGTGGCAGTGGCGCCATCTGTTAATTTCAAGACTTTATTGACACATTATATGGTTGATTGTACCCAAACCAAACATTATGTCAAGTGGAACAAAAATATTGAAAGAAATCACTATTTCAATAGAATTAGCTTCAAAGCTGTGGTAAATTATACAATAAAAGCGCGTTTATATTGAAGCGATGTATATTTGTATAACTTTTAAACTACTGATACAGATGAAACCAAAACTGGGATGGAAGGTCAATTACATCCACAAATGGTAAAAATAGGTATTACAAGAGTTTTTAAACCTGTACATGTTAATGTTAACGGAAAAGGCTGGGGTCTTGAGTTTTTTGGCTGATTTGTATTCTTATACCGTTAGTTATTTTGATTAGAAAATGTAAAATTACAGCCACAATTTTAGACATTATTTGTATCATACTGCATAGTTCCATCCCAGAGGAATTAGTTTTTACTGCTATTTTTCTATATTTAGATCTGTTTTTGAGACATAATATAGGGTGTATTTCTAAAAGCTTATACGTTAAAAAAATCTTTAAAAATACACTATCTTTGTATGTAATGAAGAAAAAAAAGTAATGATCTTGTAATAAAATCTGTAAAAATAATGAGTTTTTAGAAATGCACGTCATATATTTTTACGTTATGTCTGTTTTTTTATAATATTCAAAATGAAGGATGGCTCAAGATTTTTTGTAAAAGGTCTAAATATAGGAATAAATTTGAGTATTATTTTAAAACAATTTCGAAATTCAGTAAACATTGTACGGGTGCTATTCTTACGTAGACTTGCGTCAAGTATTGAGTGAATATTATTTTCGAGTAAATTGAAAGTTTCAGTGTTATACTAGCAAAACATTCCTCTATTATTATAAATTGTTGGTGACGCGTACTAAATATTGTTTTACAGAAACGTGACAATGCATTATAATTGTGTATTAAAACGGAACCTGCTTAATTTATTGAAATAAAAATATAGTTAAATATGATTTTGTGGTTTTATTAAGGTTTAAAGATTCTTTATTTCTCAATAAAAACATATTGTCACTTACTTGAGAACATAAAAATACAGTAAAGTAAATAGTAATTTTACAATCGTTCGCGCCGATTGCACTAGTCTAATGCGTTAAGGGTCTTGAAAATGGATTTTCTATCCTATGGGGTTACCATACCCTCTGACATAAGTCAGTGGCGCCATCAATTAATTTCATGACTTTATTATTTATTTAAAATAGCAACACAAAGAAAAAGACCCCGGGCCGTCTCTGCTTTATCGAAAAACTACCCTTACTATGGTGAAGCAAAAAAAAGCGTGTTTTAAGATTTTAAACAGTTTTATTTTGTTACTATCCTGGTTTTGAAATGAAACATGATTTAATCGAGACTTGTGTAATAGTAGTTGTAGCAGAATGCAATAATAAGGTACAGTCGAGTTCAAAAATATGTATACACTTTAGGACCTTGTCACAGTAAATATGTATAACAAAACGACTTCCACTTTCTTATAAATATGTATTGTGACAAGGTCCTAAAGTGCATACATATTTTTGAACTCGACTTCCTACAACATTACTACATTAAATTAAAATAGTCCATACCAGTTTTATCAATCGCAATATTTACAATAAAATATATTTCATGTTTTTAGTGTGGGGGGTTTTAATTTTCTTATTGAAACTGACGACAGTACAAATAATTTACAGACAACACAAGGTACAGACAGCCACGAATCAGATTAATACAACCTGTCAAACCTAACCTACCCTAACGTGTTTAGCATTAAGGCGAAAATAGACTGATAAAATTTGACAATGATTCTGTGGTGGGTAGTGGAACAATTCGCATTATTAATATGGTGTTATTTTGTGCAGTGAAATGCCGCAAAGTGATATTAATATAAGAATCATGGAATTCTATCGTTTCTAATACTGCTATTGAGTCTCAAGTGTCATGTGAACGACTTGCTTTGACCTAATAGGTAGCCTCGACAGAATCCATAGTTCGACGCTAAACACCGGCATTTTATTGAGTGGCCGTGATTTTGACTGACTTCGACAGTTGACTACACTCATTTTTACCTTGGGAGAGCCACGCTTCGGCATGAATGCGCCGGCTCGACCACCTTACAGGTGTTTAAGGGCGGCGGCTATCGCTTATCATCAGGTGATCCGTCTACTCGTCTGCCACCTATCACATGAAAAAAAAACAGTATTTCACTTGACATTGGCAAAGTTTTCCTCTCATAACGGAGGGTAGAGTTTGGGGTAGAGCATTATTAAAAAAAAACTTTATAATACATTGATATGTGGCTGTCCGTACTGTTGAGGTATAAATTTTAGTTCATTTCTATCATTTGAACACGTACCAATAACTTAATGTAGAGCTTGAGTTCAAGAAACAGTTACAAACAGTCGGTCTATTGGCAAACAATATATAAAGATGTAATAAAATATAAATTACAGGGTGTACCTGTGAACATTTAAATTTCTTTAACCATGTGTTCTATCAATCATTCTGAACAGCATTTGTTCAACAACTTTACGAAATTCATCAAATAATTCACGTGACCGACTTGGTATGGAAAGATGAATCTTTTTAATTTTCAAAAGTCGTAGTACAAATGTTGTTTAGAATGGTTGTCAGCCAACCGCGGTTAATTAAAGTGATGTAAATATTCACAAATACATCCTGTATGTTATTTACATAAAAGTTTAATTCATTTCAATGTGGCGACTGTTGTTAATTTAATGATATGCCTAAATTATTCCTATTATAATACATGAACGATTTATAACAAATTAAATTTATATTGTACAGTGTTTTTGTATTTTATCCGCCAAAAGAACTTTGTCAGCCTATAAAATAATTGAAGTTTAAAAAATGTTGATTTACAAACGCGAATAAAACTTCCTATAACTACACTATGTTACAAAATAATATAATAGATTGAAATAAATAAATAAATATGTATTTATTTACAAAGTGACTTATAATAAATGTTTCAGATATTTTTTTATTGATAGGTAGCAGACAGATCACCTGGCCCCCAATTCTCATGCTATAGAAAACAGACAATATCGTGAAAACTTAGTTTTTTTTTATGTATAGTTTTCGCCTGATATTCTCTGTCTTTTCATATCAAAAATCACGAGAATTGGGGGCCAGACAGGCCCCTTTTCTCTTATAAAATAAGTATTTGCCTTTTAAACAGGTCGATACTTATTTTAATAAGGGTGGCAGGTTTTAATAGGTAAATTTATTTTCGCCTTGTTACAGAAACTCGGAACATCTACAAGTGTTTTATTTATTCGAGAATTAAATTTTGTACTTTTTATGTTAAAATAACAATTACGTTAAAATATTAATTATAATTTAGGTTCAAATTAAATAGGTTACAATATGCAAATCCTTTTACATTACAAAAATAAATGCCAACATTAGCCAGTACAAACACCAACACATCAAACTAAATCTGGCTTTCTTTTCATCAATACTAAACTTTATCTGCATCACATTCACTTCAATATCAATTAACAGTCGTGGCCAGATTGATCTGTTGTTGTGTGTACCAGGTACAACTATAAATAATAAACTATTATTAATGATTAATAAATAATAATAAACTGGATAATTTGCAATATGAATATTATCTTATACACCTTGCTTTTTAACTGTCTTAACTCACTTCTCAGGGGCATTATACTGATGAAAACAATCATTTTTCACACACCAAGATGAGAGAGGCTGCAAACTTCACATAATTCAGTTTTAACAACTACTTTCTAAAGGTATGAAATTAAATACTATCTACCTAGGTAATTGAGATTGCCTATTCTTTTTAATGCCCTTATCACCTAGCTCACCACAACCAAAAATGCTCAAATTCGATGCAAAATCACATTAGAACGCGTTTGTTTTCATATATTTTAACTCGAGTGTTCGAGGTGAACGAGACTAAAATATTGAGGATATAAAACAAAACATTAAATAAATAAATTTAAGAAAATTAACTAAGATATTAAAAGTAAAACAACGACTAACTTTGAGTTTAGTGATAAAAGATAACAAACGAAATACATAAAATGATCAATAAAAAAACCAATGTTTAATCAAGAAACACAGAAATCCAGTCTTCACATTACAATCTTAACAAACAATAATTAGCCAAAAGGATTGTATTTTTTCCATAAATCCTGATAACTACATGCGCCACTATAAGTGAAAGGAGTTATCCAACTAGGTAGTTGCGTAAAATTGCCTTCCTCATGCACGACTTTAATGCGTAAAGAAAGTTTTGAAAACGGATTTTTGGGGAACTAACTGAGTTCAAATGTTTTATAACCGACTAGTGGCCCGCCCTCACTTCGTTTCGGGTCCGTAATTCATAAATGAGCCAATAGATGGCGCTGTGTCCAATTACATCGCGCAAGCGTTTCGTGTTTTCGGTTTACCTATAAGCCTTGTCGTTGTCTATAGAAGTTATCTCTTTATAATTAGTATAGAAGATGGGGTTACCATACCCTATGACATAAGCGGCAGTGGCGCCATCAAGTGCTCTCACGACTTTATTGACACATTATAAGCCGTGATGTTAATTCCGGCCCTTAAAATCGAATTGCTTAAAAACAAGTCCATAAAACCTTCATTTTGGTTTTGGACAGTTAAAAGTACATTTGCATTGTAATTAAAATAACATTTTTTCCATGCCTACATATTGAGAGCTGTGCTCCCAAAGCTTGCACAACCTTGTTGGGCGTTTATCCCGCACGTGCTGTCAATAACCTACGGCTTATTATGTACGTTTTAACGTCGTAAGACCCAAAAAAGTCTTTTAAGATGCACAAAACAATTGATTTTCTATAGTGTCTGCTGCCGACGATAAGCAAATAAATATGGGTGTGTTCCCCATCATAAAACAGACCAAAAGAAAGCCTAAGTATGTACTTACAGTAAAAGGAGTGTTTTTTTCACTTCATTTAGTCATTTTTGTGCAACAATTTAGTTGCCTTTACTTATACACTCTCGAGGGAGGGCCGAGTAAAAATAAAATTTCGAATTTATCGAACATAGTTCGGGTTTGTGATCACCAATTTATGCAAGCGTTGTGATTAAGCCTAATCCCATCATAGTAGCGATGACTTGATTTCTATGATGGAAGCCTTTGCCTTTGCCCTGCAGAGGGACAGTATACGGGCCGATACTTTACTTTTACACATACTATTGGCTCGCCCTCAATTTGATTCGGGGATTAATTTTACTATTAGTTCCAAACGTTAGTAATAGATGGCGTTGAGCGTCGATTACATCCCGCAAGTGTTTCTACCTATAAGCCTTGTCGTTATCTATAGAATTTACCTCTTTATAAATAGTATAGATAACGAGAGAGTTGTACGGGATTTTAGGATTTTTAATTTGTATTTATTAAACTTAACTTATCTAAGTCGAATCATAAAAATTGTGTCGTCATTTCTTGGGCATAAAAGTTAATTTCCATTCCATAGCCATGACAAATGCAGATTAATCCGCCCCATGTCCTTACCCCAACAAATTCGTAACAATAGGAACAAATCCCTTAATTCTCCGAACATACCTTAACTACTTCTACTTGGCACGTCTAAGGCAACGACGTAAGTATCTTTGGCATCTTGCTCAAGTAATAATCGTGGTCGTGTCGTGTGGCTAGGATGCCGTCGCTTACGATGACTTCCCCGTTCGACGAGTAGTCAACGTATTCTCCTTTGGCTGTTGTCATTTTTCCGTTTGCCGCTTTGAGTATAGCGTCTCCGGCGCATAGGTCCCATTTCTTGATAGCTGTGAAAATTTAGGAGACATATAAATTCTCGCAAGATCTACGATTTAAATCTTTGGCTGCGGGAACTTGGTTTCACAATCGATTAAAACGAGAGTCAATATTTTTACTTAAGTGACAATTAAGGGTTAATTAACGTCTCTGAGTGCTGCAGTAACCGCTTCAGAAGACATTATTTACCCACCTGTCGCATGGAAGTAGACATCATATGTGCCGTTGACGACACTCATGACTTTGAAGCCGGCACCCCCGGCAGGGGTCACAGTGGTCTTCGGTCCGAAAGCTTCTTTGGCTAGCTCCGCTACCTTCCCTGGATGTGAGCGGGATACAACTACTTTCGGATGATCTTTGTTTTCTTCTTGCTGAAATAATTTAAGTTGTCATATTTTTATGCACTTTTTTTTTTATGTGATAGGTAGCAGACGAGCAGGCGGATTACCTGATGGTAACCAATTGCCGCCGTCCATGGACACATGCAACACCAGTGGAGTCACAAGTGCGCTGCTAACCCTTTATCCCCTTCCCCCCCGATGGGCCTCCGGTACCCTCACTCACTCGGCGAAACACAGCACAGGAGCTACTTCACGACGGTTTTCTGTGAGGCAGTGGTATATCACTCCCGTCGAGCCGGCCCATTCATGCCTATTTCCCACATCGTTAACATTTTTTAATTATTTTTTTTTTATATTGATAGGTAGGAGACGAGCAGGCGGATCACCTGATGGTAAGCAATTGCCGCCACCCATGGACACCTGCAACACCAGTAGGGTCACAAGGTGCTGCCAACAAATCCAAATTCTTATCGTCCTTTTATTTTGTAATAATAATTGTGTAATCCAAAATAAGCAAAATAAAAATCTGCTGTTCCATACATTATTGCCTGGTGTAAAGACGTCTTTGAGACATATTTGGACGAGCTCCAGGTCAATATAACTGGCAAGAAGGCCTTGTTTCGGAGGCCAAGACCCTGTTTGGTTGCTGAATTATAGTTAGTATACATACTTACATAATTACTCTGTTGGTAAGTAAGTAAATACTATATTAATTTAAATTAAAAACTTAAATAAACAGAAAATTTTAGTTTTTACAAAGTTTCAATTTACAGCACCAAAATTAATTAGACTACCTACAAGCACTTCAATCAATACAAGAAAACCTATTTATTATAACATGTTGCGATTTGCACGCTCAAAATTACTAGGTACCATAGAGTAGTTGTAAATCTAGTGATAAGCTGTTTCAACATTTGTTGAATGCAGCGGTTGACAAACATTATTGGTGATGGAATCCTTTTGAAAACGAAACTCTAGACAATACACTAAAATAAAAAATATCTAGTATTTTAGTCTAAGGGTGAAAGTTACTGTTGCAATAATTGAATTGACATTAATGCATTTCTACCAATTGATCATTGTCTGCTATGTAGCCAAATAAATAAATAAATCGCCATTACTTACATGTGGCACATTAGCAATGTTATCGGAAGGCTTCTTTGTCAACCAGCCCCAGTAGGTGCGAGGTGGGAACGGGTAGTGTATCACACCTATGATCGGAACCCCTCTAATGGCAACGCAGACCATTGTAGTCACATATTGATACAGTGACTCTGAAACATGAAATTAATACAAAATTCTCATAGGTGGCCTTCCATTTTACTTTTGCATAAAAAAATGGTAATAATTGTGTTTGAATTCTGACTGAAACAATTAACATCAAAAATACAGAAAACAAAAATCATCATTACCTGTGTACTCTTGAGTAGCATCTAATGGATCAATCCAAATGGTAACCTCATTACCATAAGTATGTTCATCATTCAAGAAGTCTATTGACTTGTGCTCCAACAGCTGGGCCTCCACGTCCAGCGCCCCCTGCTGCTCACAAGCCGAGTCACTGCTCGAGTGCTCCTCAGATATTATACTCAACTTTGGAAACGTATTCTTCAAACTATAATACATCGCGCAATGTGACGCGTAATCCGCGTCCGTCACCGGGTCATTCGCACCTTCCTGCGTCTTCCCTTTACTCTTCACGTGCAGCTCATGGTTCTTCCCCTCTATCACCTTCTTACCGCCCCGCTCAGCCGCCAGAATCGACGCTTTTAATAAACTTTTCAAATTCACAAAATCACTTTTGTCAGTCGGATAATTCGCGCCGCCTGAGCGCCAATATATAATAAGAAACAATATAAAAGCTAACGTGAAACATGCGAATTTGTTCACCCTTAAAGTTCCACCGAAATTCATTGTGGTAATTGGAGTAAACACAGGTATTTATTGTTTATTTTTGTCACAAAAACACTTGCGATTTCTTCCCCAAAAACAGCCCTTCAATGACAGTCATTGACGTTTTTCTTTTTTATTTGAAATATTATTGTGGTAAAGTCAATAAAGATTTTATGAAGCCCTATTGTGGCGCTCATCTAGCCATTGCATTAAAATATTTTCGTTTTTTTTTTCTTTTAACCGCATGTTTTTTAGCTTTATAGTATTATATTCTATAGTCTATACTCTCCTTCACTTCCGGTTGTCAAAAGTAATTTTAAATTGTCAATGTCAAAATCGGTGCCGTTCAGTTTCGCCACAGAAAACAGTGATTAAAATTGAATTTAGCTTTAATTTCGTCCCATAAAAACTGACTGTGAATTTACTATAAATTTTTTACTTATCCGGAAACAAAATAAGCTAAAAAAATGATCTTAATTGACATGTATGATATGGTAAGTACAGTTCACAAAATCTCGATTTTACACCGAGATGTAATGACTAATTGATTAACTTTTATTGCAGGCTAGCTGGTGGACTCTAGTCATAGCTGTGCAGGTGATTGTCGGCTCCGTTTATTTTATGTGGACCAAGAAAAAGAGTTCAAAATCCTGTGACCCACTGGCTTGTAATGGGAAAACAGTTGAATGGAAGCCTTTGCCGCTAATAGAGCACGACGTGGTAGTGGAGGAGCCGCCCTTGTTGGGTAAAATAGATGAAAATGTGTTAAACGTTGGTGCTACAAGCTTTTTATGCCTAGACAAGGAAGAAAAGATAATAGAAAGTGCATTGGAGTCATTGAATAAGTATGGCGTTGGTTCCTGTGGCCCTCGGGGGTTCTACGGCACGATCGATGTGCACCTGGAGCTGGAGGAGCGTCTGGCTAAGTTTATGGAAGTAGAAGAGACCTGTGTGTACTCTTATGGATTTTCTACAATAGCCAGTGCAATACCTGCTTATGCTAAGCGAGGAGACATTGTTTTTGCGTAAGTAACCATCCATTTGTTATCGCCTATCATCAAATAGATTTTAACAGCTTTCTTTCAATGCCATTTTACAAAACTTTCCTTATATTATGTAGGTATAGCTGGAGGCACGAAAGTATAGCCATGACCGTTATTTTGCGCACTTGTAAAAAAAAGGCTTTCTATCAAAATTGGTTTCTGCGCACTCTAGATCATAACAACACTTTCTTACCTTGGACTATACAGGCTTTATATTTCAATATATTATGCTATCAGGCTTTTAAATCCAAGTTTATATTCTATTTAACATGTGTCACCCCTAAATTCAAATATGGCACCTCTACATAAAGTTTACCTAGAAAGAGCTATAATATATTTTTTATCCTAATTTTCCAGAGATGAATGTGTATGGTTTGCAATCCAAAAAGGTTTAGATGCAGCCCGCAGCACTGTCCGCTATTTCAAACACAATAATATGGATCACCTTGAAGAACTTCTGTCAGCGGCCGCCATGAAGAAGGAGCTGAACCCCCGGAGACGAGCCTTTCTCATTGCTGAAGCAGTCTACTTCAATACCGGAGAGATGTGCCCTTTGAACAGGCTGGTGGAGTTGGCTCGCAAATTCAAGTTACGGATTATTTTGGATGAAAGCTTGAGTATTGGTGTAAGTAATTTATCTAGATTTGGCATATTAATTTCCTGCTAAATGCAAAAAAAAAACAGATATATGCATAGTAGGTTGGTGAAACAGATATTTTTTTTTTTAAATAATCTTATTTCTTCAATTGGGAATAGTTTGGTAACATAATTTTTTACGTGACCTAGGTAAATTATTTAATGTTACTTTCTTAATTTTCATAAAATGAATTCAACATTATTTATATTTTGAATTTATTATACTAGAAGCGACAAACAAGCTAGTGGTTCACCTGTTGGTAAGTAATCACCGCCGCCCATGAAAATACATATTATGTATGGTGACTAACACAAGACTGTTGACTGACGCATTCTCTCTCTGTGATCACTACCTCATGACCGAGGATTATGGTCATCAGTGAATGTGGATACATTGCACTTCGTTTGTGTTATCTGGTGAATGGCGTATTAGTGTGAGTCAATCTGGACAAGTAAATAAGAACTTAAGTTGAAAAGGTGCTTGTCTAAAATTTTTTATTTAAACATAATTCCAGGTTCTAGGAAAAAACGGGAGAGGCCTGAACTGAACATCTGAACATTCCCCGCGAGGAGATAGACCTGATCGTTGGCTCGTTGGAGCACTCGTTCGCTTCCGTCGGCGGGTTCTGCGCCGGCACTCACTTCATAGTGGAACATCAGCGGCTCTCGGGCTTGGGTATGAGATGCATTTTGTTAAGTACTTATTTCTTGTTAAGTTGAGCGTGGGAAAACCACGCTTTGTCGTGAATGGGTCGATTCTATGCAAGTGATCATAACATAATTGAACTCCTCTAAACGCATTCACTTTACTTTTATCTCACATCTTTTGAAGAGAAGAAGCTAAATCGTCACGTTACCCGGATTTCACTTTAATCACAAATTATTAATGAACTGTCTATCCTTGATTTATCGAAATGCAGTTATCTTTACCATTGTTGTAATAGCGATATTAAGATTAGCCTTATATAGATAAGGTAAAAACCGGATGGATATGTAGGTATGCAAACTATATAATATATGATTATACTTACTTACAACTTGATGTTTCCTTATATTATTTGCGTTATCTATAATTTAAAAATTTTATGGTAAATGGCTATGCAAAAAATGCATGGACACTATCCTCACATGACATTAGTTTTTAATATTATTGTTACGACCATATCTGGGCCATACCGCTTGCAGGGTATACTGTGATCACCATAATAATACCCTGCAAGTGGAATGAAACATTGTAGAAAAATCTAGAATCGTGTAGAAATCTCTCTATTACATAGACGCATACTTACCAATTATTAGAAATTATATAATTAGACAGAGAACTAGAGTCACCGACATAGCCCACCGAATTAGCAAACTGAAGTGGCAGTGGGCTGGTCACATTAGCCGCAGAACTGACAACCGTTGGAGCCATAAAGTCCTTGAGTGGAGACCGCGACTCGGTAAACGTAGTGTTGGACGCCCTGCGACAAGATGGGATGACGACATTCGAAGGCTGGCTGGAGTGAGCTGGATGAGAGTGGCCGAAAATCGGGAGCGGTGGCGTGCATTGGGGGAGACCTATGTCCAGCAGTGGACGAGCGTGGGTTGCTGATGATACTTACCAATAAACTGTATTCGTAAATTCGTATTTATTAAGTAGTTAATATTTTGTGTAATTTTATCAACAGGTTATTGCTTCAGCGCATCTGCGCCACCGATGCTGACTCAAGCAGCCATATCAGCTCTAGACATTATGGAACAAACGCCCGCCATTATGAACGAATTAGCAGAAATCTCCAAAAAACTGAATAGGTAAGTTTTTGTTCTGATCCTAATTTAATAGACCAATTGAATCAGGGTTACAAAAACTATCCGAAACGGTTTCTCACGAGGTTTTCTGCCATTGCCGAGCTCATGGTAGAAATACGCGTATGCGATTGTAGATTGAAATAAATGCATATTAAATACTAGTGGCCCGGCCTCACTTCGTTTCGGAGCATTAGTTAAAATTTCTACCTATAGATGGCGCTGGGTATCGATTGCATCACGCTAGTGTATCGCCTTTTCGGTTAGTTTATAAGGTCTTTCGATGTCTATAGAATTTACCTCTTAAATAGTATGGCTTGGCAACTAAGGTTAAGATTATGTGGCAAATTATCTAAGATTAATATTGATGGGATTATCATCTGACCTAGAATGTAATATGTAATCACTAAGATAATTCGATAAAGGTGTAAGTAAAGTATAAACGTTAACAACGGTGAGTCATACTTTACGACGTAGTAACATTCACTCTGATAATAGTGCATGTTATCAGTAAGTACACTTGAGTCATAAAATTGGGAAAGTCACCTCATGTTTTAATGTTTGAAATGTAAGAAATACATAGTGGTACTGATGACGTATCGTATCATATCTTCTTCTTCTTATTATTTTTATGTGTGGCAATCCACTCCTCTTCGATGTCTTGACTGAGCTGTCCAGACTGAGGATTACTCATTTCCTTCAAAAATATATTAAATACGTTATTTGAATAATCTGTGGACGGGCACTCGCGTTTGCGGTCAATTGTAGTTCTATTTACGTACGATTACGTTAATTTTCATACAAATTGTTTACGATATGCATACGCTACGATTTCTGTGAAAAGTTCGTGCTACTGGGTAGCAATTCTCGTGCACTCGACATTGAAGTCGAATTAGAAATTTGTATGGACGAATGTATGAAATCTCTAAATTCAACTTCAATGTAGAATATACGAGAATTGCTCCCATGGTCCCATTTGTCACCGTAACTTCTACTTTCAAAAAATCAAAATCAAAACAATCTTTATTTGCAAAGGCAAATCTACATACATGAAAAAAAATTGTTTTCTATTTTCTTTATACTTTCTAGGGCCCTATCAAACCTGAAATACTTCACATTCCGCGGCGACGAACTCTCCCCAGTCAAGCACATTTACCTCAAGAAGGAGGATTTAACGGACCGCCTCAAACACACCTACCTGCGCAATATCGCCAACTACAGCCTCGAGAGGGGCGTGGCCTTCGCCGTGGCCGCCTACCTCCGGGATGCGGAGGTGCGCTGCCCAGAACCCTCCATCAGACTTGCCTCCAGTCGGAAACTGAACGATGAGAAGATATCCTTGATCTGTAAACTCCTCGATGAGGCATATGAGAAGGTCGGACCGAGGCCCGAACTTCAGCCGCTGTCGTAAGGTCGGTGTTAAAGTTTTTGTTTTTAAACGTACATTTTCATCGAATGGGAATCGCTTGTGAAATATCCGCTAGATGTTGTTTAATGTTAAACTGAGGTCCAACTTTAACGTTATTGGTTGTTTAGTGGCATTTTAACATATCGCATCAAAAATAAACTGTGTAGATGGACCTCACTACCTAAGTTCTACAGTACGCCATCTAGCGAATTTTTCAGTGAGCGTACTATTAGACTGAGGTCTAACTTCAACGTCAATCTACTTCAAGAGGGAGATTCGTTTGAAGTCCAACTTGAACCAATGGTGTTTTGTTGTTCGTTTGTCAAACTGTCATTTTGACATGTGTCACGTTCAAAAATAACGAATCAACTTGTGGATTAACCTCAGGCCTGTAGTACGCCTCTAGCGGATATTCCACGCCTGATAGTCTATTAGTTAATTTTCAGACGACTTAGCATTTTTGGGCGAACCCAGGAAGCTAAAGCTTTTTGGTTTTCCCTGGACCAAAAATGTAAGTCTTGCAACTTTATTATGTTTTCAAGTTGGCCTATCAAATTTACCATTGCGTATATGAAAAACATTTACTTTTTTTCATGGTATATTTTCTTGCATTAAGTTTACTTTCCTGTACTTACATACCTATCTTTAGTCATTTACTTAAAGGAATACATTATTATTTTATTCTTATGAACATGACAATAAGTTCTTGACTTTTTTTTTAACTCTGCATTTCATGTTATTGTAATCGTACACCAAAAAATAAGTAAATACTCGAATACCAGAGTTAATATAGAACCAAAAAGAAACATCGTGTTTTGTTTCTACTTTTATTAATAAGTATTAAGTCATTACATAGTCTATGGAACTGTTTAAATAACGATATTGCATTTATTGTACAGAATATGTACGTCACATATCTATGGTACGGATACGTCTTTGCAGTTTTTTACAGTTATGAATAATATGAGGAATCCATTGTTAATAATACAATAAGAATGTTGTTAAGTATTAAAAATATTAAATGTTACGATTTTATTTCCAAACGTCAACCTACCCATTTCTGGCTGTCAAAATGTAAACGCACACCTAAACTTACTGGTTATCGTATTTAATCATAAGGGTCAACTTTGTTTCAAAAATCGTTGAATTATCGACCTTATGACTGTCCAGTTTACAGGTCACTTAGTATGGGCCGTCATATAAAGGACTGTAACATACGAATTAACTTTTTTATATTGAAGTTGGACCAACTAGTCCAAACTGGTGGCTTATGACAAAACCGTTACATAACGAAGGGGAATATACCTGTCACATTCAAACAAAAGAGACGCACGCACGCGCGGGAAAGGGACAACTCCGGTTCGTTTTAGGCCCTCTGGTTCCTTGTTATTTGACAGATTTGGGTTGGTTGATCTGGTGGTACAAGCATTTTTAATGGTAAGAATCTTCATGCGTCACTGAAGTATTGTTAAAGTATCTGTGTGTTTTATATTGATGACATGAGTGGAAGAAACTAATATGTAACATTTTTCGTAAACATAAGCATTCCTGATACGCTTGATGTAGTTACAATAGTATTTTAATTATTTATTTTTTATTTAAAGACAAACAAAGTATTATAAAGACCTTTCAATAGATACTTAGCCACGAATATTGTTATTTTAAATAGTTTTACAAATAACGCCTGATACAAAAGTATTCTACAAGTACAGTTAGAAGATTACTTAAACTTAATTACTACGAGAATATAAATAATCGAATGATTGCCTGTTTAAAATCAAGTGAAAGTACGAAAATGTGTTCATCTTATCATTTAAGGTGCTAGTAGAAATAATTGTATGTACGTGTACTAATGTAATACATTTTAGCAAGATTTTATTTCACCTCACCTTTGATAATTATATTATCTTACAAGCTAATCCCGCACTTTTGAGTATCTTGAAGTAAAATTTAGCACACATTTAGTATGAAAGTTGGGTGACAAACAATGCAATATTATATTGATTTATTATAGTGTAAAATTTCTGTATAATATGATTTAATATGCCTTATCCATGTTTGACATTAAGGTGATAATATTCTGCCAACTTTACTTTTGGAGATAATTTCATGGTATAAAATAAAATATCACAAGCCTGTGAGGACTCTTGTGTACTTTTCTTGACAAGGATGTTAGGCCTAAATTATTGATTTAGATGAAACTTTTTCTTATCATCGCTAATTAGGAAGTTTCATGTTAGGTATGCGTAGGTAATATAGTTTTCAAATTATGCATGTTACATTCAACGATGTTACATCAACATATTTTGCAATTTAATTTACAAAAGTACCAATCGCTTTTCAATACATTTTATATTTATGAATATACTAGTGCATATTAAATTATGAGACAAATTATATACTCACAAATGTGGAACAGCAGAGTTTAGCTATCAAAATATGCAGTCTCAAAATAGTACCTACATGCATAATATGAATAAGCATTGCTAATTATTATACAATGTCACAAAGTATTTTTTTACCCATGTACGAGTATATTAACTTATTAAAGAAATGTGTGAATGAACAATACATACGATATCTGTTTTACAAAGTATTACTTTTTACATAGGCATTACATTTTATTTATTTTATTAACTGTCAATAAATGAATGGCAAAGATATGACACAAAAAGGATTTTAGTTTCATTAATTTTTATTTTTTTACGAAATCATTATCAATTTATCATTGATATTTTCTCATTATTTTTTGGTCTTAATCTAAAGCCTTAAAAGCTATCAACATTATGTGGTATTGTTTTTATGGGTAACTCATTGTATAATTAAGAGATATATACCTAATGTGGGTATAAGTATTTTAAGGAATATTGCACACCAATGGCTTGTTTCGTTATATTACAATAAACATTATTATTATTAAGAAGTATTTTATTGTATTCCATCTTAAAAGTAGAATACGACTTGATGGTCTAGTAGAAATACTATTGGGTCATTCTCATAGAGATGCATTCGTCTTTAAATTAAACTAGAGTGGCCCGTCCTCATTTCGTTTCGTGATGTTAGTCCCAATCTGTGACAATAGATGGCGCTGGGCGTCGATTACATCGCGCAAGTGTTTCGTTTTTTTTGTTTCCTTATAAGCTATTAAAGGTTATCGTTTTCAATAGAATTTACTTCATTATAAATATCATCGATGAAATAAATTGAGACAACATCATAATAAGTTACATTGTCTTGGTCTCAAACTAAGGTTTTCTCATAAATGGAAATTTCGAAACCGGTGTTAGTGCACGTGACTATACGTACCTATCTACAGTACAGTACCGCCCTGGGCGGCCGACACTCAAGCTCCGCCACTGCTTTACTGCGGTACTGTGTACACACACTGTGTGTGTGTGTATGGTAAGGGAATCTGGGAATAGAGAGCGTTAGCGCACACATTTGACACTATATTATATCCTGCGTACGTGGCTGATCGATTGGCCGCCGTTAGCCGAATATCGGTTGAACGATTTTATTGTTACTGTGGTACCAATTCGTCGGACATGTGGCAGTACCCAACGTTCCTCTGGAACTCCGTCTCTTCGGGCCCGTGTAGGGGCTTACGGATCTCGATCAGCCGACGATCTGTTTCCAGGGCTTGGTTCTTGTACTGTAGGTCCTTAGTGGTGCGTTGGTGATGGTTGTACATTCCGTGGTATGTTGTCCTGTTAAATAAGAGGTATTAAAAAAAGATGCGCCAGACAATCACACCAATCAACCTGGTCTCAAACTGGGGCAACCCCTTTACTATAAGTACCAGATGACGATATTAACTGGGGGGAGCAACCCAGCACATTCAGACCCAAGAAAACATAGAAAATGTAGTTTTCTAAATTGACTGACCGGGAATCGAACCCGGGACCTTTTGCGCTTCGGCGAACACTTAGCCACTGCGCTATCGAAGCGGACTCTATATATTATGTTATTTAAAAAAAAATTACAAGAGGTACATGTCTACACTTCCTTATTATGTTGTTTCGGGAGTGACATACAATGTACTCTGTGGAGTGACTTATTACCCGACTACGGCAAAGCAAAGGAGGGCTATGATTTTGACAGGCTATTTTGATTTAGTTATAAATCTTATTAATAGATGGCGCTAGACGTCAATTACATCGCGCAAGTGTCTGATACTTTGGTGCTTATAATAATTACATTTATGTCACTTACAAAGCTTCCTCTAGTTTCTTCTCCAGCTGGTTGGTACTCATGTGTACTCTTTCATACTCTTCGATCAGCCCGCGCATTGGTTTGTCCTAGAGAAATAACAAGGCATTATATTTCTTCTTTACCTACCTAAAGTCAGGTATAAATTATTGGCCTGACCCGGGGATCGAACCCGGGCCCACTACCCACTGCGCCACCGAGGCAGTCAGTTTGCGGTGTGTATGTCCGAGTATGTCGCCGCCGGATTCTATAATCCGCCGTACTACAATACGGCTAGCTGTTATCAAAAACAGGGCCGTTTTGAAATGCGGCGGATCAACGATTAGCCGCATTGTCATTGCGATACGTTCTTCAATAAGGCGGGCCACGATTAGCCGCATCTGTGGCCACATCGTACTTCTACTTATGAGAAGTGTTGCCACAACACAAAATTATCTTTACAAGGTTAGGTTAGGGTTTTTTTATGACGACCCAGAAACATAGATAGGTTCTATAATCGAAGTATTACTTACCTGGACTCTCTCCAACACTGGCCTAAGGGTGCGGGTCTCCAGCCTGGTTTCCACTAATTAGTCGGGTTTATCTTGTCGGCCACAGCTGCTCGCAAGGACTCGATCTCGCGGTCCACTTTCTGCATGTTTTGTTCTAGCTGTCAAGACAAAAGGTAAGCGTTTATTATTATTTAATGCTAGGTAAAGCCCCCACTTTGTTTTGGGAGATTAGTTCCAACTAGAGATGGGATTCTACCCGGGTAAATTCCCAACTGTGGGTATTTACCCGGGTAAATTCCCTGAAAGCACCCGATCGGGTAAATATGAGGGTATTTCATTTTAGTGATTGTTTTGAATATAATTTAATCCCAGTGATCTCCTATTGTATCTAAACCCGCTAAACATCGTTTGTCCAATAAACTGTGTCTGTAAAAAAGGTACAACTTTCGAGATATTATAGAGTAATTGTTTCCAGAGCTTGCTGACTAAGCTGAAAACTGAAAATGGCAGGATCGTCACGTCACGCCATGAGCTCTTGGCCGTGATTGAAAACTTTTATCACCCAAGCCGTTGATAAAAGAGCCAAATTAACCCGGCACTACACCGAAGATATCCCGGACGTCAACCTGTACGAGATCAGCATAGCTCTCAAACAGCTTAAGAACGGCAAGGCACCGGGTGATGACGGAGTCACAGCGGAACTTCTGAAAGCAGGTGGACGAACGGTCCTAAAAGCCCTTCAGACGCTATTTACTTCGTCATCATCGAGGAAATGACGCCCAAAGCGTGGCATACTGGCGTGGTGAGGCTTTTCTTCAAAAAGGGAGATAAATTCCAATTGAAGAACTACAGGCCCATCACGCTGCTGAGTCACATATACAAGCTGTTTTCGAGAGTTATGACGAACCGTCTCGCACGTAGGTTTGACGACTTTCAGACTCCCAAACAATTCGGATTCCGGAAAGGCTTGAGCAGCATAGACCACATTCATACGCTGCGGCAGGTTGTACCAAAGACCGAGGAGTACAATCTGCCATTGTGCTTAGCGTTTGTGGACTATGAGAAAGCTTGAGATGATGATTGATTCTGTCGAGATTTGGGCCGTGATACAGTCTCTCCAAAGGTGCATAGACTACCGGTACATACAAGTTTTGCAGTCCCTGTACGCAAACGCCTCCATGTCAGTGTCTAAGCCTATATACCACGACGCGACGCGAGGGTGACGTCATATCGCCGAAACTGTTCACAACTTTGTTGGAGGACGTTTTTAAGGTTCTGGAATGGGATGAACTTGGCATCAATATGAATGGCGAGTACATGACGCACCTTCGATTTGCCGATGATATCGTAGTCATGGCTGAAACCTTGGAAGACCTAAGCAGAATGATAGACAACCTCAGTAGAGTCTCTCAACAAGTGGGTCTCAAAATGAACATGGACAAGACGAAAGTCATGTTGAACTCTCATGTCGTACCCACTCCTGTAAAAGTTGGAAGCTCTATACTGGAAGTTGTAGACGAATATTATTTACCTCGGACAAAAAGTGCAACTTGGTAAGTCCAACTTCCAGAAAGAGGTCCATCGGCGAATCAAACTCGGCTGGGCAGCGGTCGGGAAGCTACGCAGCATATTTTCGGCCCATTTACCACAGTGTCTGAAGACGAAAGTCTTTAATGCGTGCGTATTGCCAGTGATGACATACGGAACTGAAACGTGGCCGCTTACAATAGGCCGCTTAAGAAGGCTCAAAGACACTCAGAGGGCAATGGAGAGGGCTATGCTCGGAATCTCCTTGCGTGATCGTGTCAGAAATGATGAGATCCGCAGGAGATCTAAGGTCACAGACATAGCCCAAAGAATTTCGTGGCTGAAGTGGCAATGGGCAGGGCAGATTGCGAGGAGAACAGACGGCCGTTGGGGTGGAAAGGTCCTTGAGTGGAAGAGGCCTGCACGTGGCCACGTGCAGGAGGCCGCAGCCGTGGCAGGCCTCCCACCAGGTGGACCGACGATCTGGTGAAGGTCGCGAGAGTCTCTTGTATGCGGGTGGCACAGGACCGATCTGTGTGGAGAACTTTGGGGGAGGCCTCTATGCCCAGCAGTGGACGTCTATTGGCTGAAATGATGATGATGAATTGTTTCCAAGAAAAAAAGTTTTGAGGGAATGAACACCGTCGCCCGCGCAGCTACTGTGTATTTCGCGTCGCTACCCCCGCCAATTCCGCGTTACCATTCCCGCGCGTCGTGTCGCCACCCCCGCGCGTCCCGCATTTCCACCCCCGTCCGTCCGCGCGTGGCGAAACAAAGGATTGAGCAGCAGTCGTGTCTCGACATCGTATGAAACGCACCTGTGTCTTTGCTTTGTTTTGAATTTGATAGACGACGACTTGGATAGTGTGTTTTTTACGGAATTCTGGACTATTTCGTTATTAAAAGACGTTACTACTTTTTTTTTTGTTTAAAATGTTACTATCGACCAGTTTAATGTTTGGATTTTCGATTGATGCAACAAAGACGAAACTACCCAGCATTCGGGAATTTACCCGGGTAAATACCCGATATTTACCCAAATGGGAATTTACCCGGGTTTTTACCTTTTGGGTATTTACCCGTCGCCCATCTCTAGTTCCAACCCGCTCTAATAGATGGCGTTGGTTTACATCGCGCAAGTGTTTCGTTTTTCGGTTTACTTATAATCGTTGTCGTTATCCAGAGAATTTAGGTACCTCGAGAATAATCTTCTTAGTCTGTAGCTATAAAGTTAGACATAACTACAGACAGTTGTTGATTTGTGACCTAAATCTATTTTCTAGACCCCGAAACTAAATTCTGGCTACGCCTATGGACCTGTGCGTATTGAGGGTGGCAAAATCATCTTGGTCGATCGAAAACCACTCTACGCCACTTGTGAGAACGTGGGCTCTCCTCTTATACTGCGCTAATATAAACAATAAAAAGTTGCTCAATTTGCCGCCCCCCTGGACGTGCCGCCCGCTTGCGATGCACGCGTTGCACGCCCGCTTGCGTCGGCCCTGAAGTTAAGTTACCTTATACTTCTGACAGTCCATCTCGTTCCTGGCCCGCTGTATGTCGAACACCCGGCGCCGCATGATCATCTCGACGTGCTGGCACTGCGCGTACATCTGGTTGCGCGCCTGTGCTTGTTCTGACGATTTTTCAATACCTAAAGTAAAGCAAAGTTTAACTTACCTTATACTTCTGCCAGTCCATCTCATTCCTGGCCCGCTGTATGTCGAACACCCGGCGCCGCATGATCATCTCGACGTGCTGGCACTGCGCGTACATCTGGTTGCGCGCCTGCTCCCGCGCCTTGAACATGCTCTCGCGCAGGCTTTTGGACTCAGACATCAGTTGTTCAGCGATCTTTATGGTGTTTTCGATGCAGTCGACGTAGCTTTTTTCTGACATGGTGCTAGTAAACCGTAAAGATAGTTTGATGAGAGAGCTACGTACGACTTCTATTTTATTATTGAGGACAATCAAGATTTAATCAAGAGAACAAGAAGATGACCTCACTCCGCCATCAGGCGCCAGAGGTCATCTTCTTGTTCTTACCATTCTTACCATTTCTTACCATCAGGTAAGCGGCCGTGAGATCCAAATATGAGATTGACACCTATTGAATGGACGTAGGTGGACGTAGGTATAGCCACACATCAAAGTATACAAAAATTTCTTCAACTGACTCTCATCTTACTGTCTTACACGTTAGGTTGAATATCGATTGTGGTAACCTGTTGTGTGGCTGACTGTACCTACAATGCGTTAAGAAAGTTATGAAAACGGATTTTTGGATATCTAAGGCAACGTTTCCCAATAGCCGGGTCACCAAAACGAAATAACCGGGTCGCAACATTGTCGTCATATTTTAAACATGAGTACGGAACCAGCTTGAGTTTGAAAGTAGGTACTTAGTGGGTCACGAAGGGTCAATGTGAAAATTACCGGGTCATGGTGTAACAAAGCTTGGGAAACACTGATCTAAGGGAATAAATACCATAGCCACTGCGCCATCGCGGCCATCAATTCGGTGGGCTATGTCGGTGACTCTGGTTCTCTTTTTTTTTTATTATATATATTATAGGAAGGCAAACGAGGAAGCGGGTCACCTGATGGTAAGTGATCACCGCCGCCCATGGACATCAGCTACACCAGAAGGAGTGCGGATGCGTTGCCGGCCTTTTAGGAAGGTACTTATAGGCTCGTTTCTTGAAGATTTGAATGTCGTACCGGTTCGGAAATACCGCTGCGGGAAGGTGATTCCACAATGAGGTGGTGCGTGGCAGAAAGTGTCGAGTAAAGCGCACGGTAGGTCTCTGTCGGATTATTATACTTACTCAGGTGGAACCCTCGTAGGATCCAGCTTGTAGGAGATATCAGCGCTGTCCCTGGTGAGGTCCCTGGCCCGGTACTCCAGCATCAGAGCGTCGTCCTTGTTCTGGACCTCCCGCTCGAGCCGGCAGTACACGTTGGTCAGCTCCTTCAGCTTCTCCCAGCCCATGTGGCAGACGTCGGTGAGGACTCGCTTGCTGTTCTCTATTATGTGGAGCTCCTGGAATCTCATGTTTTGTGAATAGAAAAATCTTTACAGAATTTAATGATAGAAGATATTTTGAATGGATTAGATGGGTAACTCTCGACATTGAAGTCGCATATAGAGATTTCATAGATTCGTCCATAAAAACCTTTATTCATCTTCAATGTCGAGCGCACGAGAATTGCCCCCTAGGACCAAGTTTTCTTTCGAGGTAGTGTTATTGTTAAACATCATAAATTAACTACGATTAAGTATGTAATGTACATATCTATTAAGTACAATAAATTAAAAGGGAGCGGCGCGGCGCCGTCGCTGTAGACGACGCAGATTTCCAAATATTAAAGGTTGGCAGCGCACTTGTAACTCCACTGGTGTTGCAAGTGTCCATGAGCGGCGGCAATTGCTTTACCATCAGGTGATCCGCCTGCTCGTCTGCTACCTATCACATAAAAAAAAAAGAAATATTATTATGCGGAGCCATAAATGCGCTGTCTTTCATCGAGTGAGTGAATGGAATGAGGGTACCGGAGGCCCAAAGGGAAAGGAGGTTAAAGGTTGTCTGCGCACTTCTGATTCTACTGGTGCTGGGTGTCTGTGCTTCATCAGCAACCCACGCTCGTTCACTGCATGTCGTCATCCCATCTTGTAGCAGGGCGTCCAACACTAGATACGTTTGCCGAGTCGCGGTCTCCCTCAAGGACTTTACGGCTCCAACGGTTGTCAGTTCTGCGGCTAATGTGACCAGCCCACTGCCACTTCAGTTTGCTAATTCGGTGGGCTATGGTGACTATGCTTACCATCAGGTAATCCGTCTGGTCGTCTGCGAGTTATCACAAAGAAAAAGTGACAGCGATGTCTTAGGTCTTTGGGACCGTTCAATTATTACGTAAGCATCGATGGGGGCGGGGGGGTCTTGGCTCTGCTTACTTTTGATAAATTCAGGAAGAAAAGTATATTTTATCGCAAATTTTTGCTGACAAGGGGGGGAGGGGGTTAGATTACCCAAAAAATCTGCTTACGTAATACTTGAATGGTCCCTTTT